>JAOXJP010000015.1:7339521-7354872 GCA_025762735.1 Platanus orientalis | reverse complement strand
GCATTACATGCTCCTACAAGGGAGATGTAAATCCATAGGCTTGAAGAAATGTGTGTTTTGCAACACATATCTAAGAGAGATGGAGATGAGAGAAGCTAAAGACTCTCATTCGCCACATTCTTCTTCCTCTTCTTCTTCTTCTTTGCCTTCTTCTTGTTTTCGAGTTGCTCTTAGATTTTTGGTCTCATATTCCACTTGGGAGCGCAAAGGCCCATTTTTACAGTGGAAGAGACCTTCCACCAATTCCCCATGAAGTGTCAACCTCTTATTAGTCCTCATTCAGCGAATGGACCTTTACCAACCTCGGCATGAGTTTTTTCTTACATCAAACGCAAGACTAGCTCCGTTCTGGACCGTCACGAATGAGCCCAACCCATGGCAAACGGACTTGGTCATTCTCATTCGCGCACTTAGTCGTGGCGAATGGACCTGGTTCAGCTCATTCGCTCACTTAGTCATGGCGAATGGACTTGGTCCAGCTCATTCACTCACTTAGTTATGGCAAATGGACCTGGTCCAGCTCATTCACACACCCCTGACAATCTCTTCATGCACTTTGGTTCATCTGCGTCCAATCCATGGCAAATGGACTTAGAACTTTTCATTCACGCACTCCAGCCTATGGCGAGTGGAGTTTGTCCATCTCATTTGCCCACTTTTAAGTCTTCTCAATTGTGCACTTCAACACTTTCGCACACTTTTCTAGTTCATTCCTTCAGTGGGTCATTTGTGCACTGGTCTAAGTTTGAACATTTTCCCACGACTAACCCGGTCCTATGAGAACCCATCTGAGATGTCGAAAAAGAATCTTGCGACCCTAATGCGACAATGCGCACGCGCGAAGTGCAAAGTACAAAGTACAAAGTGCACCTCAATCACTCTTGCCCGCACCCGTGCCTGTGCGCGTAAGGTGCATAGCACCTTGCTACACCATAGTAGTCTAGAGAGAGAGAGAGAGTGAGTCTTTCAAAATACACAAAAGTAATGGAGAGTTAGAACTTATATATTGTACAATGTTTTTTATTCTAACCAATGTGGGACTAAACAAATGAGAGACAATTTTGAAAACAACTAATTTGAAAACGTAATTAATGAGTTGTTAATGGGATTCTTAAATGACATTAATTGCCATGTTAATGGAATGTTTTAAATTACATTTTAAATGGCATTAAATGCCTTAGTTTTCAACATGTTGTGGGTTGGGCAGTGACACAAAGAGTGCCTATTGAGGTGCTCAAGGCCTGGATCCAAAATCTTGTGGCTGAGTTCGTTGTCCTAAAGAGGGTTGGGGCAGCTACAATTAGGAGATTCTTTATGAGTAAGAGTCCCCGAGCCACGGTGCTACAACGACACTAGGGATGCCTAGGAACTCTAAAATTTCCTTTGGGACAACAATACTAAACTATAGAGCCCAGAAGATTAACCTTGCTTTTATGTTGTAAAATGTTGAACAACCAATAAACAAGTCATACTAAAATGAGTGCAGTTGAGATGGATGAATGATGATACTAGATAGAACTAATAGAAGCTCTACAGTAGCTCTACTAGGTGATAAGATGAGGGGATAGTCAACTAAGATGGCTAGGTCACGTGCAAAGAAGACAAATAACTTTCAAGGAGTCAAATTGTGCTGCAAGTCGATGCCTCTAAAAGACAAAAGTAAGATCAAACGAAATTGGGTAAAAGTAGTAAGCAGATGGATGAATTTTAATGAATTAACAGAAGATGGCCCTAGTTAGAGTGGAGTCATGGAATAGAAGCCCAAGTAGCTGGGACAATTGTTGAGTTGAACTGAGTTTTTGTTTAATATATTTTGAAGGTTCAAGGCCGTTTATTTTTTCGGATTTTTTGTTTGATGGCTTTGGCAAAGGGTCTCACACTATACTTGGTTAAATTTTCATCGTTTTGTTGATATGTATGCATGCACGACGTTTTTTTTTTTTTCCCTCAAGACAACGTGTTTTGAATTTGAATTTATCACTATATGCATTTGAAGCCGATGTTCAATTTTTGACCATCCTTATATTACATCCTATAGCCAAAATCGTCTTAAATTTGTAATTCTCACATCGCATTCGATGACAATGAACTTTTGGTTAATTGGCCAACCTAAACACAAATATATACATGGCATTATCCTAGGGTAAGCAGGGGACAAACTAACAAAGTAGAAGCACTACTTTGTTACAGGTATATTACTTGGATAAAAATAGTATAGCTGCTTCAATGGAATAAGACTAAGACAAAAGAATATTTATGCATTACAAAGACAAAAAAACACTGAAAAAACAGATGAAAATTGTGCAAAATTATTGAAGAAAAGAGAGGCAACTGTTTTTGTTCATCTCCTCTCAAATTTAATTACACCCAGCTATATGATTCCAATGTATACATACATAAACACGTATGAAGAAACTCCTGTCTACTGAACCAAGTTATCTCCTTTGGAAGTTAAGGTACTTGATGCCGTAGGCAAAGACAAAGAAGAAGAGGAGGACCCAGCCAACATGGGCTATAGCAACGTATACGAGGAAGTCATGCTCAAAGCCCATGTTATCTTTAAGGAACTGCTTTATTGTCGTTGGAACTTCTCCTGGTATAGTGAGTGGAGAATCCCTGTCACCCACCTGAGAGGTAAAAAGGCCATAGATTGTCCAAGCCACAGGCGAAGCCCAGTAGTACCACCTCCACCATATTGGAATTAGCTGCAAAAGGTAATGTGAAGTGTCAGATTCCAGTAACAAGGAGTCAACCATGCATACTGTTTGATGCAAATGGGTTCCTCCATCATCGAGCAAAACTTGCAACGAAACAGAGGATACCCATTCCAAAGACCATAAATATGACCTATCAAGAGCATAACTTGTAAGTAATGCACATGGAGGGAGTTGAACCTAGGAAAGCTTGGACACCAGAACTATCCTGATTAAATGAATCAGACAATCTGATCCAACTACAAAAAAACTATGGACGGTGGTCGCAAGCATTTGATTGAGTTTTGGTGAACTCTCATTAAAGTGGCTCAAATGGGGGGGATGCTTGTCCCTGCATGTGCACAAATTTACCACTCAAGAGGATACTACTATGAGTTTCAGATTACATACCGGCCTGAAAATGAGGAAACCAGAGAACAAATTCCAAAGGCTCAAGAAAAATGACATGGAAATAGCAGCAATTTGGTGGTTTGGAGTCAGTGCCACCACCATCATCCCATACATTGTGAAGTAGATAAAACACATCGCTATGAAGTAATAGAACCACACAAACTTGGCCACTTGCCATTGGAACCCGATCATCGAATAAAGGATAAGAGCATAGACCAAGGTCTGAATTGCAACATAGATTACTTCAATAGCCACCTGCAACAGAAGAAATTGAGAGACTAGTTCGTTATATAGAACGAGTGCAACAAACTTTCCATTTCCTTTTTCTTTTTTTTCTTTTTTCATAAACCACATTAATAAGAATGAAAACCTTCATAGAAGAACCAAAAAATAATGTTATTATATTATACCAATGAGATTGTCGCTTGGTTTACCAAGAAAATTTTCCTGTTCTAAAAGAATTTTTGGAGAGAAGTTAGTAATGATTCCAACTATATATAGTTTTGTACAAGTCATAAATTAATTACCAGAATTAATGAATTATAGAAGCGATTGCCACTCTTGGATCTGTTAGTCAGATGACACTACAAAATGAACCTTATGACTAGGGAATAATGATCCTTTTAGTTCAGTCAACAAAGAAATATCATTGTTAATCTCAAAATAAGTAATCAACATTCCTGCAACTAGCACACTGCCACATTCATGTATAGATGTTTCGATCAACATCATTTTATAACGTGGTGTTCACTTCCATTGGCATTATGAATAGAGCCAATACTGTCCATTTAGCATTGCAAGGTTTGGGAAATTAATGTTTGCAACATGTATGTCCAGCTAAGGTCTACTGTGTATGAACTCAACCATATAAAACACATGGTCCACTAAATAATTAATCCAAAAAATTCTGGAACAACACCTTCTGGGTGCAGGCTTAGCCCAACTGAAGGATTTTATTTTTTTTATCGAAAGTAAAACCTGGATGGCTAAGAAAGCATGAGGTTAATGGTCAGGGAGAAGCTGTTACATAGAACACTTAAGAAGGATCCAGCAGGTCATACTTTTGCACCATGCCCTATAATAGAGTTGGCTCACATTGTATGCTTCAGATATATGAGGTTGAGGGCCATGTATTGCATTTATTAAAAATGGTCGACATTGGTCTTCCATATATTTCCTAAAAACTACATGTAGGCCTTTCCATTACCCACGTTTATCATCAATACATGCAAAGTAGTTTTTTCCAATCCACTCACTACAGTGGTAAGGCTGTCTTTGCTAGCATGCTGTGGTACTTGTTTTAAGTCTTAGAATTGGACACGCAAAGATTTCAGTTTATTTTTCCTACATATACCTTACACGCAAAGAACTGAATTAACTAACACATTCTTACCTGAGCAAATGCATAAGGCAATTCTGAATACATCCCTGCAGATCTTTCTCGGTAGAAAACCGTTCTTTCGATTGCCACAACAGACTGCACAGAAGAAGTATTGCTGCCCCCAAGGAAAAGAACAGCAGCATACATTGCTCCCAGGAGATTCAGTAGGTCTTGTTGTGTGGACCTGTTAATTACAGGTATGCAACCAATTTTAGATAGATATACCAAGCTACGAAGTCTCTTCAAGAAAAAATATAAGACTCTTGATCTCAAAATCTACTTTGTAAGTGTGAATATAATGCTTTCTTAAAGTATCAAACTTATACCCCATATCCTTAGAATAGGATGCATTTTCCAAAACCATGAATAAAAATTTCATTATACTTGCACCTAAGGAAAAATTGAAGGTGTATAAAGAACTCAAAACTTACAACTGCTGTCCTTTGTTCCAAAAGATGAGACCAAATAAAACTCCAATCATTGTTGTCATGAAGAATCGGATGGCATTATATTGTGGATTTCTCCAGTATGACCAGTATTGTTTCCAAAAACAAGCCATGCATTGAGTAACAAAGGTTTGTGAGTATTGGGTAGGGAAGTAAAGATCCTTGGAACCTGATGCTGGAGTGCTTAGCTCTTTGATAAGCTCCTGATTCCTCCTGAAAAGCATCAAGAGGAACATGAGTATGGTAGGTGACGAAATTCAGAGAGACACAAAGCAGACAGGAATTGGCAACATTACAGTATCAGGTTCCACTTACTGATAGAGGGTAGAATTGGCATAGACTTCTGCAAAATCCAAATCATGTTGAGCCTCAACTGAAGTAGTAGTGACGTCCAGCATCCATGTAGCAGGATTGTAACCATCAGTAATCTTGGGAACTCCTGGGACAGCCTGCATGAGGTTACAGAAATTACTATTCAGGATTTTTATGTGAAGAAGTCCACATTTGGACTCCCAGGCAGTCAGTGCTTCCTTCAAACTACAGTACATGCTTCAAAACCATACATGATCTGAGAGAAATATTTGATATCCAATACAATTTCAATTACTAAAATAAAATTCCAGGAATTTAAGTGGAAATAACAGATAATGCAGCAGCACAAAATTATTTTGACTACACAGCTGCCTGCCTCTAACTATTGCACCAAGCTACCATACAAGTGTTTGTGCTTATAAATGGAGTTCTGTGAATTTATAAAATCCACATGTCATGCCATGAATTTGAACAAAATAATTAATGGGATGCATACATTTATAACCAAAATTTAATTGATCCTATAAGGTTTTGACATTCTGCTAAAGCCATCCAATAATCACATATAGTATATGTGTGTGTGTCTCTGGCATTGAACTGTCGCACATCTATAGTTGTTTAAATTCATCAGCACTCATTAATCCACATCATGAATTTGAACAAGCTGGTAAGTGGGGTGCATACATTTAAAACATAAAATTTAGTTGATTCTAAACAGGCTTTTGACATTCTGCTAAGCCATTACACATAAAATAAACCTATCTCTGTGTGTGTTGCTATGGCATTTAACTGTTCAAATTTGGCTAGAAATATGTTGTTGACGTATAGAGGCTAAAGACTTCTGTTAAAGAAGTATCTGATATTTGAACAACTATTTTCATAACCTAGTGTGGACATGTCAAGCTATTATTGACTGACATTGGAACCAAGAACATAGATGGGAAAAGAATACTCACTTCAAAATATTCTACAAGCTTGTGAGAATGGCGACCAAGAGGTCCAGCATAAATGACTTGTCCTCCTCTCTTCATCAACAGTAGCTGTGAGCAAAAAAATACCAAGTTGAAAACAGACATCAGAACTACACAGAAGTCATACCATAAAGTCAGCAATAAAACCCAGAAAATTGATCCATACCTCATCAAAAGCTTCAAATATGTCTATGCTTGGTTGGTGAATTGTGCAGACAACAGTTCGCCCTGTATCAACCGTATTTCTCACTGTACGCATGACTATTGCAGCAGCTCTAGCATCAAGGCCTGATGTTGGCTCATCCATGAAAATGATAGATGGATTGGCAACCAACTCTACCGCTATTGTGAGCCTCTTTCTCTGTTCAGTCGACAGACCATCTATTCCTGGAAGGCCAACTAGAGCATTCCTCAATGGATTAAGCTCAACCAAATCCATTACTTCCTCAACAAACATCTGCAGCATAAGAGAGTGGATAACAATCAACAACAATGCCATAAAATCCAACTTCATGTTCCTATACAGGATATGGCAAGGACATTATTAACAGGTGACTATTCAATAGAAGAGCCAATCTTTGGGATCAACAGATCAATTTTCAGAACTTTTCTACTTAAAAAAATTGTGCCTCTAATGAGCAACTCAAATACTCAAAAGCCTGTTAAACATTGTTTTGTCAGTTAAAAATGCTCTGTAGACATGGAAAAGAAAGGATAAGCAATAATAAGCTCTAATCTACTCATTGGACTACACCCGTGAGCCACTCCACCCACATGACTCAAGCCAATAACAAATCTAAGCTGCATGGGTTGACTTGTTCCTAATCCTGGGAACCAAGCTTCCTAAACATGAAAAATACCTAACAATATCAATATGTGGGTTCCTAAGACACACGAGAAAATCCAATATTGACGGTCAACTGGTCATTATATTCGGATAAGAGATCAAATGATAGCTGAATTCACATGCAAGTAATCTGAGATTCTTGAAAGTGGTGCAAAAGAAACTATGATTTTTGTGAATTAAGTGACTTGCCTCTCGTGTTTCCTTCTTTACATCTGCAGCAAGACGCAGCCAGGCCGAGAACAGGAGAGATTCATACACGGTTACATGTGGTGAATGGATATCATTCTGTTCACAATAACCGCAAACCCGAGCAAAAGTTGCTTGGTTCTTCGGGTAACCTGAAATGCTGATACTTCCTTCAATGTAGCCACCAGTCTTCCTTCCTGCTAGCACATCCATCAAGGTGGTCTTTCCAGCACCACTGACACCAACTAATGCTGTCAAAATACCAGGTCTAAAAGCACCACTAACATCTCTTAGCAATTGGAGACGGCTTTCTTCAATGCCTTGAGTCTTCATTTCCTGATAAAAGAAATTCAAAGTTTCTCCATAAGACTTACTTATGTTGGATCAAGACAACAAAAGATTCCATACAATAGTTAAATATTCCTCTAACAATATCGTACATTAATACATGATATCCCATAATGCAGAAGAAAACCTAAAATAATTTTAAGATAGTGTTGCAACTTCCCTGATTTGCAAAAAGTTTCCATAAATGTTTTACGATTTTCCAACCCATTTTCCATCTTGACAAAACTTGTTTCCCTTTTAACTAAAAGATCGATATATGGGAATCACACACCGATAATAATATATTTATTTTTCAATCTCAGATTCTTTCACTGGAATACAAATGAAATTTTAATCATTTGAAATAGAACGGAGAATTGGTAGAACCACCCTATGGTGTAGGTGAGTCCCAATCCTCCATTACAATCTCAAAGACTTGGACTTGTTGAGTGTAGAGTGTAGACTAGTAATGTTTTTAATCCATAGTCAACCTAAGAAGGAAACAAGTAGTTAATAAATAAACAATTTGTACCTATTTTAAAAATAGCTCACTCCATCGTATTTTAAAGACTCATGGGTTATTTAACTACTTACTACAGATCCTGTGTGGTTTAAATAGAAAAACGAAGAAAAAAGAAATCTCTGAAGAAGTGTACATTTAAATATTTGAGTCAAGTGACTTACAGCAGGCATATCAACATAGTAATTCACATGGTTGAATGCAAGTGAAAGGGGCTGGAAAGGCAACACCATTCCTCTTTTATGTTCATGGTCTGCAACAATCTCGGAACCATTCCGAACTGCCATATCAATACCTGTAATAGTTGATGAAATATCAGAAACCAAAGGAATATGATAGTACAGATCACCATGTTAAAATCATAATCTAATGTTCACTTGTTAGCGTAAATACCATAATGTGAATGTAAGAGAGTTGCAGATACTGAATACAAAGAAGAAAATAGATTTTTTCTTCTAACCATATTGCAAATGATCTGTAAGTTTGTGCCATGTAACGACTCAGAGATAGGTTAAATATGTTGTAAGACCTTTGGTTCATTAACCACTTGTTAGACAAATTTTAAAAACCAAGGTAGCAGGGTGAAAATAGTGGACCTTGACCACTATAGCTGTGAGTTCTTTCTATATATTTACTAATTTTCAACACTTTAAAAAAAATATGTTTTTTGTATATTTTGCTGGAAAAGAGTATTTAAAGAATATTCAGCCATGACAACGGTCCTAAAACAAGGGGATAACAACCATGACTAATGGGATAAAGATTAGAAACAGCAATTATATTAGAAGCATGATTTATACATATAACATAATGGGTTAGGATTGATGACCATTATACCACCCCTTCAGTAATGATAACAGCATCCAGTGTGTTAAACCAAGGTTAAGCCATATAATTAACCCATTTTTTAAATCATTTCCTTTTGGGTAGTAGTGCAAATGAAAAGATCTTTTAGGGCATTAAAAACAACAGCATTAACTTACATGAAAACTCATCAAATATAGTTTCTCACTACAAACTTGCAAAATTACGTTCTGTATGTTGCAACCATAGTTAATGAGCTATTTTTATTTGCTGGTATAACATTTCTGTAATCAAAACTAGCAACACTTTTTAGAAATATAAGAACCTCTCCTCTTTTTTCTAAAATAGGACATATCCTGAAGGTTTGCAAAACCAGTTTTCTAAAAGGATAATTGATTACTCCACCACCCTATCATTCAAGTATCAGCAAATGTAGAAAATAGTGCAAACAAACGAGATGAGATGCAGAAGAGGCAAACCTTCAAATGGAGTAGTAGATGCTGAACTGTTACCTGTGGCCCTTGATCTATGTTCTTTGTTGGAAGATGATTTCTTCTCAGTATCTCCATCCACAATTACAGCTTTAGAATCACCCAGAGCTGCAATTTAATATCGGGAAAATGGTCAACATAGAGATCTTATTACCATATCAGAAACCCAGAATAATAAAATGAACAGTGATGGCTTACGATCCAAATAAGTCAGAGCGGCAATAAATAAAACGTTGAAGAGTAATGAAAACCCCATTAGTGCTCCAATACAAATCCAAAACCAATAGTCATCCACAAACATGCCCCTGGCCTTGAGAAGGGTCTTTCCAACAGTTTCTCCCGTGATGGGGTGAGTTTTGTTCAGGGGCTGTATTAGAAAACAGAAAAAAAAATATTAACCTTGGATAATGGTATTTGGACAAGAGAACAAACAATGCCTCTCATGCCCACATGCATGCGCACACACACACATTAAGGATGATGAAAAATTAGAAGATAACAGTGACATAAACTAGAAAAGGAAATAATGTCAGATTAGGTGATCTTACACTGGACCATCTTTTATCAAGAAATTCATTCATGGCTATGGCATTCTGTCCATACATCATGGGTGAAGTCCAGAAGCCCCATATCATATATGGTTTAATGTCATCTGCATGCAGAAAAAAGAAATGGATGCTTATAATGATTGTCTCAATTATCCTAGAATCATATCATAGAATCCAGCATTTAATAATAAACAGCATCAACAGTGACCAATATCGAGGCAGTAGCTTGCATAAACCACAAAGAAAGCTTTAACAGCCAGCCAAAAAAAAAAAAAAAAATCAACAGCTAACCTTTCGCAACAACGAATCCTCCAAGCACAAAAACCAATAGCAAGGTAAAGGAACCGAGCGTGTTTGCAACAACCTGTGTTCTTCCAAGTGCTGCAATGAACCGAAAGAGAGAGAGAGCCGTCTGATGTATACCGAAGAACGCCAAGAACTGCCGAAAAAACCTGAAGTTGTTGGAGATGTGTCAATGAGAGAAGCTCTAATTTATACAGCGTTGTTAAATTTAATTGAAGGATTATTGACCCCACAAAGCCATGGACATGAAAATTACTTTCATAAAAAATGGAAGATTGGAAGTGCACTTACCTGCTAGCACTAGGAGCAAACCCAATGGTGTAATATGTAAGAATGATCCATATCCCTGATTCCATCACTGAGAGGGGGATCCTGAGTAGCCAAATTGGTAAACCAAAAGCCCATGCAGGGTAGAACAAGTGATCTCTCTGTTTGAAGAACACAGGAAGCCTGAAAACAGTCATTGCAAGCTCTGCCATCCCATTAAACATCACATTGATCAGACTAAAAAACAATGCTCCATAAAATTTTGTTCCATCTCGTACTTCTCCAGCCTTCATTTCTGTCCTAAAGAACACGGTCAAGGCGATTATCGACATGAATGTTATCTGGAAGGTTTTGAAAATAAATACAAAAGAGTTGCGCTTCATCAGCAGCCACTCCCTTGAGAAGCAAGCCTTGAAAAGTTCCATGTTGGAGATGCCGTACTTCTCTGTCACCAATGCAGCGGGATGGGCTCTAGCTTTATCATAAGGAACATTAAGATCTGCTAAAAGCTGTTGGCCAACATGGAAAGAGTTGAAAGACTGCACAAACTCATCCACTGAGATATATCTGTATGGTTGGTTCTTCTTAAACCAGTACTGCTGTTGGTCTTTCTTGGAAGTTACCTCCTGCAGAAAGTCCGCAACTCCTTTCCTTTCTGGGCATTTGAAACCCATGAATTCAAAGAACTCAACGATGTTCTCACGTGGACCTTGGTAGACAATCTGACCCTCTGAGAGTAGGATAATGTCATCAAAAAGATCAAATGTCTCAGGTGCAGGCTGCAGAAGAGAGATGACCATGGTTACATCCAAAATATGAACCATCTGTCTCATGAACTTGACAATCTGAAAAGTGGTTGAACTGTCGAGCCCAGTTGATATTTCATCCATGAAGAGAGCTTTTGCCGGTCCAACCAACATCTCTCCTGCACCCCAGAATGGACAGTTACCATTAGACTGAAGATGAACAGTTACAAATAATAAGGACCATGCTAAACTGTTAATACACACACACACACACACACACACACAACCCCTGGTCCAACAAAAAAGAAAAGATGAAAATTCTGGAAGCAACATCTCTTTCAGAATCCCTCCAATGCAAAATATTAAACCAAAATCACAAGCATTCAGAATATTTCACAATGTATGAGAGATTGTTGGAAAATTTATGTAAATAATCAAGGATAAACTTAAAATTTAAACTCTACAGTTTCATGAATTTAAATAAACAATTGATGATTTTATTGGTAGTTTTTCAATGCAACCAGATTGCATACAAGTAGAAAACAAAAGGAAAAAAGCAACAATGGCTTTTAACTTGACATAAACTTGGAATACATAGGGTATGAGATCTGCACTGAAGCTACCGTTTAAATCTAAGAAGAAATAAGAAATAACTGCAACTGGAAGTGGCCGACTCTAGTAGCCTATGAAAAAAATGCCACAAAATAACTCGTCTAAACAAGCTGATGGTAATTTACAATTTACTAAACCAGCAGATATGTCAAGATTCAAAAGTGGCATAACAGTCAATGAATAATATAATATATGTCCTAAGTATTTGAGAGGCATAACACTGCTAAATGGAAGACTAGTTCCAACTGGAGAAAATAATCTAGGTTGGTACTGAAATTGTATTTTTTGATGCCCAAAAAATGGTGCCACTTCCTCCTTTACAATTCTTCTTGTACTACACACATACCAGTAGTCACTCGCTTCTTCTGTCCACCAGAAATGCCCCTTCTCATTTCGTCACCCACGAGAATATCCGCACATATATCCAATCCAAGAAGCTGTTAAACTTTGGAAGTTAGTCTTGTCAAACTTAAATAGTTAAACATGAAGACACAGGCACCAATTGGAAATGGAGGCAACAAACCTTAAGGACGTAATCTGTAACCAGACTGGTTTCCTGTCCTGCCATTGCAGTAGCCTTCATGAATGCATCAATCTCGGGATCTGGTTTAATTCCTGCTTCTTTCTCTCGTCTCGACAATTCCACTAGCATTTCATATCCGGTTCCAACCCCCAAGCAGCGTCCTGAGAAATCCAAAGTCTCTCTGACTGTCATCTCACCATAGTGAAGATCATGCTGGCTAATATAAGCACAGGTTCTCTGAGGGACAAATTCTGTCAATTCATGACCGCAGTAGGTGACCCTCCCAGCTACCTGTGGATCCTCCAAGTTATTAAACAGGCCGAAACTAAACCATACATACAAATAAACATGAATATATCCAAACACACTGATATACACCCAGACGTACAGATAATTGTGTGTGTGAGAGAGAGAGAGAGAGAGGAAAACACACCCTTAGGTCGTTGTCAAGCTTCCCTGAAAGGGCTCGCAAAAAAGTTGTTTTCCCTGAGCTTGGAGGTCCCAGTAGCAGTGTCATCCTGAAAATCACAAATCAATGAATAAAGCACAAAAAAGGATGTATTCTTACACTCATTTACATTAGCTTATTCATAATCTGTCCATACAAAGGTCAATAAGCTAAGCTTTTATATCCTTTAAAAGGGAAAGGTTTAGCTTTTAAAAAATATATAATAAAGACATTAATATCAAGACTGAAGCTATTATAACAGACTTGTGCCAAGGACTTGCATCGACATTGTGAACAGAACATTGATGTTACAAATGGGAAACAATTCTACAACATCATAAACATACCTGGATGGTCTCACTATTCCACTCACGTCACGAAGTATGTTGATGATTCTTTTCTTAGATGGAGAAAGCCGAACCATTCCAAGGATTCCCTTTCCACAAAAAGAGATTAAATTAGAGAAAAAACATATATATCAGCACAAACATGAAGCTTTCCAGCACCCAAAAGTAAATAACAGAAAACCAAGTGAAAAAGAGGCTATTTTGAATATTGGAATATCAAAACACTGCCACTCTTTACATATGGTTTTCAACAAATCCATCCATTGACATTAACAAAAATTGAAATGAGAAGAAAAGGAAAAGGTAGCATCATTTAGCACCATAAACACAACCATGCAGTATCAATTTTGAGCCACAATTTGAATTAAGAACTAAGAATGAAGATAAAAGAGTAGCTTTTGTTCCAAATTTCACCACCATAGACATAATATTCCAACTACCCAGCCAAAGAACTTCCTTTCACAGGTAACAAAATTAAATCTCCTCTTCCTTATCATTTATAATCGAGCAAAAATCAAAAGTAAGAAATCTTGTTTAAACGAAACAAGTTCTAATAACCAAAAAAAAAAAAGTTAGTTAATCGTAAAATCAAAGATAAGAATAACCACCTCTATCATGTTCAACGACGAATTGAGCAGAGTCGGAAGAGCCCTGGTCCCAACATACGCATCTCCCTCAATTGATATGTGCTCGAACCGAACTTCAATCTTTGGAATCTCAATTCCAACCCTGTCTCAAATAGAAGTATAAGAGGTAAGTAAAATCTGCCACGAAAAACGAAAAAAGAACAAAACTAAATCAGGGTAAAAACAGCTTTAGTCGAGGGAGATGAGAGGTTGACCTGTCAATCCGGTCCCTGAGCCTTCGCAAGAATTTCTCATTGTCGTCTTCAACGACCTTGAGGATGCTCTCCATGAGCATCTTCTTGTCCTGAGCCCCAAGCTTGGTAACATCAACCTCATCGTGAACTATCCTTCCGTTATCCATAACTTGCTTCAGCATCCCCCTTCTCATCCGATCGTATGTCGGGAGCCTCTCGATAGCAGCCCATTTCAGTTCATCCTCATCGTCTCCTTCCCTCCCGCTCCGCTGGAAAGCATCCGGAGCTTGCCACACCTCTCGATAGCTCGCCGAAGCCCAAGTCCGCGCACTCATTGATCTTGCAGTGCTCATCGATCTCGCAACGCTCACCGATCTTGCTAGATCATCTCCGACTATATTCGTAGCCATCTTAGAAACCTTTCCTGTTAACCCTCAGCACCACCCCAAATCTTTACTAAATCTTCAGAGAAAGTAAAACCACCAAGAATTTTAGGAGAGATTCACTGTCGCCGGAAATATTTCAACGCAATCTAAGTGTGAAACATCACCGGAGATGTTATATTCAACAAATGACACAAAAATTATTGAATCTGACTTCAAATCTCCACTGAATCACAACACAAGCAAGCGATCTGATACAGTTAATCTCCGGGAAACTTCAATTAGCGATCCTTCGCTCTTACTCTACGTTTCCCTCCACAAGATCCGAAAAATAAATAAACAAATACAGAAAATCAAAATTCTTTCACAGATTAAAATCACGCCGATCCGAATTCGCGGTTATAACCAAGCTTAAATGCATCTGTAGATAAACACAGGTCTCTTAAATTCATTAACGGATAAGGAAAATTTCAGCTCTTCCATGCTTCGATCATCATGAAACAAGGATTTCAAAGAGAGGTGAAACGTCGCCAGATAAATTTAGAGGTTGCAGCGACGTTTTCCGTCTCTAAAATGGTGAAGAATTTAGCGGAGGGGTGAGCATCGATGAGTGTCCCTGCCTTTTAAAAGGAGGAGGAACCCCAAGGTTTGGTCAAATGGCGGATTGAGTCAATTTCCTTAGGGCGGCTGTTTGAACAAAACTTGATCAATCGGTTTAAAGGCATCTTCAGCTCCGTGGGTCGTTTTCGAACGTTTTTTCAACCTAACTATATTTTGGATTTTTAAATCGTCTGGGTGGAAACCGTTGTTTGGTGGCATTGCGCTATTGGCTGATTCTAGCCTTCTAGAAGGGGGAACTACGAACGGGCTATCTGCCGTCCAGTGCGGTATCGTTATACCCGAGATTCTCCTTCGTAAGAAAATGTGAAGAAACGTACATGGTCGTTTTCACCTTAATAGTTACC
>JAOXJP010000015.1:7325800-7339421 GCA_025762735.1 Platanus orientalis | reverse complement strand
CCCTAGGGCCAATAAAACCCTCTCCAAACTACCCTCAAACAATAAATAATAACCAAAAACCCCAAATAAACTGAGAACAACTAAAATACCCACAAAATTATGTGTTCCCCTTGTACATGAGACACAAAAACCCCAAATAAACTAAGAACGACTAAAATACCCACAAAATTATGTGTTCCCCTTGTACATGAAACACAACTAACATAAAGATATTAAAAACATAAACAAAAGGCTGTGAACAAGGCCCAATCATCATTTCGGTCATGATGTCTGCAACACATTTACCTTCAAGGAGGATCCACATCACACACATGGCAGATTGAAATCCCGGAGGACAAGCACATTACATATGTAAGTAGGCAATTATATTATAGATCAACAATCTCATACAATCATGTAAGCACTAGCACTTTAAATCAATATAGAACATATCTCTTTCTATTTGATTTTTTTTCTTAAGAAAGAGATGTATACTCAAAGATTTATGCATACAACACCACCGCTCCTACCATGAGCAATCGGTGCACAAAAATGCTATGATTAGTGAAACTCCCACTAAGAGGATCTTCTCTAAAATCGATCTAGACTTTTTAGAAGATTTAAGAGAGAAAAGTCTAAATCCAAAGCAGAAAAATCAGATCTAAGAATTTTGGATCAGACCTACTATGATACCATGTCAGATCTATAAAATTGATAAATAAAACAAAAAATAAGAAAGAATAAAGAGAGAGAGAATATAAAGAGGGAAACAAAGAAGAGAAGAGAAAAGTGAGAGAGATGAAAGAGGGAGAGAGTAGTAGTTAGAAAGTCTAATGATGCCTCCTCTGTATATAAATAATATAAAGTGCAGGGACCAAAATGCCCTTGCACCCCTTTACATCAACACGTTAACATAGAGCAAGATCCCATTTGATGATTTTGATAAACTTTGTCCATTAAGATGGTGTCTTTTAGGTGAAAATATCATAAACAGGCATGGAAACCAAAAGAATTCAAATTTGGGAATAATGAGAGTTAGAATTTTATTTGTAAGCGGTGTTGGTGATGGGAGATTGCTAATGTTAAATTCTTCATTTTGCCATTTCTTTCTTCTCCCTCCTCCTCTCCTTCTTCAACTCTTGGGAGTAGGGTTGCAAGTTATCCGAAAAATGTCCATGTTCCAATCCGCATCCGATCCAAAATAAGCTTATCCGATCCATTTATAAAAATATTTGTTTAAATCAGATAGGATACGGATATACATCGATCTGATCCGATAAATATCTGTTTCATTTAAAAATAACAATAGAGAGAATAAACTGTTGGATTTAAAACTAATCCAAAAATCTTAAATAGCATAATAACTAAAACCCGAAAAATATATAAAGTCGAAATACAAATTTGATGGTTTTCTGGAGAGATATAAGGCAAGACTAGTTGCTAAGGGATACACTCACTCATATAGTATTGACTACCAAGAAACTTTTGCACCAGTTGAAAAGATGAACTTTGTAAGAATACTTATATCACTAGCAATGAATCAAGGGTGACCCCTCCTACAATTTGATGTAAAGAATGTTTTTCTACATGGGACCTTAGAGGAAAAAGTGTACATGGACACACCACCAGGTTTTCATGAGTCGAGTGCTAAAGGAAAAGTGTGCAAGTTAAAGAAGGACTTATATGGTCTAAAACAATCACCTCGTGCTTGGTTTGAGAGATTTAGAGATGCCATGAGTAATGCAGGGTATAAGCAAGCCCAAGCAGATTATACACTTTTTACCAAGCAGAATGGCCTCAAGATAACTGCCTTAATCGTGTATGTTGATAATATAGTGGTCACATGGAATGATGAAAAATAAATCATACGGCTAAAGAGAGAATTAGCCAGGGAATTTGAAATCAAGGATCTGGGTTCCTTAAGATACTTCCTTGAGATAAAAGTTGCTAGATCAGTACAAGGGATCTTTCTGTCTCAACGAAAGTATGTGATGAACCTATTGAAAGAAGCAGAAATGACTGATTGCAAACCGTGTTTAACTCCTATAGAGGCAAGTCATAGATTGAAAGAAGATGACAGTGAAAGACTGATTGATGCTAGCAAATACTAAAGATTGGTAGGACATTTCATTTGTTTATCCTTAACCCGTCCTGACATTACTTATGCAGTGAGTGTAATTACTCAATTTATGCATGCTCCCACTCAAGATCACTTGGAAGCTGCATATCAAGTTTTTAAATACCTAAAGGGCTGTCCAAGAAAGGGTATTCTATACAAGATGCATAGTCACTCTCGGGTTGAAATATATATTAATGCAGATTGGGCAAGGACACCGACAGATCGTAGGTCTACTTTGGGTTATTGCTCATTTGTGGGGGGAAATTTGGTGACTTGGAGAAGTAAGAAGCAGGTTGTGGTTGCAAGTTCTAGTGCAAAGGCTAAGTTTAGATCAATGGCTCACGGGATTTGTGAATCCTTATGGCTGAAATTATTACTATCTGAAGTTGGGTTCCCAGTACAAGGATCTATGAGCCTTTACTGTGATAATAAGGCAACAATAAATATTACACATGATCCAGTACAACATGATAAGACTAAACATGTAGAAGTTGAAAGACATTTTATCAAAGATCACATCAAGAAAGACAACATATGTATTCCATATATACAAACCAGAGATCAAGTTGCAGACATGTTTACAAAAGGACTTAGAGGAGCACAATTTATGTCATTTGTCAACAAGCTGTGAATGATGGATATCTATTCCTTAGCTTGAGGGGGAGTGTTGTGTATCTTGAGGGTATTATATACTCGTACCATTAGTATATCATAAGTATGGTGTATCAATAAGGGTTTAATATAAATACCCAAGTATGAGAATACATGAAAGGATATGTTTTCCACCTCTATCACTATTCTCTATTTTCCCTCTTCTCTTTCTCTCATCTGACCACTTGTAGGGACACTAAATACTAAATCAATTGACTTACTTGCGAACGTGCGAATATATAGCTTCATTCATCCATTCATGTCTTCACTATCAAGCCTGCCCTGATAGTTTACCAACATACTAAGCAGATTAGTGAAGGGGTTTACTTCCCGATTGTTCAAATATCTCTTGAGAAGAGGGATCCACCTCGCTTCACTTCCAGCAATGGACAAATAATCAGTGATGCTGGCTTCCTTATCCAAAGTCACTTTGAAGATGTTTGGAAATTCAACCTACAGGGTGGATGCTATACACCATTGGTCTTCCCAAAAGAGCGTATGTGATTTTCCTTACCTCAATGCAAATCCCTTTCTTGAAATAGTTTAGTTGAGACTTGATGTCTTTTCAACAATCCCCACTGTAGGATGTTGTGACCTGTTTATTTTTCATTCGATATTCAGCCCATATTTTGCTCGTCATCTTTATCCACAAGTTCTCTCCTTTCTCCCAAACCACCCAAGCCTTTTACAGAGAAGTGCGTTGTTAGTAATATTGATGTGTTTAGACCCACCGGTTTTTCTGTCTTAGGTTTGCCAATTGTATCCGTGCTACCAAATGCTATTTTGAAGCCTCCTTCCATCACCTCCACATCCCTTTGCAACTTCTCTAACTTTTTAGCCACCGACGAGGGGATGACAAACAATGACAAAAGTCCCTTTATCATGGAATATGCATGGGTTGGGCGGAGTGAGGAAAAGAAGAATGGTGAGGAGTTGTATTGATAAATTCAAACCGGATGTAGTGATCTTGCAAGAGACAAAAAAGGAGGTTATGCGTAGTCGGCTGGTCAGAAGTTCTATGGGGTCGGAGCTATCTGAATGGTGTAGTATTCTTTGCGGGTGGAATGATCAAGAAAGATATCAGTTGAAGGATATCTCAATGGGTGTGGTATGGTGTGGTTACTTACCGGGGTATATGGTCCAGCTGTGGCCATAAATCGTGGTTTGTTTTGGGAGGAGTTAAATCGGATTCGTGATAGGTGGAGTGGACCTTGGGTGGTGGGTGGGGATTTCAATGTGGTAAGGTTTGTTCATGAGAATAGTAGTGGTGGAAGAATAACCAGAAGCATGAGGGATTTTAGTGAGTTTGTAAGGGCGTTAGGCTTAGGGATAGCCCGTTTTCTAATGCGGAATATACATGGACAAACAGGAAAGATAATCCTATTTTATGTTAGTTGGATAGGTTCTTTGTTTCTGGAGATTGGAAAGACATGTACCCGGAATTTACCCAGGAAGCATTTCTTAAACTGGCTTTTGATCATTGGCCAATTATGTTAAAGTGCGATGGTGTTGGTTATGGGCCAAAGCCGTTCCGATTCAAGAATATGTGGATCATTCACCTATCTTTCTTGGGATTGGTAGGGAATGTAATGAAGGTGTTTGGGCTGGTTTTAGATTTATGAAGAAACATCAACATGTGAAGAGAGGCCTTGTCACTTGGAATAAGAATACGTTCGGGAAAGTAACGGAAAAGAAGAATGAAATTTGGGAATAGATCCAATCTATTGATAAGAAAATGGAAGAGGTGGGTGGACTTTCTACAGGGGAAAGGAATATAAAATTTTCTTTGATTGGTGACATGGATAAAATGCTAAAATGTGAAGAGATATATTGGCACTAAAGATCAAAGTTCAAATAGATAAAAGAGGGTGATGGGAAGTTGGGAATACGGGGTTTTTTCATAAGGTGGCGAATGGCAGGGAAAGGAAGAATTTTATTCCACGTTTGTGTGCTGATGGGGAGTATGTGAGGGCTTTCAAGGAAATATCTAATGCAACAATTCGATTTTTTTCTGATCTATACTTAAGAGAAAGAGGGGGCAAATCCATTGTTGATAATCTTTTAGATTCTCGGTTGCCTAGGGAGAAGATGGATATGTTGGAGGCTCCATTCTCTAAAGATGAAGTTAAAGAGGCAATTTTCCGCATGCAAAAGGACAAAGCTTCCAGGGCTACCGGGGCCAGATTGTTTTTCAATGCAAAACTATCATGTTTGTTGTGAGGTGGTTAAAGAAGATTTGTTGACGGTGTTTAGGGAAATTTATGACAGACACTTAATAAAAGAATGCAGGGCACTTTCATTGTTTTGGATCCAAAAAAACATGGTGCAAGTGAACTATCGAAGTATAGGCCTATTAGTTTGGTGAGCAGTTTGTATAAGATCATATCAAAGGTCTTATCCCTTTGGCTGAAAAGGTTATGGGAGAGGTGATATCTAGTACTCAGGGTGCTATCATTCAAGACAAACAAATAATGGATGGGATCCTAATTGCCAACGAATGTGTGGATTATAGGAAAAAAGGGAAGAAAGCTGGGGTGGATATGGAGAAAGCATATGGAGTGGATTGAGAATTCCTCTTTTGGGTTTTAGAGAAAGGTTTTGGTGAGCGATGGATTAGGTGGATTAGGGGATGTATTGAGAGCCTATATTTTTCAATACTTATAAATGGAATGTCTAAGGGATTTTTTAATTCCTCTTGGTAATTGTGGCAGGGGGACTCTTTTCCCCCTTTTATGTTCTCTTTGGTTGGTGATGATTTAAGTGCTATTCTTATGAGAGCGGAAACTACTAATTTGGTTGAGGGCTTTTGAAGTGGAGGATAACAGTTTAAGTATATCCCATCTTCAGCTTGCGGATGGCACCATCTTGTTCCTTGCATGGTATCAAATGTCTTAAAATATCTTACATGTCTCCTGACATATGTTCATATCTACCAGGACCGACACGATATATTCCTAAACCGACACGAAACATTAAGTACATTATAAAAACTCATTTTTCGGTCACCCATATGTATGATGTCGATAAGTTAAACGAATATTTCCCTTTCGCAGTGTATTATTGCCTAATCTCGACATTGTGTTATTATGATAAAAAAAATTATATGAAAAAATGATAAATCCAAAAAAAAGTAAAACGATGGAGAGGAAGAAGGAGAAGAAAAGAAAGAAGAGAAGGAAGAGAATCTTCTTGTTCCCTTATGTTTATACGGTTAGATTATAATATATTTGTCAACAATCATGTATACATGTGTACTTTTAAAGAATATTAAAATACAAGTGTACTAAAATAAGCTATCATTCCTAATAAATCTATTTGTTCCCTTGTGCATATGTAGTTAGATTAGAATATGCTTTCTAAGTTTCCACAATTTTTACAATATTTATTTTCGGTATTTCCGATATGTCTTATTTTGGCTTAACCGACATTTCTACCGACACCGACATTTTGAATCTTGTGCACAGATTTCACTTATCATGGGCTATGCCGGAATCCTACCCCAACTGTTTGATGCTTGGTTCAATGGGACAAAAAGAACCTTATCGTCGAGGGGAAAAATTATCTAGGCTAGTCTCGTCATGTCATTTGTTGAACCATCTGGAGTCTGGACAGAGCGGAACAAGCACATGTTTTAAGGCCGAATCGCCCCTACTCACCAAATTAAGGACCGAGTTCTAGCACTTCTTTTCTGTTGGGTTTCCCATCTTCCTTTATTTTCTAGTTGCAAGTTTTCTAATTTTATTTTCAAATGGGAGCTTTTAATCTTGTAGCTCGGAAGGGCTTGTACTCCTTGTGCATCCTCTTCCATTAATAAATTCTTCTTCTTTATCGATCAAAAAAAAATTGTATTCTTTGTTTTAGTAAGGTAAATTCTTCCATCGAATTCATGCTTTATTCTAGTTAATCCACTGAGAAATCTCTACCAGAATTTTGTTCAATATCTGTCTTAAATGTCAAGGTACAAACTTTAAAAGAAAATTTATGGGTTTATAAACAGTGAAAATCGCCATACCCAAAAAACACTATTACCTCTCTTTTCTTTTAGGGTTTTTATCTCCATCTTATCCCCTCTCTGAGGTTGTAGCTGCAAGGCTCCCTTCTATCCCCTTATTCTTCTCCTCTCTTCTATGGATGCAACTGTTGGCTCCCCTAGGGTTTACTTTAGTATTCCTCTCCTTCCTTTATTCTACCTCTCCTATTCTATTTCCTCTTCTGTTATTCCTCTTTCCTTCTCCACATCGCCTTGCTGCCATATCCAACCATTGAAGAATCAAGGTGCTGAAACCATCAGAAATATGAAAAACAATCAGGCCAACATCAGAAGTTTCAAGAGTATATTAAAGTTCAAATTGCAGGCATTAAAAAAAGGGGTTTTATTCCTCTGTTTCCAAAGGTTTATTCCTTCATCTTTTACTACTTTTGATGCTGGAAAATCCCTTTAAATTTCTCCTTTGATATCGGTTTATATTCATTGGTTTTAAACCCCATCCATACACTTGTCTAAATTTTCTGGGTTCAAGAACAATGAAAATCGCCCCCTATTAAGTCACCTTTCTAATGATTTTCTTTTAGGGTTTTATGCCCCTACATGTCCCTTGATAAAACCTCAAAACTCCTCTCAATTCCCCTCAAGATTTCATCAGGTTTCTAATCGAAACATCGTTACTGTTTTATGTGAACTCCTTCCACGAGTATCAAAGCTTTAGTCCCACTGTAAACGCCCCATATGGTTTCAATAGTAGTACCAGTAGCTTCCCCACCACCACCTCGCCAAAGATCTATTCCAGTTCCAGCCGAAGAACCATCTGGCCTAAAGTATCTTTAAGGCAAGGACACCAAAAAGAAGAAGCCAAGCCCAAGGCCAAGAACAACGAGCTCAAGATCAGGAGCCAAAGCGGACCAATAAGAAAGAAAAAAGGCTTCAGTGCTCCAAGGCAAATCGACTACCCTAAACTGCTCCTAGCGTTACCTCATAGGGGTGGACATGAAAATTTACAGGTTCAAAGTTGAGGTAAACGACTAATTCTTAGTCAACCCGATTAGCTTCCCCTGCTTCCGATGGTTGGACAACCATTGATGCGGAAAAAACAAAGGCTAGAAAGTAACACTCGTGACTGATAAAACCATTTTTTAAATACTTTTATTTGTTAGAATAAGCTCAAATTTGGTATGGAGATCCTTTTGAGGACCATCTAAACACCTGTAAATTTTGAGAAATTTGGTATGGAAATCCTTTTTTTTTCTTATCAAAAAACAATTGAGAAATTTCTGAGGCATCAGCAGAGGTATTTTGGTAATTTTCATGGGTTTTGTCCAGAAATTCTAGAAATCCTAAAACAGCCCCATTCTCCTCTTGTTTCTCCATCTTTTCCATTCTAGTTCCGTTCTAATCATTATAATCTTCTTTGTTTACTAATTTCTCCCTTTCTTTTAAATTTGTAATTGTTTGGGTGAGTTTAAATTTAAATCTTGGCTACTTTAAATTTGTCCTAAGCTTCCGCATCTAATTGGACCTACATAAGCAAGATATACAAGGCTAGGTTGCCCCACGTTAGTTGGCACCAAAACTTGTCATATCCTGCATCATTTTCCTACTCCTGAAAATTTTCCTTGTTTAACCCAATCCCTATGGCCCCAGCCACATGTCCCAAACGCACAACCCTGGGCCATCCTCTCATCTTCTCTATCTAATCGGGTGGCAGCCATTATGTCACCTATTTTGAGTTACAGATAAACAAGGTCAAAACATGCGTGCCAGGCGTGATATATATCCTAAAAGCATTAAAGAAAAAATATTACAATAAAGCAGTATGAGAATGACAGCCAAGCAAAGTACAAAGCTAAGAAGAACAAAAAAGAATGGAACCCAGTCAAAGACAAAGTCTTGAAAAGTGGACTCAAATAACAAAGCTCGAATGTGAGACTCAAGAGTACATTGACCCAAGAAACTAGTCCAAAATCTTGGAAATGGTTTTGCAGCTTCTTTTGAAGTTTCATTCATTTCATTCAAGCCACAAACTCTACAGGCGAAATTCTAGAAAGTAGAATCCATACAAGACTGAAGGCGCTAGTAGAGCCAGACTTCCAGGCTAGATAGCCCTTTCAAACTCTGCAGCATTACCCAAGGTGTTGCAATCCCAATCTACAGTACTAAGCCCAGTTTTTTAGCTTTAGTTCAGTCTATACGCCAGCCAACCACTAAACCCTAAACCTACCCCAAACCCTGCCTATAAGCCAGCAACCTTTGAAACTCAACCTTGCCTACAAGCCCCAATGAGAACCTTGTTCCAGCCCTATTCTGATCCCTAGTTAAAATCCCTTATGTAGCTCTAAACTTAAAGCCTGATAGTCCATTCAAGCAGCCCTCAAACTGCCTAACCTAACCTAACAACACTATATTTTTAAACCCCAATCCTACCTTAGTCTTCTCATTTTCAATTCTTCCATTAATTTCCAAGAGGCTTCAGAGTTTTCCCTCTGGCTAGCAAAATCAGCCATCCCCTGAATTTTCTCTCATTTCAAAATGAGGATAACTTACATCAGGATGGGAAGAAGTTGTTCCCCAAGCCTGTGCTGTACATGTGACACAGTTGACAGGAAATAATGAAATACCCCTCACTAATTAGCACTCCAATAAGGTAAAGGGAACCAACAAAAATATAGCAGCTCAGAATTTATAGCTTAAGAAAAGTTTGAAACACTCTTTACTTTCATAAGGACCTCAAATCACATATCTAATTCATATAACCATAATTTCAAGCCTTGAAATGCTAACAAAATCATAGCTTCGACCACAGAATTACAGACAAAAAGTTAAAGAGTACTCGAACACAGGCTAAGTAATGAAGGCATGTGGCATGCATGCGTTATGTATGTGTATTAAGGTATTAAATGCATGCTCTGTGTAAGGACTCAAAAGAAATGCACGAAACAGCCAGAAGTAAAGCTTCAGTTTACGTTTCCTACCTCGCTGCTTGTTCAGAGAAACTCCTGCCAGGTTGCTTCTGCCGGAGGACATGCAGATCTCCACCTGGACAATACTCCATAACTAAGCAGGAGAGTTTATCTGTAGTAAAATGGGAATATAGAGTAGGGAGAAAAGGATGATCCAGCATTTGCAATATTTCTCTTTCAGTTTGGGCCCTAGGCATCTTCTTCCTGCTTGCCAAAAACTCATTATCCATAACTTTCAAAGCGAATAGGCAATTTGTACCAGTTAGCTCAGCAAGATAAACGGTCCCGATGTCTCCACAACCAAGCCGCTTATGCAGCTTGAAATGCCTCAACCCTAAGCTTCCATGCTGCATCTGAACATGGCGGATGGCTTCCCATCTCAAGTCTTTAGACATGTGGGGCCTACTGCCACTAAAACTAGACCCACTTAGATTGCTTTCCTCACTGATGCTTGTGCTACTGCTGTACTCGCCAATGCTACTTTTTGAGCTTTGGGAGCATTCACCCTTTTCTCTTGACCTTGTGGTCTCATTAGGTTTTGCACCAACAGTTCTGTTTCCATTACAGCTACTCAAACTGCAACAAGGTTTACTAGCACAAGTGTCCACCTTACTTGAACTGACCTCAACACTGAGATTTATCCCACTGGATGCTGGAGAAGCTGATTCTTTTCTCACATTTTTCTGAGTGCAATTGTGAGTCTGGCAAACCAATTTACTTGTACTAGGACCCAATTCACTATCGACATCAGTGCACGCATTAGAACTGCCAGAGGCAGAAGCTGAATCCTGCTTCCCTTTCTTCTTAGTTAAGTTCTTATTCCGGAAGACTGGCTTGACTAAGTGTGGATTAGAGCTGGAGGATTTGATTATTTTTCTGCCAGTGCTAGAGCTAGATGTAGAAGGTATCGAGTGTGGTGTGCCTCTCTGTTCCAGATCCGATGTTGATGTTTTGCTCCCAACTTCCGTTGAGGTAGAAACAATGTCATCTAGCTCTCGTACTTTATCGCCAGTTCCAGAGCTGGACGATGAAAGTGCAAAATTCAGCTTCCATTCTGGAGCCAGTACCACATTTGATGTTTCACACCCAACTTCTGTTGATGCAGGAGCAATCTGCTCTGGCGGCACTGTTTTTGCCATTGATACCTGTGTTGTGGTTGCACTTGCAAATCGAGGAGAAGAATGAGCACTTTGGTTTGATGACCTTTTGTTGAACACTTGCAGGGTTTCAGGAATCTTCTCAGAGAAATTTGATGTGCCTTTCTCTGGCACAAGAGAGATTTCTACAACACTCCCTTTACCTTCATCTATCGAATGAACAGATTCACTGGCCTCAACTACTACTGCTCTGTACAACCTCTTAATAGTTCCAGCTTCTGAAACTCCAGATGTTGGTTTCGGTAACCGCTTCATAGCAGCCATCTCCAATTTCTGAGAAATGCATAACCCCCTTAGTGCCTGCTTCAAGGTCACAGATTCAGAAATGCCAATTCCTGATGCTTGAGACACACCAACTCTAATCGGCTTTTTTAAGGCATTCCTTTGTGAAGGGCTCGTGCCTACTTGGTGTGACAGACCCATACCCCTGGATGAGGTTCTGAGATCAATTGCCTCAAAAAGCTGATTAATATCATCCTCTACAGAGTTACTGCGTCCATATTTCGACATGGGACGTTTTCCAGCTTTGTCATCCGCTCTCAACTCAGAATTCGATGTGCTAGTTCCTTTAGAACATTGAACTGAATCCGAATCTTCCTCTGATTCAACGATTTCACAAGTACCAGGAAATTGAGCCATCATTGGGGTGGCCTATTATCTTCTAAATCCGCTTAATAACGACACCGGAAAGGGTGGAATGGGGTCCAGAAAGTTCACACTAACCCATTTCTGTGGAAGCTCTTTGCAAATAAGGGCACACAAGAAACAGATAAGTAAATACATTTGCTTATGGGTTTTCTTTGATCATACTGAATCCTCAATTTAAAGGGTCCATACAACTCGTTTTACTCACTTGAAAATGCATCATCCGAATCCTGACACGATCAATGAATTTGAGACCTTTATTAAAAATTAAAGATAACCTCATTTTCATATTAAAAAAAAAAAAAAAAAAAAACTACGAAAACAGGAATTCAGTACTGGTTAAGATCCAATAATAACAACATCTAGATTCTCAAAAGCAAGAAGCAAATATGTTGAAATTGAACTCCTATACAGTAAGGCTCCAATACTAGGCCGAAACAAATACCACAAAATCATAACAAAACCATGAGCCAAAACCAAGTTTTGAGTATATAGAAATAAAGTACAGCAGTAGGAATGTTTCTCTATTTCTTTCCTGGGAAGATCGTGAATCACAAGAAAAGTTAATTAAAAAAAAAAAACGATTGCAATTGAAAAATCCTCGCTTCTTCCAGTTTAATCACAGAGCACTATAAATCGTATACACACACTTTTTCAAAATGAATTGATTATCAAAACTCTTAACTCGATCACCGATCTATTTAAACTAGGCAAAAATTATGAATTCAAAGAAGAAAAAAAACTTAATACTCGTGTGAATAGCTGCAATCCGAATCAAATAAATACATCTCAAAAACAGAAGATCAAAAAGAAGGGAAAAGAAAAACAGAATCCACAAGCAGAACAAAAGCAAAACAGCTAAGTTAAACATCGAAGAATCTCGACAATCAAAGACAAAACCTCCACCAAAAGAGCTCAAACAGCACAAAATTCAACAAAAGAAGAGTAAAGTCGCAAACAGATCGAAACGAAAACCCTACCTGACACCAATCCAGTGCCATTGACAGAACGAATCCGAATCAATAATCTGTAGCCTGTACTGCAACCAAAAAAAAAAAGGGCAAAAAAGATTTGCAGACTGTACTAGGTATGATAATTTGGCCTAGGATTTAGAGGAGAGATGGGGATGGAAGATGGATGGAAATGAAGAAAGACAAAAAGATTAGGGCACGAGAGAGAGGTTGAAAGTGAATGAGGAAAGCGAAAGGGTGAAATGCACATCACGAGAAGTATCACTCATTCACTGTTTCATTTTCTGTAGATTTTTTTGAAATGGCGGAAAAATAAAATTAAAAATTAAAAAAAAAAAAAAAAAAAAAAAAGAGTGAGAGACATTAGGCGCTGTGCGCATCAGGCGCACGGTAGACATACATTATTGACGGATCATGAGTTTTGACGATAGCCATCGATTAAATGTTTATTACGCTTTTACCTGGAAATGATTCTGAGTATCGATGTGGGCCTAAGGACTATAGATCAAAGAGTGGTCCCTATATCTATACCGTTTGTGTGTAAATAGAGGGGCTGAGATTGTTTCAATTGAATGAAGTGGCACACATCTCGACGGTGGCGGACCCACAGCTGCTTAAACAATCATGGCTATCTACAATGCCGTCCCCAACATTGAGGTGGGTTGAAATCATCTCCAGTCTAAATGGAGAGATATCACGCCAGTATCTAACTCAGGACAAGACATAAGCCTAACTTTTATTGTGTATTTACTATAATACCCCCCTTTGGTTAGGCATTATGTTTCCTTGATGATGGGTAATGGTGTGGTATCCCTCCAGTTAGAGTGGAGGTGATTCAAATCCCATTGGGGTTGCCTTTGATTCTGTCTATGCCATTGAATGTACTTTAGCAAAGACGTTAGGCCTTGGAAAGAATGGAAGTTTCTTTTGTCTAGTGGCGTGCTTAAACTAAAGTTTGATTAAAAAAAAAAAAAAAGGGTTTCATATGTTTAGGGAGGGACTAATTAGATTGTCGACTGGCTGGGCTCTTTTTGTACATCTTTTTGGTCATAAAGTTTTGGGCCCTGTACCGGATGTTTCCTTAAATGACTTCTTTTCTTCATCTTTCTATGAGAAAGAATGGTGGAGGAGGAGGGAGGATCAGA
>JAOXJP010000015.1:7303930-7317363 GCA_025762735.1 Platanus orientalis | reverse complement strand
TCAATCTGTCTTTATCATCTGTCATTATGCCAGTACACCCCCTACTTCAACCATCAGAGCCACTTCTACCTTCTCTAAGAGATGAAATGGCAAAGCAGACCTCTCAATGGAGGTAGGATGTAGCATTGCACTCCTGCGCCTGTCTTCTCTGTGAAGGTGAGCATAAATCTAAGACACTAATGGGTATGTATCTCGCCCTGGAAGATGAATTTGAACTTGGTCATATTTTGGATTCTACCTTGCAAGTAACTCAAACACCTGGTTCCCTTCCACAAATCATCTATGTGCTGCATCATCTTCTGGACATTAGCAGGGAATGACTAATAATAATCAATCTCCTCCTACAAGCGACGGAGGCTAGAATAGTAAATTGCTACTGTCTGCTCACTCTGTTTCATCTGCCATGCTCATAAACCCAAGCAATTTAACCCACTTCAGAGTAGGTCTGTGTCGTTGTGTCCTAGATCTCCTTTGCTGTAGCCAAGAACAAATATATGCTACTAATGTCAGGTCGCATGGAGTGAAGCAACCATGACATGGCAATCACATTCATAGCCCTCCACATCAAATAAGTCCTATTTCGTGGGCTAGGAGGGTGGATCTCACCTATAATATACTCCCACATACCTTTACTAGTAATAGATAGCGTTGCTAACTGAGACCAGGCCAGGAAATTATTACCATCAAGTTTGACGGTAGTAATTTGTGCATAAGGTGCATTGGATTGGCTCATACTAAGGCCTCTTCGACCTCTAAGGCTCCAAGTACAATAGAAGATTGGCTAATTTCACACATTTTGGCTTAAGAACAAGTACTTCCCGTATAATCTTCAAAAAGTATCATCACTTCAAAATCAGCTCACAAAAGGATCACACTATTGAAATATATCCACTTTCATAGATGGGTTACACAGTTCTATTACACTTACCTTAGGGTTTAACAGGCCAAACTTAACCATAAATCAACCAGAGATTGCTCCATAGCAATTGAAGACTTCTACTGTAGCAAACAATCTCAAAATACATCAATCACCCTCAGTCATCAACTCAAACACAGACCAGCAAATTACAGGCCTAGGAAAACTTGCTGATTTCTGAAAAATCTGTTGGGGCGGTAAATCTCCATTATGAAAAATCTCATCAAATGTTCAATCTGCCTCCAAATTGAATGATGATTGTTTCAATAAGATCCCATAGTCCAACACCACACTGTTCTAGGGTTACACAACCCTCAAATCACATCCATGAAACAAAAATCTAGAATATCTTCACAAACATAGCAAACCACGATTGCTGTCAACCCATACACAGCTAGAAGATTACCATCAAACATCACACTGTCCATGCAAACAAGCACAGAAGCTGTAGTAGTCGAAATAAGAACCATACAGTTAAATAACGGGGCCCCCCTAGAGAAATCCCCATGAATGCTCAAAACTTATCAGAACTTCATGAAACTTGTTTCTATTGATTGCTATAATTGTAGTGGGTCTGGATCTTCTGTCCAATCCCATTAAAAATCCCCAAAAATCTTACGCACCAACAGATTGATTGAAATATGAAAATTTTGAATTTTTTCACAAAAACTCTCGACTCTTCCTCTGTGTGAGCTCTCTTTAATCCAAGACAGAAAGTTTTCTTCCTTGGAGACTTGCAGCAGCTGGTCAATCTGATTCAGTGTGGAAATGCTGGTCTTGAGCTTAGTTGACTTCTTACTTCTAATTTCTATTGGACTTGTCTTCCCCCCTCCCCTTCACTGATATGAAAGGTTGAAAGTTGAAGCAAACCATCAACTTTATGTTGTCTGGTATCAATCTCGCATTGTCTTCTTTCTAGTATTCTATCGCGAAACAATCTCTTTCTTCCATTGGCTTACATTCTTTTTATGATGTTAAAGCTATATAAAGTAGATTTAAGCCATTTATTGTAAGCATTCAATCTAGACCTGAAGCTTGGATGTCTCAAAGGAATAAAAGAACAATTGTGATTCACGAAATAATCAAAATTTATGTGAACAAATACATATTAGATATCTGTTAAAAAAAAAAAAAAAAAAGGGCGGCCCAGTGCACGAGGCTCCCGCTAACGCGGGGTCTGTAGAAGAATAAAAAAGGGATCCATTGAGATTCCATGCTTCTTAACAGATTTCAACTTTGGATTTTCTAAACAGCAAAAAACAACAAGCAGAGGGGATGAGCAATCCCCGAGAGAAAGCACAACAAAGAGGCGGGGCCCCTAAAACAAACCAACCACTCGAACCCCACACAAACTGACTCAAACAATCCCTTGCCCCTTTCTCTCAAATATTATGGATTTTGGATTGAATTGGAACCCAATATATAAGCAATTGAATTTAACTTGGTTGCACCAAGATTCCGAGTCTGATTCATTTACATCCTTAGATGTAAAGTTATTGGGCTCAACAGCCAGTGTTCTCTCGATAGCATTCCACTGGTTATCTTGCTTAGCAACATGTGTGCATGTGTGGGCGGGCGGGTGGGGTGGGGGTGTGGGTGTGATGGTGGATTGTTATATTTTTTGCCATGTTGAGTGATTGATGTTCAGCCTTCACATTTTTCTTTATTTATTGATTATTGCTCGCTCTAAGTTGAATACTATTATGGTATTAATGTACTAGTGATTAGGCCCCAAGAAGATTGAAATGGTTAAACAGAGAATTGTCCTTTTCTTTTCCTTTGATGAATTCAACTATTGGTTTTTATACCTTAAGAGTTATTTGGTCATTGATCAAGTGGATTATTGATGCATAATAATGGTAAATCATTTTACCAGATAATTTATTTAATAAACTTAATCACCATTTATTCCTTCCACATCGCTGATATAGTGGATTATTTAATCATGATATTGGTATATTAGATAATATTATCCAGGTTATATTCTATTTTATTTATTTATTGGTTGAATACGCATTGACCATTGATGCACTACTTTTTCAGGGCATTTAAAATTTTGGAAGAAAAAGCCTCTTGGAATTGAGTTTGCTAAGCATTTCAGGTCTCACATTGGTGCCATTGAAGGGCTGTCTGTGAGTTTTTCATACTCATACATGTTAGGATTAGTCTTAGTTTTTTTATATGCATGATTGGATTATTTATATGTCATTGAAGTTTAGAGAGTCATGTTTTTCATTTGATTCTTGCTTTCATTTAATGCTGCTTTATGGTATTATATCCTGTTCTGTGTTTAAATGTGCATGTAATAAAAGATGCTTGGGTTATGAAAGTCCTCCCTGTCATGGATATACCAGTGAGAAATTTCATTTTATTTCTTTTTATTGGACCAAGGGTTTTAATCTGATGATTAAAGATTATGGTGCACAGGCTTCAAGGTTAAGATTAAAAGACTAGTCTCTAGTTTTGTGGGTTGATTTGTTGGGTAATAGTCTGTAGGGCTAGGGTTGGTTTAGGTTTATGATTGGGTTTAAGAGAGGGTGGGAGTGTGGTTGTGAATGTAGAATTTAGGGTTTGGACTTACGGGTGGAAGATAATTTTAATATTTAGGGTTTAAAAGGTGGCTGATTATGGACTGAAACTAGTGATAAAGAAGCCTCCTTTGTAAACTAGATCTGGAAAAGGCCTATGACAATGTAAATTTGTAATTGTCTAAATTATATGCTAGATAGAATGGGGTTTGGAGCTAAATGAAGTGGATGAAGGTGTGTGTTGGAAAAGTGTATTTCTTGATTATGGTGAATGGTAGTTCAGTGGTGTACTTTAAAAGCTTGAGGTGTTTGAGACACTGGGAGCCTCTCTCCCTGATTCTATTTATTATGGTTATGGAAGATATGAGTCGAATGATTAATAGAGCAGAAAGTGGCTTCCTAACAGGCTTTGAGCTAGAAATTGGAAACCTTAGGATATCCCATTTACAATTTGCAGATGATATAATCATTTTCTGTAATGCGTCGGTTAGACAATTGGGTTTTCTGTGATGTATTGGCTTTGAGCTAGAAACTGGAAACTGGAAACTGGAAACCTTTGGATATCCCATTTACAATTTACAGATGTTACGGTCATTTTCTGTGATGCATCGGTTATACAATTTGGTTTTCTGTGATGTATTTTGAGATGTTTTGAGCTCTTTTGAGTTTGAAAGTAAATTTGGGTGAGATTTTTGGGATGGGGAATTTATGATCTTAGAAGTTTGGATTAATTTTTAAGTTTCAAAATAGGGGCATTCTCTTCATCTCATCTTGGGCTTCCATTGGGATCTAATAAATTGTTTGTGAGTTTGTAGTTGAAAGGGTTTCCAGAAGGTTAAAGTCTTGGAAAGCAACACTTTTCTTGAAAGGAAGAAGGTTCACTTTTAAAGAGTTCATTGGCTAGCATGCCGATTTACTTTATGTCACTTTGTATGGTTCTTACGACAATTGCGTTAGGGATGGAAAGAATGTTTAAGAACTGTCTGTGCAATGATAGAGTAGAATCAAGAAAATATTATTTAGTGGATTGGAATTCGGCTAGTTGCTTTTTGGAAGGAAGCCTTGGGATCAGGAAGATTAGATGTCGAAATATCATTTTGTGTCAATTTTGATTTTAAACTGACATTTGTTGACTTTGAATCAATTTAGTAGATCAATAGTGATTTATGTTTAATTTAGTAGATCAATAAGGTTTGTTAATTATCAAAAAAAAAAAAAAAAAGAAGTTTAATTGAGAAGCTATGATTATAGAAAGTGTTCAATCTTGTCATAAAAAGATGAACTATAACTTCACCCAATCATAATTTTTAATTTTATTTTTATATGTTATAAACTTCATAGAAATATGCATAACTCCCAAGTTGACAACACATCTAGGCCTTACAATGCAAGTTAAAATATGGTTTGAATACATATATTGTAGGTTATGATAACGAATTCTGTTTTGGTGGTATGAGGGTTGACCTCTTGAAGCTTTTTGGTTGTGGATGCCAAAATCTTATATTTCAGTTTTGCTTCGGGTGCAGGTTCCCAGGTGTTGGTTTTTGGTGCATTTTTTTATCTTTTTAAAATAGGGAAAGGTACTGTAGAAACTATAGAAACATCCTTGAAAATATTGTAGATTCAGAAACAATGGAAACATTAGGAAATCTTAGGAAAGTACTTGGATTAAAACAGCATGAAAACACACTATAAAAACTCACTATTCTGCCATAACCTGTATGCTGGGTCACATTCTGAGACTTGGAAGGTTAGACTGAAGCATACCAATGTTCAACATTATTTCTTTTTTGAATAAAATTTGCATTACCTTAAAAAAAGAAAAAAGAAAAAAAGAAGAAAAGAAACATTTGCAGCATACCAAACATCAAAGGAGATTAATATTTCATGAGCCGATTATGCAGCTCAAGGTCTCTATATCTATTCTGGGCAGCTTGTTAGACTTGGTTCTAATTGAAATGTTCCAATCATAAATGTAATTAAGCCATTGGCCATGATATCTTATGACTTTGTATAAACATGGTTTTGTTTGTAGTAATATACAATTTGCTAAATTAGAATGTCATTTTAAATATTTTATTGGAAGATAAAAGAATGGATGTCAGCATGTTTTGGTTCCATTATATGAGGAAATGGGACTATCTCGTGGGTAACATTACCTTAGAGCGGAATGGCAGAAGTTTCTTGTACCCAACCCCAAGTAGTTGGGTTAAGGCTTCTGTAACTAGAGTTGGATGCTTGGAAGCTCATTCATGAAGAGGCATGCCATGAGATGCTTGTGTGTGGTAGGATATAAAGAGGTGCATGCTTTTAGTTTTGTGGTGTTTATTCTGTTGTCTTTGGTTTTCCTGTTGGTGGGCTCATCTCTTGTTTAGATTTCTTATCTTTTCAGCTCTTCAGTATTTGATTCTCTTGTCCACAAACTGTTTATTATTATCCTAGCAGCTGTCAATTGTGATGTTGTTCAGTAATGCAGGTTAGTGTTGATGGCTTACTTTGTTGTACAATTTCGGATGATCGTTCTGTGAAGTTATATGACGTTGTCAACTATGACATGATGGTCATGATACGCTTACCATATGTTCCTGGTGCAATTGAATGGGTTTACAATCCTGGAGATGTCAAGGCCAAGCTTGCTATTAGTGATCGCAACTCCTCATATGTACACATATATGATGCACGGGCTGGTACAAATGATCCCATAATCTCCAGAGAGGTTTGTCATCTATTTTGGAACAATGACATTTAACGTTTTCTTAAACCCTTTTTTTTGTTTTTATCTTGATAGATCTTCCTTTTATTTTTTTATTTTTATTTTTAATTTTTTATATCTTGTCTTCTGTGCAGATACACATGGGTCCAGTAAAGGTTATGAAGTACAACAATGTATTTGACGCTGTGATATCTGCAGATGGCAAAGGAATTATTGAGTACTGGTCCCCTGCTACACTGCAATTCCCAGAAAATGGGTGTGTGCTTACACTTTTTTTAAACATATGATAGAGAGTTTCTCAACTATAACTTTATAAGTTCTTTAGTGAGTTTACATACTATTGACCGAAATTCCAAAATATGATCATAGGGGGGGGGTTGAATAGGATCTTAGCCAACTCTTTTTAAATTTGTTTGACTATTAAAAAACACTTGTGATTTAATTAGATTTTACGTAGAGTACAATGAAATCAAATATACTAGGAATTTATAGATCACAACACTCTATCATGCACTACATTGTGATCTATAGTAGAGTGGAGATGGGCTGATAAATTCCCTAAGGTTGCTTAAATTAGTTAATTCTCTTAACCTTAGTAAGAGTCACTTGTTCAAAGTGTTGAGAAATTTGCATAATAAATTATGTACAAAATAGAGACAAGACAAGATGCAAACATTACACAAAGAACACAGAGATTTAAAGTGGTTCGACACTCCGGGCCTACGTCCACTATCTAACTGGTTCCCCTGAGCCTATTTAATTTTTCTTAATAGTTATCCTAAGCTATTACAAAAAAATTAATAAACTTGAAGATCCACTTACAAGTTCCAGAAATTCCAATCCCTTGTAAATACGCTTCCAGTGGCTCCGGTGGGTGCGTACCGTCTAGTGGCTCTGATGGACTAAGTTGCACTTGACTCCGACAAGTGTGGTGAGAATCCATCTCTGGTGACTCTGACAAAGGCTGCAAGCTTCAGTTGGAGTGTTGAAATTTCTTATGTTGTGGGTTGCCTCTTTGTAGGCTAATGTAACTATATAAACCCACCATTTAGCTTCCAAAGGCTTAACTATGAGGTTTGAGAAGCTAACTTACAGACCTTGACAATGTTTAACTATAGGCACAACTCTAAGGTCACATGGTCATGAGGATTTTACTGGTTTGGCACAAAAACTCACTCTTATGACTTGATTTCAAGAGAGTTTTACTATAGAATCATTCATTTAGTTGTTCAATCATTGGGATTTTTCTCTCTATTTATAGATCTGAAAAACTAGTCCAAAAGATCCTCCAATGGATCTATTAAAACAGTAAAAAAATAGCCTTAATGAGTATCTCAAATAAAAGATATTTTCATTTTTAGAAAGAGTTCGTCGAGCCACTTGTTTTGAGTACTTATGGGCCCCGAGCGGATGTCTGGATCAAAAGTTATTAAGTTGGACCATTTTTCCTTTTCAACACATTTTTATTTTACTTAATTTTTGCCAATTTGGTCCAATCTTGATGAGATATTTTCTAGTTTTGAGTGATCCATTTTTAAGCCATTCTAAGTCTACCAAAGGTTAACTCCATTTCCAAACACCCCATTACCATTTACCAACATTTTAAACTTTGGATTTAACTTTGGTGTTCACTTGTTGGCATCTTGAAGCTGCATGTCTTGGGAGCATGAGACTTCAATATGGCTTGTCTCTTGAAGCTTGTGATGTTTCCGGCTTTGAGTTTTTCTTGAAGCTTTGACCGGCTTGGACTTACATAGACTTACAATTACATGTCCAAATTGACAATACAAATAAAATACCTAACATTGACAACAAGCGATGTTTGCCTCCAAAGATCATCTTATTATGTTCTTTCCAAATGCCCCTAGAAACTGCAAAAGAACATCTTCCCAAGGGTTCTTCGATTTGGTCTGAATGGACCGCTACTCCATGAGGAAAATATCTCTCCAACATCTCTAAAGAAAATCTTGAGCTTATTGAATAAGGGGAGTAAAGGTCTTCAAACAATGCTAATGAATTTGTCATCTGTCCATTTTTGTATACATATGTTGCAGTCAATTAAGTAAATGATTTTTTGGAAATGAGATCACCAAATCACAGTGTGCCTTTGTCATTTAGATCATAATCACCCATTGGTCGGTGTAATCTAGTCTTTTTGTGAAGGACTATATATATATGTAGTTTCATTGGGATGTCGAAGTTTTTTCTTAACAATCCTCTTCCAAAAGGGCTTCTGTGGAGTTGACAAGCATATCATTCTGAAAACATTGGTGCGTACCTTGAGCGGATAAGCATGTTCTCTGGAAAATGATGTTTACTGATCTTGTGGATTTAGTCTATTTGAATACAGTTATTGCTGCAACAAATTACTATTGTACTGATGATTAAACTTTCTTCCTTCCATCCTTATGTAATGGTTTGCTTTGGTTGCTGATGTCTATACTATATGCTGTGTGGTGATTATTTTGTATGTTGCATGCAGGGTGAGTTTCAGATTAAAAAGTGATACTAATCTTTTTGAAATTGTGAAGTGCAAAACAACCGTTTCTGCTATTGAGGTACAATATATTTTGTCTTAGAAAGAATTGTGATTTATTAGCATGTTCTTTGACTGCCTTTTGCTTGAAGCCTAAATCGCCGTTACTATGCTATTTCATTAATACTTTTTAGTTCTTATGAACGTCTAGAATGCTTCTTTTTTTTTTTTTTTTGGGGGGGGGGGATTTGTTTAATGTATAAAAATTATTAGTGATTGAAAAACAAATCATCTACAATTCTCCCTTCCTCCAAACCGTCTCGGACTGAGTTTTAATTCCCTTGTTCTTCAGGTGAGTCCAGATGGTAAACAATTTGCCATTACATCCCCTGATCGTAGGATACGTATATTTTGGTTTAAAACCGGTAAACTCAGGCGAGTTTATGATGAATCTCTTGAGGTAATATTCTTTTCCACTGAATGCTAATCTTCTGGGGATAATTTGCTTTTGGGCGCTTTTGCAGTTATTCACTGTCTTCTGTTGATTAGGTGGCCCAAGATGTCCAGAGAAGTGATGCTCCTCTATATCGGCTGGAAGCAATTGATTTTGGTCGAAGAATGGCTGTTGAGAAGGAAATTGAGAAAACAGAAAATGTGCCACAACCAAATGCAATCTTTGATGAAAGCTCTAACTTCCTTATATATGCAACCCTCTTGGGCATAAAAGTAAGTCACAATGTCCTGTACCTGTGCATACATATGTACTTTAATGGGTTCCATGTTCAGATTAAAACTAATATACTGTGTTTGGACTTGGAAGTATAACTTCTGAACAAAAAGCAGTTTTGTTTCTTGCACTATTTGAATGGCTTTTACAGTCATTATCAGCAATAACATCATTTTTCGCTTTGTTCTCCATTCGATTATTCGCCTGTACCTAATCATTTGTTCTTTTATCCATGTTGTATTAATAGGTTGTAAATTTACACACGAATAAGGTAGCCCGAATTCTTGGAAAAGTGGAAAACAATGATAGATTTTTGAAGATTGCTCTATATCAAGGTGACAGAAGCAGTAAAAAGGTAAGAAAAATTCCTGCTGCTGCATCAAACGCCAATGAGAGCAAAGAGCCTTTGACGGATCCTACTCTTCTATGTTGTGCTTTCAAGAAACACAGGATCTACTTGTTCAGGTATTAAAGGTTTTCCATGAATTGTTTCAGCATACAATTCAAAATTCAAAATGGAAATTTCATTGTAATAATGTTTAAATTTCTTGATTGGGAGGGGCTATTAAGTATTATCTAATTAGAAAATTTTAAACGATTAACTTATATTGAATATGCAAGATGCCTAGGTTTTTCTTGGTTAGTTATGACTTATGAGTAGCAGCTACGTATAAAGCAATGAAACTAGTACATGATGAAAAAATGGTGATATTTTTATTATCTTGTTGAGGAGGGATTCCCTTAAGCAAGAGTACGTGAACTTATATTGGTCCACATGTTTTAATCAATGGGATCTGGAGTGAACATATTTTTCCCTTATATTTTCTGTTAAAAAATTGCAATCAAGTTATGAAAACTTTCTCAGAATTCTAATGTCATGGCCTATGGTTTTAACAGTCAGAGAGAACCAGAGGAGCCTGAAGATGCAACTAAAGGAAGGGATGTATTTAATGAAAAGCCTCCTCCTGATGAGCTTTTGGCTGCTTCAGATATAGGAAAAGCTGTCACGACATCTCTTCCTGACAATGTGGTGAGTTTTCCTTCTTTTACTCTGCTTTCTAAGTTCTGACTATGTTGTTAATTTATACTCAAGGTTTCAAGAATATTATTTAACATTAAATAAATTTTATTGCCATGTGCATAACTCACAGGTCGAATTTCCTTGCAATTATTTTTGACAATTTGACATTATTAGAGCTTTTTTTTTTCATTTCGTGTTTTCATCCTTCTTCCACTACTTTATTTGATTTTTTCTGTAAATAGGAGTTCTCTTTCCCATGTATCGTAATTTCTTTCTCTTGCTGAAGTCTCCTGCTACTTTTTCTACTGCAAACAATTAAATTTGCATTGTATCTTGCTTACTTAAAATGATCTATTTGTGCTTGCTGTCTGGTTGTATAAGTTCTTGCAATCAACAGTGTATGGGTATTATGCTACTTTTGGTTTTAGTTGATCGAGTCTATGGACTTTTGTGATTTATATGCTTCTCATTTACCAGATCTTGCACACCACACTGGGTGACGTTCATATGAGACTATACCCAGAAGAATGTCCAAAGACTGTGGAGAACTTCACAACACACTGCCGAAATGGCTATTATGATAATCTCATTTTCCACCGTGTCATCAAAGGCTTCATGGTACAGACAGGAGATCCTTTGGGAGATGGAACTGGTGGGCAGTCTATTTGGGGAAGGGAGTTCGAAGATGAGTTTCATAAAAGGTAATGTGTTTCTACTTATTGAGATAGTAAAGTTCTGAAAAAAGAATAAAAAATGGTTAAGTACTTTAATACGATGATGGGAGCCTTTAGTTGTTTTATGGTAGAGGTGCCACAATTTCTGCCCTTTTAACTCTGCAATTATGATATAATAAAAAAGAGATCTACTTACAATTTAATGGAAAGTACTAACTTATTTGAATGCTAGACAAACACGTAACTACAATTATTTGATACATCATTTATCTTTAATTTCTTTACTGCTCTTTGTGAAGAATTTAAACACAAGTTCATTGAGATATCCTTGGCTTTCAGAGTTTTAAATTGAACCATGATGATGGGTGAGTTATAATCACTAAAGTGCAATAAAAACCCAGATGCTACAGAAATAGTTATTGTCTCTGGCAGCAGCAGTGATCATCAATTAGTGGTGATCGTCAGCGGTAATCATCCTTCAGATTGAACAGCAAAAGGAATGTTACGAATCTCTAGCTAGTGGTGATCTTCAGCAGTGATTGTCTCCGGCAGCAGTAGTGATCGGTAATGCCTGATCCAGAAGTATTTTACGCATCGTTAGCTGATTTCTGATTCAGGGCTGCCTATGTAAGGGCAGTAATTCCCTGCTTATGTGGGCCCAAATAGATGCTAGATTTGAAGGGTGCGATTTGTCCTAGAAGTGTTCCCGGAAAACCCAGCCAATATACCTTAGTCTGTATTGTAAGTCTTCAGAGTCAGCAACTTGTTTCTTTGAAATAAAGCTATTGTTTCAGCTAATGGGAATGAACAAAAACTTCACAGATTTGAGACTAGAAAGAAAGAAAGGAGGAGAGATGAGGGACAAGATATTAGAAATGAAGAAGAGGAAGAAGTAGACGACCAAGAGAGAAGGAAGAAAAGAGAAAAGCTAGGACATAGTCCAGCCGTGAACCACAAAATCCAAATTTTATTTCGAACTCCAATGTCCCCTTACATGTCGACTACTTCTTTTAAACACTCTAATACATCAAATATTTAGAACTTTCTAAAATTGGAAATCTAATACAACTAGGATACTTCTAACTTATGCTTCTAAATAATAAAATGTGCTAAAACCTATGTCTAAGAGGGACTGTCGACCAGCCTGTTTTAGACTCTACTTTGACCTTTTGACTCTACTTAAAAGACACAAATACCCTTGTCTTTAATTAGCTTTATTCCCTGAATTGCCCATGGCATGTTTGCTTTTTACAAACCACCCTATTCATAAGAAAAAAACACTTGCTCCCCCATTTGGCCAACACTAGTCCTCTCTCTCGTCTTCCTGGGCTTGGGACTTCAAAGTGGATACTTATTGTCCAACCATGTAGGAGCTGCTACATCAATTTCATCCTGAAGATCCTAAATAAAAGAAATGAGGAAAAAAATATTGTTATCAATCAAAAATAGTTTTGAGATTTGAGATTTAAGATTTAGTAGAAGGAAAGCCTGTGGCGTATACACATCACATAAAGGAGTTGAGGGCATATGTCCAATGCAAAGATCTCTCTTGATAACCTAGTTGAGACTGCTGCTGTATCTCCATAAACCCATCTACATCAACTTCATCTCACTCGCTATGTTGTAGCTCGGTCGTCCACGTGCTTCGTCAAATACTAGCTCTTAAACCTCCTTGACGCACTTGTATAGTGGGTCCTCCTCGTCCTCATAGAAAATGTTGATCAGATCAATGGGGTTGGTGTAGCCCTCCCTATATTGACTCGTAGCAAGATTCCACATCTTGAGGTGCATGTAGTGGATGAATACAAGCTTCTGCAGGTTCTTGTGGTTAAGCTTGTTGCGTCTCTTTGAGTGAATGAGAGTCAAAGGACCATAACTTGTCTCACAACCAGAGGATGATGCGGTCTAAGATAATACTTTTATGACAATCTTTCTTAGGTTGGCAGCATCGGTTCCATATAACACCCAACATTTAGTTGGAAAATCAAAAAATATACATGTACGTTAATTGCTGTAACACTTCTGTATTTCTCCCTACAATTACCATCATAACGACATTTCTACTTGGAAGTGTCCTCTTTCATCTAGTCATGGAAACCAAGTGATCGAAGGATCCCATGGCATGCCTAAGCCACTTCTGTAATTGTCATAAATGTTAGTAAATTGTATAATATTAGGAAACATCTGACGCAGCGGAATAGCAAGGAGAAGAACACGTTGTTCTCCTTTGTTGGGAAAACTCTAAACTTCACCAAGGAAGAGAAACTCGTTTTGAAACTTTTATTAATAAAAACTGAATTTCCTTGAAGGCTACAATGCTTTAAATAGAGAAAAGAAACCCTAATTTGTGTTAGGCACGAAATTAGGCTAATTTGGTA
>JAOXJP010000015.1:7284590-7296920 GCA_025762735.1 Platanus orientalis | reverse complement strand
TTAAAAATTGGGATTAATAACTTAAAACATTTTATCATGTAGAAGTTTTAACTTGAAGAAAAGTGGTCATGAAAAGATATATTGATATAGTAATCAAGAAAATACCACTCGAGAAGAAACAAATTTATAACATTTACATCAAATTTATGTAGTAGGTCTTTAAAATTCTCATTGGTATAGTCAAAAGCCAAATTAGCACCCAAGTTTTTCTACAACTCCAGTTTTTCAATGCTAGATGTAACTACGATATTTGATCCACGAAATGCTTTGCTAGCTGCGTCAAAAAAAAAAAAAAAGTAGAATGTAAGAACGTGATGCAAGTGAAACAGTATGAGGCCATTCCATGTTTATTAAGAACTAGCAACCCAGAAAGCATGTGAGAACAAACTACAAACTAAAAAGCTTCGTCCTAGAAAACCTAATAAAATAAAAGCCCTAAAAGAAAATAGCACTACATACATTTTAGTTAAGGAAGTTTTCTCTGAATTCAGTTTGAGAAGATTCTTCAGATGAGATGTATAGTTTTGGATTGGAAACTTGGTGACTTTGGATTTCAGATTCATGGTTGAAGAGAGCATTGAGAAACTGTAAATCTTGTATTCTATTACCTACTTATTCTCGTTTTTCACCAAGACTATGCAATAGATGAAAATGTAAAGACAGAAAATAACAGAAAAAAGAAACAAACAAAGAAACAAAAACTAAGGTTTATTTTTCACTTGTCGAGGCTGTAAGCATTTAACCTGTTTAAAGCACAGCCGCTGAAAAATATCAATGGCATCACTTGATTCTTGAAACTAAGTCCCAGAAACCTATAACCTGTAACCTATAAGTACCTCTGTTAGGTGCAGCGCTACTAATGACAATCATTTTTTCATATAACAAAAAGGAAAAATAATGGGACTAAAGAATATATTAGATTTACCTTCGATATTGATTTGCCTTTCTTCTTCTTGTTTGTCCTCCATCTTGTGCTTCTTAGAACCTGAGTTATAGCTTATGCTAATATATTTGCCAAGTGGATCCACCCCACCAATTCCCACCGACCCCTCCAATTTATAAAAAACATGCATGACAATCTCTTGTCCATATCGTCCCTTGTGTTTGGAGTCTTTGGACCCTCCTCCATTGACTGAAGAAGCTCCTCCTTCCTTCACTTTGGCTCCATATGCTTTTATGCTCTCCCACCAATTTCTCAACTCCAACAAACCTTCCCCTCATTTTACTTAATTGCCTTTCTATCTTTTTGAATCCACACAACTACTTTAGTCTTCGTTGTTCCACACAGTTGTTCTTAACAAGTCAATTATAAGTTTGCATTCAAATAGTTAAAAGTAATGGCATCCAGTTCTCTCAAGTAGCTATTGCTCATCTTGGAAATCTTCATAAATCAAGACAAAAACAGAGTATTGTATCATGAGAGAAAAAAGACGGTTTGGAAAAAGCTTATGAAGGTAAATAAGAGAGATTATAAAGAGATATTATAGGAGAGAGATCAAGAGGACATGATTTAAATTAGGAATGCTAGTTTTTAATTAAAGAGAGATTGTAGGAAAGGAAGATAAAAATATAAAGTAGATTTATGAATGGGAAAATTTTTAGGAGAATAATAGAGAGAAAAATAGGGGATATTAAGGTAGGGGGACTTTTTTAGGGATTTTTGTCAAAGAGAGATTTTAGGGGCTGGAGATGAATGTGGATGTTTTCTTTTTCTTTTTTTCTTTTTTGGTAAAACTTTTTTTATTTAAGTACGGAAATATTGATTATATAGAATTTCATTTAAGAGAAATTTTAGGAGAGAGTGTTTTGGAAAAGAACAAATAACTAATTAGTGTCCAAGTAGATGAGAGAAAAAGGGGAGAAGATTAAACTCGAGAGATTTTAAGAGACTATTTTTGAGAGACTAGAGAGATTAAAAATTGGGAATTATGAGTCAAAATTATATTATTAATTGAATATAGGTAAATAGGAGAGAGAGTATAAGAGAGAGAGATTATAGGAGAGATTGTAGGAGAGAGAGATATGAGGGTATTTTAGAAAAATTTATATACCAAAAAATTGATAAAAGTGTTCACGTGGATGAGAGAAAAAGGGTGAAAGGAAAAGAGGTGTGAGGCTACTGTTTATATATATATGATTAGACCAAACAATCCTCATTTTGTATAATTTTTTGATATTTTTTAAATTTTTTCAAATACATATATATTTCAAAATTTATTATTTTTACATTAATGTATAGATCAGAAATGTATTACATATAAAAAATTTACAAGAAATAAAGATAAAATAGAGAGATTACTGAAGTTTTTGTTGAAATTTTGAATCATAGTTCCGTCGGCCCAAAAGTGAATAGATCGCACCCCCCATGTCTTGCCTCAAAGGGCATGCTCTGGCGTCACAGAGGATATCAACCCATAAAAGTTGCTCCCACGAAGAGCTTAAGAAATATTTGGTCCACTCCCACAGGCCAACCCCTCACCCAAAAGTGAATGGATCCCACCCCTCAGTCTTGTCTTGCTTGCTTCACAGGGCGTCACAATGATATCAACCCATCAAGGTCACTCCCACGAAGAGCTTCAGAAATATTTGGTCCACTTGCACAGGCCAACCCCGAGGATTTGGTCTGCTCCTTAACAAATGCCTACCATCCACTCCTCTTAACTAACCCGCCCCCCCCCCCAACAAAAAAAAAAAAAAAAAGTGATAATCACTAGTTGGCGCTGATGTGCCTGCCGAAATTATCACTTGTCGGTGCTGTTGTGCCCATCCCCTGACAGGGTGCAGAGAGGAACATCAGATTTGGTGCACTGATACTTGGCACAGATTTGGTGCACACCCTTAACAAACACCTTAGGTTCACCCATATGCTGGGGCTGGTGTCAAAAAAGTGATTTACACTTTATTTTTGAGGGGTGGAGAAGATTTTCACTTTACAATGCCTCGTGTCCACCCCTGCATATGGGCATTAGGCGTTCATTTAAGGAGGCACACCAAATCCGCAGGGGAAGGCTGAAAAGAGAAAATTTCAAGAGATAAACCATTATTCTGATAATGATTACCAGACATGCATCCTTTTGGACATGATTGAAGAACACATGAGCTGCTGAGCCTAAATCTGTCCCTGTGGACTCCATCATGCACAACCAAATGACTCGCATTCCAACTAACCAACGCTGTTCTCACAAACTGCAGAGGCATCACTGGCCGCTCTGCCCGAAACCAGCAGAGATCATGGTTCTCCCCAATATAGAAATATCTCAGTTGTACCATAACATTTCATTTTGGCTTAATTAAAAACCCAACAATATCTCATTTGGACAAAATTAAAAGCTCCAAAAGCAAAAATTCAAGTAAATAGAATCAGTGTGACTGAAAATATCAGGCAACATTTTTACCATCCTCTCTTTCTAAAAACGATTCAAATCCTCAAAAGTTCTAATGAAAATCAAAACCCGAATTTGCTATTCCGACCAAAAGCTTTAACTTTTAACCAATAGCTCTAACATGAGAAGAAAGAAGCTTCCTACATAAAGACCAGCAGCAGCATCCAAATCCCTCAGTCAAAGAGACTAAAGCCCATATCCTGCAACAAGTTAAACAAAAGGGATCAAGTGAACAACAGATCAGGATTTTTTTTTCCATTAACTATCAAAAATTTTCCATAGATTAGGAAAATGAAAAATGCCAAAAGCTATAAATTTGTAGACACACTGCATAGGGCCAAGGAGAATTAATTACAAAAGAGGTAAAATCTGTTTTCTGTGAAAGAAGGGATTTTAAATCTAATAATGGGCAGTAGAATAAGCAAATAGAGTAAGATGACCCCGTAGAATGCAAGGTCACTTCAGCAAGTTGCTTTGAATCAGCACCCATGATAACTAGGTTTGACTAAGACTTCGACCATTGGGGTTAGCATCACAATATCAGTTCAAAAGGAATTTCATTTAACAAAGCTTACATCATCAGACTCCTCCTTCTCTTCCACTTTCTCTTCTTTCTTTGGTTCATCTACAGCAGGTGCTGCACCACCACCACCGCCACCACTTGCAGCAAATGCAATGGCACCGCCACCACCACCACCGGAAGGCACTGAAGCCAGCTTCTCTCTTCCAGATGCAATAAGCTCAGTAATGTCTTTACCCTTGACTTCAGATAGAAGAAGCTCAATCCTATCATCTTCAGCTTCAGCCCCAACTGCAAATCCAAATATTAATTTCCATTTTTATAAAAAAAAAATAATAATTCAGTGAATATTCTTCTATGAGAGATCAATTCCATAGTATGTCCAAGGACTTAGAATGAAATGGGACACCAGTATTTCAATTTACAAGTTAAGATTTGGCCAAGTTTTTTAATTCAAACATATGAAACAAGACTTAGGACTCAGTAGTCAGTACTCAGAATTCAAGCCCAGCCACAGCTAAGTGACCTTGCCCTTTTTCAATAAACTCCCCATCAATCTCTTAGAGAAAACTGAGACTCTGAGACTGGAGATGTAAAATAATACATTAATCAATGAGTTCGACTTCAGCTAAAACACTAATAGAACACCAACGTTTAGAATTATATGATAGTCAGAACTCAGTATCTGAAGCCAACCCAACCATACCACATATGCATCAATCCATACCATTCGAGTGCTGCACAACTTCTTGGACGAAATGTATGCAGATTAAGAGTCTTGAACAAGATGACATGTTAGCACTATGGACTCCTTAATCAACTGTTGGTCACAGTACTTTCTAGCCCTCCAAGTATTAGTTCTACTTTATCCTAAATTAGCTGATTAAAATTGGTCAGATGGATGAATGGTTTCTGGATCAAGGCCACTCAAAATTTGTGAACAAAGATGGGTCCAAAGTCTCCAGAGATCGGTTAAACCCTAGCACAAACATTAAAATACTCAATAACACTACATATTAACTTTAAACCGATAAAAGAAAGGAACAAAACCAAAAATCAAAGTCATCTATTGAACTAGGAATAAAAGAACCCATGAAACCTGAACCCACACCAAAAAGATATTATTTGTACATGATCTCAAATGAAAGAAATCCTAAGTACGTCTTAGAAACTCCACATCAATCTCCACTAACAACTAATCTGATTTCAAATGTAGCAATCATCGGCAAAGAAATATTAACAAATCCAGTTAAAAGAAACCCTAATCATCAATTACGTTTAATATCTTGTACAATAAAACAATAATCGTGTAACTATAAACGATTGACCGGGAATCACGAAATACGAATAGATATTGCCAGAAAGGAACAGAAAATAAAAAAACTAAAGAAATACCTGATCCAAGAATATCCTTCAAATCATCGGTGGAAGGGCAGGTGTTCCCTCCCAATACAGCGAGCAAATAGGCAGCGATAAGCTTCATTCTGCTAAAAATACGAAAACAATAATATCAATCAATGCAAACACACAGAAAGAGAGAGAGAGAGAGAGAGAGAGAGAGAGAGAGTACTTGGGAGCTTCTGATCTGCAGAGACGAGAAGATCAGAAGCTGAACTTGTATGTAGACGGAGGTTGAGAGAGGGTTTGCAACTTCTTTATATAGCTAGGGGCCTAGGGCTTTGTTTGCACCCTCGCTGCCTATCAAAAGGGTTAGTAGATTCAGTGTGACGGCACCCGCCGAACTTCGGTAGTTTCCTTACTCCTTGCTACTGATTTAGTTGAGGCTTAACGTAGATTTTTCTGTAGGCCCTATTTTGATACATGTCAAATTGTGTTACGATGCTCGCCTTGTGTTGCCATGCTTAACCAAGGTTAATTGGTTATCAGGATCTCAATCTAGATTGTAGGATTGCACAATCCTAGAATCTCAATCTTAAATTATCCAACCGATCCAACTCCTAACCAGAATTGTCAGATTACGGGATTAAGATATCATTCCGGACAATGGGATCAAATCGTACAATCCTATGATTCGGAATCATCCAAACAATCCTAATTGATTCAATTATTATCCTATAAAAAAAAGAACACATTTTATAACTACAAAATATTAAAGTTTAATTTAAAAACCCTAATTAATAATCACTAATTTTTTTAATTCAAATTAAATTATTAAAGAAATATAAGTAAATACGACTCTTCCTTTCCAAATTGTTTACATCGTTTAGTTTCTTTCATTGCAAAGTACAACTATTGAAGTTGAGCAAAGCCAACCAACCCTTGTAACATGTCCTATTCAACTGTTCTTCAATTAAGATTTAAGAGTAAAACTTGATATAATTGATCTATACAAGAGTCAAGACAATGCTGGTTTGATTGGAATGATTATCTTTTGATGATAACAGATCATATGTAAAGTTTTAAGTTAAGCAAAGCCAACCATAATCCTGTTTCTTGTTGTAAGGTGAACCCATACCATCTAAAAGTGAAAGACCTTATGTTGCAAGAACAACTGAAGAAGGAATGAGTTCCATAATTTTTTTTTTTTTTGGTCTTTTTTTACCATAGTAAAAATGGATGGAAACATAAACCATTTAATATGAATTCTCTTAGTTAATTTAATATGTTTTGTTATTGTGGTGTTAGAACTATGAAAACATTGTAATTTGATATTTGATAGCTAACTAATTAACATTTAGGTAATTTGTGTTGAAACATATATAATTTTTTCTTAGTTAGTAGATATTAGAGTATATATTTTGCACTATGTTAAATTTTCAACATTTTCTTTTAATGATTCTTTAACATGTATCATTATTACTGGTTATTTTTCATTTTTTTTTTAATGAAAAATAAAATCTTACAATCCTCAATTTGATCCTACGATCCAATCCACAAGATCCCCACCGATTCTATGTAAGATCTCGATTTTAATAACCTTGTGCTTTACACTTTGAATGAGATGAGATTCTCATCAGTTTGCAAATAAGGATAGGTATATGACAATTATTTTCAAGTTTCCATATGACACTCATCCATCTAAATTGCCCATGAATCAGCCTATATGATACTACAAGCAATGCCAAAATGATGCTACAAGCACTAGGTCACAATAACAACAAATGGTGCCAACAACAGCCATAATGGCAACAAACAATGCCAATGTTAAAGCTGAAATAGCTACATTCTTTAGACCTGTCACTCCCTTACATATATGCTTTTAAGACTTTTTTTTTTCCATAAAACAAAAGAAGCATCACCCCATAGAAAAAAAAAATCATATTGACTGTTTACAATATTGGCATTAAACCCTATTATTTACCCAAAAAAAAAAAATGCCATTAGATATGCTAGCAAGTCCATTTCTAAGCACAAGCTACCCAATGCAATACCCATGGCACCCCAAAAATGTGAAGATCACCTTTTTGGAGGGTATTTTTACTTTTTGGGGTGCATGCACTTTTCCTAGTAGGTAGTGTGTTTTGCATATTTGGTAATAGTGTGATTTGCATATGATTATCTTTGGTGCAACAAATATTCAAGCATTGGCTCAAATTAAAGAGATTTTCCCCACTACGAAAGGTGGTCTTACCAAATGTAAACATTGAAAAATCCTCTATACAATTCATCAAGAATATTGATTTGGACAAGCTAGAAAAGCTAATTTGTCAAATAGGCATTTGAAGGATGAAGAGAGATCACAAGTACTTAGGAGGATATTAAATTCTGAATTAATCTAAGAAATTTTAATACAAATTTCTAAATAGGAATAAAAATAAAATCTTAAAGCATGAAAAACAAAGATGCTATCATACACAAGCAAAATAATGCTTATTAAATTGGTTCTATCTATATTGCATTATTACATGTCAATATAATTATCCCCAAAATAACATGCCATAAGCTTAATGATATCCAAAGGGATTTTTTGTGGGGATATTAGGGAGAGAATAGACATCTATGTCTCAAATCATGGAGTTATTTTCCCAAGGACAAAATAAAAGGAAGTTCAGGAATTAGAGAATTGGAGAAGGTTAACAAGGCAATGGTCACCAAATTAGGGTGGCAGTACTTAGGAAATTCTTATCACTATGGGTCTGATTATTGAAAGTTAAGTACGTGCATCACAATGATTTTTGGAGTGGAAGCTTTAGAAATCAAGTTTTAGAAGTTGGTCAAGCATTTTGCAATATAGTGATTTATTAAAAGAAGGAAGTTGTACTGGCTGGTTGGTAATGGGAAGAACATCAACATTTGGATAGATTCATGAATCCCAAACATGTAGGATCAAGAGGTGTTGAAGAAATAGTATGTAGAGGAAGGGATGATGAGTAACAATGCTCGAGTTACAGATCACGCTTTCCTTAAGATAATATTCGCCCTCTACTCTGTTCTAAAATGAAGGACATAAACTACAACAAGTCAGAAAACTTGTATCTAGGATAAAATGGGCTCAACACTTGGTCGTATTGTTAATCAGTTTGCAACACCATGAGATCAACCCTTGAACACTTTAAACTATTACCCAGAAAATGATTGTAAAATGACTTAAAGTTTTATATATAATAATTGAGAAAGAAAGATAAGAGAAGAGAGGTATATAGAAAATTCAAGATGTTTTGTATTGGTATTTCCCTTTTATTTATAGATTTCAAAATAGGTGTTTTTTGAAGCTTTATGAAGTATTTATAAACACCCAAAACACCATTCCATAGTGATAATTCGCCCATTAGTGTCTATAAACACAATAAGTGACTTTCAAGAAAAGATAATGGTCATTTTTTTTTAACTTTGTGCTTTCATATCGATCCACAAAGGTTTTAGATCAATCTGAACCTTTTATATCCACATTTATGCAAAACAAAGAAGTCTTGGATTAATCCAACTAGTATGGATCAATTTGGCTTGGTTTGGATTGATCTACAATCTTTAACTTGAAAAATATTCAACAATCCCTTACTATTTTGAAAGTTTAGGAAATTTTAGTTCTTCAAAGAAACTAAGGAAATCTTTTTGAGCATGCGACAAATTGTGCATATATGTAAGTGTATATAAAATTAAATCCACACTTAGTTCAAATACATTAAAGTTTGTCAAGGTGCTTAATAATCGTAATTTTGAATTAAGGACCTTATTTCAACTAAACCGGATATATTAAACACACAATTTACCTTACAAAGGTTCAAGCATAGCTAACTCTTTTAATGGCCTTATTCTCTTATCCTATTTAGTAAATGTTCTAATAGACTAAGCCCAAAGTCTCATAAGAAAGCGACTCTACTTTCACATTTACATAATTGAGTTTATTTAAAGTGTATCCGCATGAATTATACTTTTGTATATAGATATAGACCCATTAAGAATATTACTTACCATGCGTTATTCATGTAGACTTGCATTAATTGTAGATGGAATAGAGATCTTTGTATCTCCTTGTTTAGTACATAAGGTTGAATGTTAGGATTTGTTTTTCCCATTGAACCTGTATACAAGTTGGGTTTTCATCATAGTTAACTTAACCTATAGGCTTTAATCTCATCTCCTTGAAAACTTCTAGATTAAATACCTTATAAGATCCTTTGTAAAAGGGTTGATTAAATTTTCTTTCAATCAAACATATTTCAATGTGATTACTCCATTTTATAGAAGTTGCCACTTTCTTGGCACATTCAATAAACAATTGGACCAACTAGATTCTCTGCTTTAGATTCGACACCATTTGTATCCATTGGTTTTAGATCCAATTTTTAATGCCTTCGGTGGCTAGATTCAACTTGGTGTTGAGGGATCTGATTCGGGGCAGAATCACGTTCCAATCAAACTAGCGTGAGGGTATTGTAGTCTTTGTGAGTAGATTTGTGAAGTGAGTCTCGCGAGTATCGTTGCAAAATGAACGAAGATGAGGTGCCCTATTCTTGCTTCTGATCTTGTTGGAGGGTTTGAAGGATCGAATGAGAGAACATATAGTCTTCTGAACGGAAACAGAGACGTCGAGGACTAACATTTTGGGGTCTTGCAATAAGCTTCTTGAGAGAACTGAAGAGAAGAGAGCAAAGGGAGATGGTGCAGACAAAACAGAAGCACTTGAGCATGTCGGTTCGGTTTGCCTCGACTATGTAAACCAAACGTCCGCTTTGACTTGCAAACAACTTTTTTAGCTAAAAAACAGTTACTTATAAGTAACTTATTTCTTTTAAGTTAAAAGTCAGTTATAAGTTTAATCAAACGAACCCCTAAGTATATCTAATGCTTTGGAAAACTCGAACATTTGGGGTAATTGTATTCCGCTTTTGAATTAATTGACCATGCTTAAAAAATGGGCAAGATAAAAATAGGTTAACTTCTAAAAATATTCAAATGGTCAAAATAGGATACATACCTCAATTCTCAACAATGGATTGTAATATATTGAACAACCTTGCATTGTTAACTCAGCCGCTTAACGGCAGTCTGAAGCCTGGTTGAGTCAACTGATGACCCAAAAGGTCTAAAATTTAATAAACCAGGCCAAGTAAAGAGAGTCGATTCGCTAGTTTCCCAACTATGAAAAATGCAAATTTATCAGAAATACTGCTAAATAGTGTAGTAGGTGATGGAACAAAAGTTAAGTAATGACTACCCACTACAGAGATATACATCTCTTAAGTGAGAGTTTGCAAAAGAATTAAGCTTTTTGAACTACTTATAGGTTTACATAACTTTTTTTTTCGGGTAAATAGTGTACATAACTCATTATAGATGCAAAATTCCAACATCTTCATAAGAAGAAATACATATATTATAAACAGGATCACAGAGTGCCCAGAGTAGAACGCTCATGCACGCCTATATTCGTCTCCGCAGTCACCAATTACTCTTAGCAGATCTTTCCCTTTCTTTGATACTTCTTGGATGCTGTTTACATCTTCCTCATCAAGAACAAGTGAGAACACAGCATTGGCGTCCTGGATATGTTCCGAAAGCCCAAGCCTAACTCCTACCATTGATCCCGCTACTGATGGCTGCAATCCCCATGTCAAACCAAAGCAAGAAGCATTACTCAAATGTGTCTTTCCAAGACCTAATCTAACAAAGATTATGATATTCCAAAATGCAAGTCGGACAACTTTACCTGATCTAGTATGTATCTGACAGCCACAGTTGGAATTGAGACCCCGTGTTTAGAAGCTACCTTCTTTAACGTTTGAAGCAAGACTTGGAAGAGACTCCATCCTCCCCAGGCATCAACCATCTGCCACATTTATCACAAAAGCTCAGAAATCAGACCTCTCGATCTGATTACAAATCTATAAGGAGGTAAAGATAGACATTGCTACTTGGCTCTCACTGGCTGAAAACATGGCAGAAGTACATCCCAAGTAGGTATTAATATGGCCGGTATTTTCTTCCATCCTTCAGCAACAGGAGATGCTAATAGAAGCAACTTGTTTCTATAGGATTCAAACCGAACTCTATCCCATTTATAATTGTAGTCAAAAAGGAAATCAGGGTTTTCATGTAATACCCTTTTGTACTTCTGGAGGGAAGGGGTGTTTAATGGAGGGCCAGCAAATGGAATGGCTAAGTTGGTATCAAGAAACTTCTCAGACAACAGACCACCCATCACTGTTCCATACCTGCAAAAGCATAGTAGATTTAGAAAGAGTGCAGGAAACAAGTATTGACATATATTTAAAGTGGCAATATTTTCCTGAAGAACAAAATTCTGTGGCTTTGACACCATAGTATATATGGCATTCCTGTAATTGATTGGGACAAATCAATTGATAGATAGGCCACCTCTTGTTTTACAATAGCAAAAGAGCTATACGCAGATCATCCATGCCCTGAGGAAGCCAAAAGATCCTCTCCTCTAATGGCCCAAGGCTCCGCTCCTCTAAAAAGCCCAGTCCTAAAGTTCTGAAGTTACCCTCCTCCTGACTACAGTTAGAATGAGCAATTATCATGTTGGTTGGAGCAAAATTGTATCTGGCAGTTGTTCTCAGATCAATCACAGAATTACCAAAAACTAGAGTAGCGAGGGAACCTAACCACGGTAGATCTGAAGAACCACAGAGACCAGCAAGCTGTCCCAGTGCACTACTCTGGCTTGCATCTGAAAGTAGAGCTCACTGCTGTTAAGCCTATCTTTGCTGGCTTAACAGCCTGCAAACTCTGGTCTGAGATCCACAGAAGGTACAGAGACTGCACTCTAGGCACATTACACACAATCTAAGAAGAGCCAATGCATTGAACTATTAGAAGGTTAGCAGTAATTGTTCAAACAAGAGGCAGCCTACCAACTGACTGGTCCCAATCAAATGAAAAGTTGACTCCTGTGTATGATAGTGTTCAGGACACAACGGGTGGTGTCCTTTTCAACACACGCACACACACACACACACACACAGAGAGAGAGAGAGAGAGAGAGAGAGAGAGAGAGAGAGA
>JAOXJP010000015.1:7271711-7284490 GCA_025762735.1 Platanus orientalis | reverse complement strand
GAGAGAGAGAGAGAGAGAGAGAGAGAGAGAGAGAGACGTTATGAGTTTAACTCCTGTCAGCTGACAAAGTTCAGCCATTCTCTGTTGAGGACGCATGTCAACAATAGAATGTTGCACCTATACAAAACCCCCATTCAATTAGGAGTGTACACATTATATTGAGAACATCACGAAGAAAAGTAAAACAGATAAATAGATTTATGGCGGAAGTAGTTTTATTTACCTGATTGCTAACAACTGGAATCCCATTTTCCAGGATTATTTGTAACCTCTCAGTATCGAAGTTTGTCAAAGCCACTGTCTTAATTTTACCTGCAATTTCCAAAATAATTAAAATCCAGTCGGGGAATTTGGGTTGCATCCTAATTGTATAATAGAAAAAGCATTCAAACTAACCTTGTTCTTTCAGATCCGTAAGGTGTTTAAGTGCATCAAGGTAGCCTGGGTTGGAGTAATCCCACCTGTTTCAAGTATAAATTTAAATTAAAAAAATATAAGAAAACTCATCTCAACAAAGTCTTATCTCAACTACTTGGGTTACCCACACATGAATCCTATTCAAAATGATACAAAGGCAATTATTAGCTAGAAATGAGAAAGACAATAAATCAAGATTTATCCAAATTCTGTGTGTCTCAGACATTTGTCTAATAAAGCATTCTTTTAACTTAAGTAAATGGAGTACCCTTATTACATAGGTTGTACATATATTTAAAAGCTTTAATCTGAGTACTTGTAAAACTCTCTAACAACAGAACCCAATCAAGAACTGAGACAGGTTAAAGGAGTAACATGGTTTTACTAGAAACCGAAATAACCTGATCAAGTATTCATAGAACTCATGAAGACACAGAACTCTTCTTCTGGTACTTAACCAAGTACACAGTCAAGTCAGATATGACACTCATCTCTACATAATTGATGGGATACTTGATTGGTTTCAATCAATTTGGAAAAGGCTCCGTATCAAGTCTAAGTTGAGAAACAGTCAAGTCAGATATGACACTCATCTCTACACAATTGATGGGATACTTGACTGGTTTCAATCAATTTGGAAAAGGCTCTGTATCAAGTCTAAGTTGAGAAACAGTCAAGTCAGATATGACACTCATCTCTACACAATTCATGGGATACTCGACTGGTTTCAATCAATTTGGAAAAGGCTCCTTATCAAGTCTAAGCTGAGAACAGAGTTTTTGACTTACATAGTAGACAATTATCCTAGCCAATATACATAAAGTTAGAAAGTGAAATAACAAAGAAAGAAGATTGGTACATACCAATGAAACTGAAGCATGTCCAAGGAAGTAACATCCATTCTTTTGCGTGAAACGTTGATACTGTCTTGAACAAAGCTACTTGTCATCTTAACTGGAGGTGGCACCCATTTAGTTAGACTGCACCACATAACCCAAATTGGTAAAGCAGAATGAACTTCATGTAATTCAACCACCAGTTTTGTGTGTGCATGTATGTGTGTGTGTGTTATTTGATAGTAAATATATATCTTTGGTCGTTCTTTGTCCAAATAGCCTAATTGAGATTCTCAACCAACCAAGTCCTCCTCCTACGTCAACTAGACTATAGGGAAATGCATTTTAGATAAATGTGAAATGGGTGAACCTTAATGCATTAATTGTGATATAAAATCCGCTAAAAGACTTGATATCCCATAACAACAGATATGCCCTTAAAAAAAAGATCCTTTGGTTGGAACTCAACTCACCCTCTGACCTGTTCCAGGAACTCCGGCGGGCGTTCTCGACGGACTTTGTTGATAAAAATGCCATAAAGATCTTCTGCGGGACCATCTGCAGAGAATCAAGGGAACATTACAAAAGAACAACGAATGTGCATCACCTACAAATACACCAGTAACCCCCTCCCAATACCCTCAAAGTACAGATGCCAAGCACCTATGAAACATAATAAATGAAGCACTGTTAGTCACCTAGACTTAACCAAGTCCAGATGAAAATAGCCATCTGTCAAGGCCACTAATTGCCCTTTGCCCAATGTATAACCACTATGGGTCCATTGATGTCCTACGTCTAAAAACCATCCACCCTGATCACATTCCATCCACCCAACATATATATGGCATTCATGAGATATAGAAAAAAAAAAAAAAATTTGATTTTTTGTTTAAGGATCTAACAAATATCAGCCATGTCGAAAGTGGTGAACCCTGCATCAGCATATCGAAGCATTGCATTTACAGCATTGTCTCCATCCATTCTGCCCCATCCACCGCTAGTCTGCCACATACCATTCACGACTCGGCTTATATCTAAGGAATCATTTCCATTCTTCACTATGATCCGCCTATTGTTCCCAGTTTGCTCGCAACGTAAAGATTTCCTACAAATTTTTTGTGACAGGCAACTTCTTCTGGTTTTAATTTTGATTGATTTCAAGCTGAGGCTATTGAAGGGATGGTGTAGAGACACTGCCATTTTCGCGGAAGGTAAGCAAAAAGAACCAAAACGAGAATGCAGAGTGAGCAAGGGTAGTTTAGTCATTTAAATTATATACTACAGTCGGTCCTGGCTCTTTCTTTATCAACCGTCAAATATTTCATCCTAATGTGACCATCAAACGAACGACACGTGGCAAAACATGCTCCCTACTCTAGTCTACTTGAGTAAAAATCGAGAGTCGAAGTCAAGATCCTAAGTCAGAGAAATGAACGGTGATGATGGTTAATCAAAGAAGTTGAGATAAACGGAAAGGAGAAATTAGGGTTAGGGCTTTGAGCTCACAGTGATCGGCCATGTCAAATGTGGAGAGGCCAGCGTCGGCGTAGCGAAGCATGGAATCGACGGCGTTGTCTCGGTCGATTCTACCCCAACCACCGCTCGTCTGCCACATCCCGTTTAAGACTCGGCAGATGTCCAAGGAATCGTTTCCGTTCCTCACTGTGGCAATCTTCTTCTCGCCGGTCTGCACACATCGGACCGATTTCGCTCCGAGTTTCCGCGACTCGGGGCGGCTTTTGGTTTTGGATTTGGATGATTTAAAGATGCGGAAGTTGGGGAGGAGATGGTGCACGGACGTTGCCATTTGGCGGGAGAGAAGGAAAGCGCGGTTGGAACCGAACAAAGGGGTGGGGGAATAAGGTTTTGCACCCAGAGAGAGAAATAGAAAGCAGTTGTGCTTTACGCGCGTAAGGGCGCACTCTAGTGTTCAGGGTCCGCGGACTTCAGTTGAACCATTGGAGACTTCAGTTGTGGGCCTTGTGGCCGCTCTATTACGGTTTCCTTAAGCGGGCCCTATGCACCCCCTTATTTTCTTATTTATTTTATTTTATAGGATACCTATTTTTCATTTGAAACTTGTGTTTACAGGCTTAACCCTATGCATCCAGTGTTTGTGTATAGGACACGGTAGGACATAACAAAATTCCAGATAGAACATTTGTGACAAGTGTCCTTGGAGTTGGAGACTCAATTCAAGCTTGAAAAACAATCTTTCATGTAACGAATTCCTTTTAAAATCTACATGGTTAGAAAGGAAATCCTTTTAAAAATATAAGGCTGGAAAGACAATCTATTATCTCATGTGAGTAAGGAAATCCCTTTAAAATTTGTGGTGACTGTAATCCCTCTTTTGCCACGTTGTATTTCTCCATCCTAAAGATTGTTTATAATTTCACTATTCAAAAATAATTTTGGTGGGGAAATGGGAAAAAAGGGAAAAAATTAATTAGATCAATTGGGATTGTTAGTGCTTCAAATAAAGCACAGGTAATGGTGATTTAGGGTTTCCAAATCCAAAAAAACCTGAATGGATGCTCTTTCTCAAATCTATCTAATTTTTCAAGGAATAATTTCTTAAGGCTGTGCTTGGTTGCTAGTTAAGTGATGGAAAGTAATGAAAAACAGTACGGATCTTCAAAAAAATCCAAATAGAGTGGCTATTTGGTTGAAAGAAGAAAATGTTCATTGAAATATTGGCTCTTCATTTAAGGCTTTTCTAATACCTTGTTTTCCTTTGTCAAAATCTGACCAAAATGATTGAATTTTGGAATGAAATAGGCTGCACATTATGAAAGTAAAGAAATATTTCCTTATATTTGCTTACTTTCTTTATGTATCCTAAATCAACCAAACAATTATTGGAAAACACTATTCACCCTGCCTTACTTCACTTCACTTTACTCATTTTCAAACAATTAACTTTACTTCACTTTCTCGCATTCTACTAGCAATCAAGCATAAATGTCAAACCTAAACAAAATAGTTGGTTGGGAAAAGCATCCTCATGTTTAAAGACTTTTTGATTAAAGGACGAAAATGTTTGTGATGAAAATGTGTTTGTAGTGTATATGGTGAATCGTAAGCTAACATGTGTTGTGTTTGGGGGTTAAAAACATCCAAAAAAAGTGTTGAGATGAAAAAATAGGTGTTCAAAAAGAGATATCAAATTCAAAATCCATCATGTGTCAATCAATGGCACACTTATAGAGGTCTATGTCAACACATACAACCATTCTCCTTGATTAAAAGGGTTAAGATGGAATGTGGGGACAAACATAATTTTAATTTTTGGTATATCCCATGGATTCCAATCCGGCACAAATTCTATGCGACAAGTTATACCCTGACTAATGCAAAAACAATGCAACATTTAGTAACGTAGCTGTGTAATTGGGCCCATTAGAAAAAAATTTCAAGTCCATACAACTTGATTGACAAAAATAAATGCATTCATACACTTATAAAATGATTATATATATACACAACTTAAATTAAGTTTACTCTACACATGGCCTAACTACAAAATACTATTGGCTACCTGAGGTCTTAGTTATAAATATAACTTTCAAGTCACATGATCTTGCTCCATGAGGTGAGAGATCGAAAGGCACATTATTTATGGGGAGGAAATGGTGGGGTGAGTTTGGGAAAAGCTCGACAAGTAAATCCAATATTTTACAGGTTCATAGTAAAAGCAAGATAAATAAATAATATTCAATTAATCCATTAAAAATACATTCGGTAAATCTTTATAATACTGATGTTTAAAGATGATATACAATGAATGCAACTGTGCAAAGTATTTGTTATTACTTATGCTGGTCTCGCAACTACATGTGTTGTTACTGTGGTAGACGAGAGACAATCTTAACCTTTGGCCGTTTGCATTAAGTTGCTGAATTATTAGACTTAACCTTGGGCATTGAGTTCAAGGTGGTTTCTTACCAAACTTTAACCCATAACTCTGATTAAGCACCCTGAGTCGATGCTACGACAACAAGTAAAATCATATGTAGCAAAAAAATAATTCATATCGTCTAAATAAATAATGTGTATCATGTCAATATAAAATCATGTATGATGCTAGATGCATGTAATTCAATTGCACTCATATGATGCATCAATATTGATTGAAGACTATTTCAATAAGTAAAATGATATAGACGGGAAACAACCCTAATCTTTGGCTGTTTTGTTCCAAGTGGTTGAATCATCAAACCTTCTCATCACACTCTAACCCACATTTTTTTTCCTTATTTTTATTCTCTTTATAGGAAAACATCACTTTATCTTTTATGTTCTTTATAAGAAAACACCCCTTTTAACATTCAAGCTTTTTATAGGGAACACCCATTTATTTTTGGGAGCTTCTAATAACACTTCCAAAAGTGCTTTTCACACCCCCATCTTATCATTTTTTTTCTTCATCATACCCCCTCTCCTACCAAAAATATCCCTCTTACTTATCCCCCCTTATCCATTCAATTTTTGTTCTTCACATAATAGTTTTTAAAATATTATTTGTTTTTCTTATAGGATGGTGTAAATGGTTCAATACCTCTATAATATAGTGTTAGTGATGATTTAGGTGATGTTGTCTCACCAAAAAAAAAAAAAAAAAGAAAGATTATCACAATGGATGTGCAACAATTATGATGCTCAGAGACATTTTAATTTCTTAAAATCATTAGATCACTTTTATGTTGTCAAATCAAATTTGTTTTAGGCCCTATGTGTTTTACAAAAGTTATATTATTATTTATGTATTTTTTTTTATGCAAGTAAAACTCATGTACAAGTTATATTTGTTATCTTTTGGATATGACTTGTGTTTTTATTTTTTTGAGCTTATCAAACTCACCCTAATTGACATAAGATTGTCAAGCTCATCAATATCTTGGTTTGGAATCTGTTGAAGTATCTTGGAATACAACATTCACGGATAAGTCAATATTTTTCTTTTTTAGAGTGATAAAGAGATCTTATATGAAGTGTTTTTTTTATATAATTTTCTACGGAAATTGATAGTCCCTATGTACGACAATCCAACGTTTCGTATTGATACGATTACAGTTCTCTATTCCTTAAATTAGCACTGATCGTCTATAGCAAAAGCTAGTACATATACGAGATTTCACTCTCTTTACATTAACTAAGTCTCAAAGTACCATTTCCTCCCTTTCCATCCTCGCTATCTTCTCCATCGACTCTTTCGACGTTCTCCATTCTTACTCTCTTTCACTTTTAAAAAAAGAATACTTTTCTCACTATTTTGATTACTTTCTCCCACTCTTAAACTAGATAAACCGCACACACTCTCTCTCTTTCCACTAATAAATGTAGATATAACGGTCAACTAACTCGGCCACTTCCGTTCGTAGGAATAGCCACCAGAGCATACTATGCCAGAATACGAGTACAATGCAGAGGCTGATGCTGACGAATATGATATCACTAATTTAATGTGACTTGTTTGTTTCTTCTTTTTTCATTTTTGTAATGGAATATGATATATTTAATAGTTTTTAAATTATTATTTGTTTTTCTTATAAAATGGTGTAAATGGTTCAGTACCACTAGAATATAATGCCTGTGTTCACGATTTTAGTGATATTTTCACACAACTATCACATAAGAAATTTAATATGATACCAACTAGCTTTCAATGAATGCATAACAAATATGATGGTCAAAGATATTTTGATTTCTTAGAATCATTAGATCACTTTTATGTTGTCAAACCAATTTTTTTGTACGAATAAAATGAATAAGACATTGTTATTGGTTTTGAAAAGTTGGATCGTTTCAAATTTTGAGGGTGATTTATTGAATCATCCTATTGGGACATTCACCGAGAATCCCAAATTGGATTTGGGAAAAATTTTCATCCTTTTTTATAATTAGTTTTTTTTTTTTGGTATTATTTATCTCATTTTTTCTTTAAATGATTATTTTTATTGTTTGAAATTATTGATATTTTTATAATTTTAAATGATGCAGACAAATATTATACAGCCTGAATTATTTATACAAGCTTAATCGATATTATTAGAATCTTACACAAGGTTTAGTTTGTAAAATACAAAATATTCTTGTAATTTTGCTTTTGTATATGCTAGATATTATATGTATAAATTCATTTATATTCAAATTAGTGCTTAATATGATAAGAAATTATAAATTTACCTTTCTTTAATCATTATTTAAATTAGATAATGATATAGTACATTATAATTTTAATGATATAGATATAAAAAGTGACAAAGTGAAAGATTTCAATGAATTTAAGAAATTAGTTAGTCGATATCTCAGTTTGGAGTCTGTTGAATACAACAATATTTTTCTTTGTTATAGTGATGAAGTGTTCATATAAAATGCACTTTTTGATTTGTTATGAGAATTGGTAGTCCCTCTATATGAAGATCCGACGTTTCATATTGATATAATTACAGCTCTCCACTTCTTAAATGATCATAAATCGTCTGTAATAGAATCCAACAGATGTATGGGATTTTACAGACTCCCTTTACATAAATTAAATATGAAAATATTGTCTTCTCCCTTTCCATGAATGTCTTAATAGGATGATTTCAAACTATCACCACCAAAATTTGAAAACCCTTCATCATTTCGGACTAATATTAACATTTTGTTCATCTCTTTCGTGAAAGAAAATTGGTTTGACAACATAGAAGTAACCTAATGATTCGACAAAATTAAAATGTCCCCGAGCATCATATTTGTTGCGCATCAATTGGAAGTTGGTTAGTATCATATTAAATTTCTTATGTGATAATCACGAGAGATAATATCACCTAAATCATCAACACTAACACTATATTGTAGTGGTACTGAACCATTTATACCATCCTATAAGAAAAATAAATAATATTTTTAAAACTATAAAATAATATACCATACTCTATTATTAAAAAAATAAATAAATAAATAAAACAAACAACTCACATTAAAATTAGTGACATCATACTGCATCCACAATGACCTCTGCATTATGCTCATATTCTGTGGCTGAGAGAATACAATGGTGGCTATTACTACGAAGAGGCGGAACAGCAAGGCTCAAGTTAGCTGACCGCTACATCTATGTTTAAGAGTGAAAGGAGGGACTAAGTGTACGTGGTATATCTAATTTATGAGGGGAGAAAGAAAATAAGAATAGTGAGAAAAACATTTCTGGTTTAAGAGTGAGGAGAAAAAGAGCGAGAATTGAGAGGGGGTGAGAGTCAATAAAGAAGAGAGCGAGAATGGAAAGGGAGGAGACGGTATTTTCATATTTAATTAATGTAAAGGGAGTCTGTAAAATCCCATACATCCGCTACAAAATTGAAAATCCAAAATAAAATGGCAAAACGGTGGTATAATCAAGAATTGTAATTAGATGGTCAGCAACAGCATGGAGATCCACAATAATCTTCACACGACAGTTGAATCATGAATCATCCAATCTTATGATTTCAGAAGATAGCGGTCCACAGGTTGAATGCCTGTGATCAACAAACAATCCAATAGGCCATCGTTACAGCACACAAATATAGGTACTCATTATCACGGAGGCATGTGATGTCATTGACAAGCGTATTTCCCCTTCATATATGTAGCATATATAAGTACCAATACACACAGATTATAGTATCTCACCGGCTAAGAAAGACCCTTAACCGAGGGTCACATAGACAGTTAATACGTACATGTAGTAAGTTCACCAAATTAATCTATAAGCAAACCTTTTATTCTACTAGACTGTTGTGGTGAAGACATCAAGGAACAGCAATAGCTTCAGTAGATTTTACTTCAGCTTCCGATTTAGCTTCAGCTTCGGCTTTTACTTCAGCTTTCGCTTCTGCTTCCCAGAAGGAAGTCTTCTTTCCTGTCTTGGAAACAGTCTGCAAAACTGTTTCGGGCTGTACATTGCCCTTCACAGTCACTTTCTGCTCCTTCATATCAATCTCAAATGACTCCACACCTGAAAATGATAGTAAACAAATGCCACTAGATCACATCAAATCAATTTGATACAACAATCATGGGTTTTGTTTGCAAGTCCTGAGCTTGCTGTGGGTTAATGAGTACAGCCGTTCACATCAAAGAAAGAAAAGTAATGCTAGCCATTATCATGCAAATTGGAAAAAAAAAACACCAAATCATTGGTTGTAAAGACACGGAAAATGGCAGTGAAGATGCCGATATCATCAAATTGGAAATGGCTGTGGCCTATTACCACCCTATTTGCCACGTCTTTCTTACACATTTGGGTTGTGGCCTATTACCAAGACAATGTTTAACTAAAATTTGGACCTGAAGATGATGGCAACATGTGCCACAGCATCCACATCAAGTACACACACAAAAACACATCTTTTATGTACAGGCAACCTCAATAATCAGCAATTAGATTATCAAAGTCCCACTTCCACCAGGAACTATTTCATTTTCTTTAACTGGATGTGTAGAATGATGAAAAGGTTGAGAAAAACAGAAAGGCAACTCACAACTGTTTGGAATTTTGGCAAATGTTTTTGGTGAATCAAAATGGTAACCAAAGAAAATTAGAGGTATTGTGGTGAACCCAGTTTCCGATGTCATTTAGGTGGCTTTCAAGAAGAAAGATAGGGATAACTAGAGTGAGGACTATCACCAACCTTCCATTTTGCCAAGGACCCTCTTCACAGCCCCTGAGCAACCTTCACAGGACATCCCAACTTTGAGGACAACTGTCTGCAAATAGAATCAAAACGAATTCGAGGTTAGTAATTTAAAAGGAATAATCAGGAAATGAATTACTAAGCAGAAGAATTAAGCCTTCCTTCGAATTTAGAAATCTAGCTTGAGTCCAGCATGTACAGTTTATTGTTAGAGGCAAGAAAGAGAGGAGGTTGTGTCCTTGATATTGATGGCTTTATAAGGAACCCTTTTGGGGGTCTGGGAGGCCTCATCTGAAAGCATTGGATTATGATGATATTATGTGCACTTGCCATTATATCAAGTGGATTACCCCTAGATCTTCCAGGCCCCAAATGAAACCACTCAGTTGACGATAATCGTTCAATCTATCACATTCTTTTAAGTGATCAAGAGAGGAAGCATATAGTCTACAGCACTGTTTTAAAACCAGCTAGTTAACCAGAAAATTCAGCTGAGTTCCCAGTTAACTCTGCCAAAACTGGGATGACTTCAGCATCCTGGTCACCCAAGTTAAAGCTCAGTTTTCCAAGTAACTTGGATGAGTTTTCCAACAATTCAGCCGAGTCACGTGGTTTTAGGACTGTTTTAGTATGAAATTATACAAATATTAAAAAATACATAAAATTTCACCTAATTTTTGTATTTTTTCTTATTTTAAATATTAATATGATTTTATACTAACCAGCTCGTAAGTAGGGATGAGTTACCAGATAACTCGGATTGGAAGCCTTCCGAAACTGAACCAAGTTTGTCAGGTCTACTGAAGGGTTTCAAAATTTGACAGTACCCCACTTTCTGCATGTTTGTGGTATTATAGATGTCTTGTTTATCAATGACTATTACCAAGTTTTAAGTCTCTGGATTTACCCATGGATCAAAAAATGGGGATCAGACATGGCTGATCCTGATCCGATCCATGTCTGGATCATGGATTGGCAGTGTGTAGCAGTTGGTCTGAATTGCCCACTCCAGTATATATATACCACCTAGGATTGCAGGTCGGTTTGATCCGATCCGGCTGATCCTGATCTTTAGAACCATGGATTTACCCGTAACATAAATGCAAACATCAATAAATGCATCCAAGAAACTTCAGTGAAATTTTCATGACCAACTTGAATTTTTCGTACTTAGATCATCCATTCTTACATGTATCATAAATTAAATGTTCCCTAGACCTCGGGAAGTTATAATTCACAAATCTATACTACATATTACTGAAACTGGTGATTTGCAAGACATGAATTATAGATACACCATAACATAATAACGTTTTCTTTTTGTTAGGCAGCCCCCTATGGTACTGTTCAGGCAGTAAAAGCTGACTACAACTGGTTAAACGGCACCCACAATAAACAGGGACATCGACTTCACCAGGATGTCACACTAAATAGCGACATCAAACTCACTCGGTTGTGGGTTGAACTGACGACAACCCCATAATGAGGGTATGCCTAAAAAGCCTAAGCACCATCCAGTTCATCATAAGCCTTTACTGAAACGGTAAAAAGTATTGGAAGAAATAACATCAGTTCTTGCAAATTAACCACAAAAAGCAGAAGATTTTCCACCCTCCCAATCCCAGTTAAATTACAACAAATAAACAATAGGTAGATTCAAAATCTAAATTTTTCTTTGAGACAGAAAAGGGTTTTGAAAAGGCACCGGATTTGAGCCCACTTCTGTTTCTACATATAAACTAACAAACTCCCCAAACAAACTATATTAATCAGAAAACAGAGCCTAGACAGAAGACAATCACCAATCAAATACGCATCATAAACTAGTTCAACACCTTAAACAACTCACGCACCCAAATTCTAGCCAAAGTCGGACTTTTTCGATTTAACAGTCATCAAAACAGAACCCTTTGATGCAAAACACGAACCCAACTGTGAATTGATTTATACAAACAAACTAGATAAATTAAAAAAAAAAAAACCCTAATTTGGAGGCAACAACATAAACAAATACGATCATAGAACACATCAATAAGAAACATATAAGGATCCAATATAATTCTTTGCAAACACAAATTAATATCGCAAAGTATTCTCCTCAAATCTAGAGGCCCGACATGAGAGAAGAAAAGCAAGAACAAGTACCTGGGCCATTAGCGCCGATGATGAGCGAAACCCAACAATTATAATTCAGAAATGCCGCGACACAGAACTTCCCGTCCCCGACGCTGCGGCAGAGCTTCGTTTAAAAAAGCGAGCAAGCGATAAGACTCGAGGTGGGGTGACGCTATCATGCACGCGTATCGTAAAAGGACTGCTTAAGAACTTACACCTAACCTAACAGGGGCCAAAAAAGCAGGTGGTCCACGGAAGGGTACTTTCGTAAATAAGTCACGTGGAAGTGTTGTGTGAGGACACCGGTACATTAGGCAGACCTTGAAAATGGTCCGGTCCATTTCTTGACCATCCAAATTTGGTGATCTTGAACGGGTGATGTTAAGAAATTAAACGGATGAGATTACCTCTCCATGGCCCACCTAAGAAGGGGATCCATAGTGGGAATGAATGGTATTCTTCATCTTTCCTTATAAATGAAAATATTTTTATGGTTAGTAGTACAAGAATTGCTGGATATTGCAGTACAAAATCCAAAGTGCAATCTTTTTTTTTTCTTTTGGTAAAGAAGTGCAACTCTTTCTGAGGTGCAGAAAACTATATCCTTCCATTTTCTTATTTTAGGCGATTTAGCAAATAATCTGAAGTCCAACTTGGGACGGAATCGATTCAAGACCAAAATAGAGGTGCTGCTGGTTCCAAAGAATGATTGTCAGTGTTGACACAGGCCTATGTAGGCGTG
>JAOXJP010000015.1:7254472-7271611 GCA_025762735.1 Platanus orientalis | reverse complement strand
CCTCCAGAGACTATGGATTGCTGCTGCCCAAAAACAGGGAGGATGCCGGAGATGACGAAGAAGAACAACCCAAAGAAAAACGTGATAGCGCAATGAACAGAGATTTGATACCGAGAAACCGAAGACTCGCCAGAAGCCGCTTAGAACAGAGTTTAGGACTTGTAGGAAATAGGAAGCAGAGATAAAAGAAAATCAAGTCATACTATGGAAAGGGTACTTATAGGCAACCCCGAGTGTTCTAGACCCTACGCGTGTCATGCATCCACGGGTTAGTGAAATTAACCAGGAAAACGAGGCGATGTGCGAATCTTGACACATTTAAAAATGTTTAAATATAACCGTTTGATTACATGGGGATCCTAAAATACATGACGCTTGACATGACCCGTAACCAGCGCCAGCACGACCCTTCGATTATTAGGATTCATTAACTACGAGACCATCATTAGCGCTTATCCCCAACCAACGTCATCTCAATAGTTGGAGCGACATGCCACCTACACAGAAATACATAATAATGGTCGCAAATAGTTCGTATTCTGTAGCCACACAACCCTGGACTCGGGAATAAGGGGGCAACTGATGGGGGAGAATATACTGAGGCCCCTATTAGTCGTCCCTGAAGATCCAACAGAGTCCAGACCTTAAGGGAGTCGGTCCAAAGAATCCTCGAGAATGCTAGCCTAGGGAATCTTTGGAAATCCCCTGACTCAATAGCCCCAAGGCCATCAATGAAAGGCTAGATAAACCCCCTGATACCCGAATCCCTAAACAATCTGAAAATAACCCCAACTGTGGACTAGATCACCCGACACTCAAAGGCTGGTTAAGACATCGAGACGCCTGGTACTCCAACGACTACTCAGCTTAGAGATAAACATAGTCCAAAAACCGTTATGAAAAGAGAATATTTTCTATAGTAAGTCTGACATTATGAGAAAATGATATAGAGACTAGGGAGAGATGTGATCAAGAACATGGAGAAAAGTGACATGCGAGATCTCATTTGATATGTCACTATTCAAGCCTATAAATACAGGTAACGATTTACTCTCTATGGATGAGATATCAGAAACCCTAATTGAGAGAGTTCTAGATTCTCTCGTTATCTGACTTAACCGTCAGAGAGCTAGAGACTGGCACCCTGCTGGTGCCTAACTTCCAGACATTCTCTTGCTTTATGTGTGCAGTGTCTTCTTCACCTGAGACTTGGAATGACTGTGAAACCATCTGATTAGTATAAAGGAGTCCACCAAACCGATACGCTATCAGATTAAAAATAAAAATTTATCCATATAACTATTTTACTGATCATGATTATGCTTTATGTTGTTGAAATTGGTTGTTGGTGGTTTTTACTAGTCATTCATACTGGTCATTCATAGGTGGTTGCAGGCAGATTTTGATTTGGGTTATTCATTCATCTCTTAGAAGCTATTAAGATCTCACAATACATGCCAATAAAACATGCACTGAATTTTAAGTGCTACAAGGATATGTAGAGTAACTGCTTCAACTATTTGTTTGTCCAGGTAAGTTCTCCCTATTTCGAGCAATTTTTTCCCCTCTATGATTTTGCATTGAGGTTTTGAGGTATGTTAATGGTTGATGATTGATAACTATTATTGTTATTATTTTTTTATGTTGGTTTTGGTGAGCCAGATAAGAAAAAGTTTAGAAATTTGTTATTTGTTTCCCTTAATATTTTTATTATTCTAATTGTTTCTCTTATATATGTGATTGAAATTAATTTATTAATTATTTTTTTAAATGTTAGTGAATCTAAATGACCCCTGCGGGTCTATTCGCTAGTGTATAATGATTCTGACACCCTTACAAAACCACATGTCATGCACTGGTTGGCAACAATGGAGGAAATGCAACTCTAAGATTGATATTAAAGGAGTTCACGTCATCTCCAGTCTGAATGGATAAGTACCACTCCAGTCTCGATGATGTCCGACAAGGGTATATTAATAAATGTACAGTAGTCATTCATTATGTATTTATATTAATACCCTCATTGTACCCATGTGCATAGACACAAACACCCTGTGTTAGGATACGTTTCATACACTGATTGGTAATGGAGAGATACCTGTCCATTCAGACTGGAGATGATTCAAAATCATATAAAAGGGTGAAGATTGAAGCCGAGCCGTTGAAGCGAAGAGCTATTCAATCTGGGAAGGAGCGCGCTCGTCTTTCTCCCTCCCTCCATTGTTTCTTCCTGGAAAGAAGAGAGCTTGGTAAGGTTCGCTAATGGAGGTCGAAAACGCTTCTCTTCCTCGCTTCGATATGAAGTCGCAACCTCCATTTCCTTTTGATTCAATGCTCTCTTCTCAAGAACACGGGAGCTCGGAAATGGGTCTCGCTGTGAAGGCGGCGGCCGATGCTCTGGAGCTCGGAAATGGGTCTCGCTCTGAACCGTCGTTTGGTCAGAATCTGGTTGATGCTCAGCAGGAGTATAAGATGTCGGAACCTTGGGTAGCTCTGGATGAGGAAGTCAAATCGGCGACCATATACGCGACCTCAGAAATCGTTGTCGCTTCGGCGACGATTAACGCTCTGGAAAGCGAGAGATCTGATTCGATGGCCGCACTGAAGCTGCAGAAAGTCTACAGGAGTTACCGCACACGGCGCATGTTAGCGGATACCGCCGTGGTGGTTGCTGCAGAGCTTTGGTAGGTGCTGATTCCACATATTCAGCAACTTTCTCTCTCTCTCTCTCTCTCTCTCTCTCTCTCTATCTATCTAGCTCTTCTAGTTCTCTCTGATGATTTTCCTTTTTTGAAAATTGAAAAATGAAGGTGGCAAGGGAACGACTCTGCTCGTCTGAATCACAGTACGATTACCTTCTTCAATCCCTTGATACCAGAAACTGCAGTCTTGCGATGGAACCGAGGCGGCTTTAATGCATCAAAGGCATGTTCTTTTGCTCCTTTGGCTTTTACTTCGTGTTAATAAACAAGGGTTGATGTTATGCATGCCTTTATTCTTGTATACTTGTTCTTACACGTAATTCCACCTTCGGCAGGTTGGAAAGGGTTTATCCAAAGACGCCAACGCTCAGAAATTAGCCTTTCTACACTGGATTGAAGCTGTAATTACTCCCTTTTCAAGAAACTATTTTTCGATTCCCTTCTCCCCTCTTTTTGGGGGTATTTAGCTAATTTTGATTCTGATAATCTGAATCGAATCTACCTTTGGACCCATGCTCTAAAATTAATAATGAAAATTTTACTTTAGATTGATCCGCGACATCGGTATGGTCATAGCTTGCACTTGTACTATGAGGAGTGGTATAAAGCAACTGCTGGGCAGCCATTTTTCTACTGGTTAGTAGCAATGTAGCAGAGCCCTCGTTATTTTTAGCACTCAATGAGTTAAAAAGTTCCTTTTTGATCTCCATTTCTCCTGTTCATCTCTTTGTTAGATGCTAGCCATTCAATGAGCTTAAATTTCATTTATTTAAAGTAAACAGAGTAATCATGTTCAAGCATGCTAACATAGAGTTAGGTGGGGGGGGGGGGGTAAAAGGTAAATAAGGTATGGAAAACCTAGAGTTCCTATCCTGAGCAGGACCCAGAGGTGCAGACTGAGCAGTTTATTATTTTTTTCATTGTCCGTTCTGTGGAGGGAGCCCATGGAAACTCTTTGGTCAGGATTCAAGAACTTTAGATTCATTTGTGCTCTTCAATCCCTTGTGAGGAGGCTTGCATCCAGGGGAAAGAAGAAGGATTTATTTCACCCACCTTGTATTCCAATGTTTTGTGATTAATTCCCCCAGCGTTATCAGCTTTTGTAATGAACCCATAGGAGTAGTGACTGCGATTCCCTCTTGGTTGCAGCATCTCCTCTGAGTGAGAAATGAGAGATCTTTGGTTCAAACCTGAAATGTAGAATGTAAAGAGTTCTTCAATAGGGGGAGTAAGAGAAGAAAGGGAACAGCGTGCTATATGATTTTTGTGCTATTAGCTTATTATTTACAGGCTTGATATTGTTACCACTGGATAAAGTATTCTAAGGTTAAGAAACTTGTTGTATTCACTTTGGGCAGGTTGGACCTTGGAGATGGCAAAGAGGTTGATCTGAAAGAGTGCCCAAGATCAAAGCTTCGACAGCAATGCATTAAATATCTTGGACCTGTATGTTCTTTTTTCTTCTTATTACTAAAACTTGGTACAGAATCCTATTTCAACACTACGTAGATTACATTGCAGTTTTATTCATTACTGCACTTTTAACTTTCAGTTGCAATGTGTGTGGGCCTAATATGTTTGTGTTCCTGTTTGTGATCACTTCTTACCGAAATCAGCAAGAGAGGGAACGCTCCGAGTACATAGTTGATGAGGGAAAAATTGTGCACAAACAAACTGAAAAGCTTCTTGATACAAATGAAGGATTGCAAGGGGCGAAATGGATATTTGTGATGAGCACTTCTAAGAAACTCTATGCTGGTGTGGTAAGAGCTCAAGTGTATGCCAGAACCATTGTAGTCTTTTAAACCCATCTCATGTGCATTTCCTATTTCCCCATAAGACTAATTTTTTTCTAGTATCATCCAGAAAAAGAAGGGATTGTTTCATCATTCGAGCTTCCTTGCGGGAGGAGCTACTTTAGCTGCTGGAAGACTTGTTGTAGAAAATGGAGTGCTTAAGGTGCATTGAATATAGGGTTCATAGATATAAAATCTTTGCTTCATCTGTATGAATATACTAGAACTGTTTGAGCATAGTGAGGGTGAAGCTGTAGGTAGCAAGCACATGGACTGTGATTCAGTCTAGAAACCCCTCTAGTGTTTGAGAAATTTGAGATTGTAGAAATCTTAAAATTTCAGTTTTTAGTTGAACAGCATGAAGTTGTGCTCACTTCTGAAGTCTTCTGGGGAACGCTCAATCTGCAGGGCCTCATAAATGATTGGTCCCACAGGGAGCTCCCTGTGGGAGCTTCTAGAGGAGATCCCCATGGGATACTAGAGGAGATCGGGACTCTGTGTCAGATTCATGGGTGAAGTTTGGACATGCATGCACCACATACGTATAGATGTTTGTGCACGTATACCCATTAATTCAGGCATCCATATGTCTGTTCATACACATACATGCATAAATACATCTGTTCACACACACACACACGACATGCATGTATTCCTGTCTGCCAACATTTGCAATTTCCATTTGCACTGATCATTTCTGGTTGAATCAAGAAAACATTTTGATTGCAGATCCCCTTGTTCTCAAGGGATCTGATGGTATCTCAATGTACTTTATGTTATCTAATTACAAAATGTAGTAAAGTTGGGAAGAATATCTGTTTTTCATTCATCTGATCCTTGGATGCCTTCCTTATTGCAGGCAATCTCAGGATATAGTGGACATTACCGCCCAACTGAAGAGAACCTTGACAGCTTCTTAGCCTTCCTTAAGGATAGAGGAGTTAATCTCAACGAAGATCAGGTATGTAATTCAGTTGCATCTTTCTCCATCTGCTCTCACAAGTTATACACCTAGGATTCCATTCTTGCTTCAGAATCTTGGGTTCTAAGAAGCTTTGGGTAACGTAAGTTATAAATGGATTTTATGAGATTTTCTTGCTCTTGCTTCCCTTATATGCTACTTCTGATAATCCATAAAGTGCTTGTCATCAGTCCGATGCTGCATTTGTATTCTGTAACTCATCTGAGTTGATATATGTTGCCAGATACGCTCCTCTACCGAAGACTATAACAATGAAGACATCAAATCAGTTCAAGAGGAGAGTAGAATTGGTGTTCCAAAACACTCTATGCCTCCCCAACTTGAAAATCCCTCTGGGGTGGAGAAAGACCAACCCTTCCAACCAACTGAAGTATCCAAATGAACCAACTGAAATTGCTCAGGCTGAAAACAGAGGTATTTACAGAAGGACCTTATCTGGTGGTCTCCAGAGTCCAAGAGTGGATGTACCTAAGATAGCAATATTACAGAGGATTAATTCGAAGAATGCAGCAAGTTCATACGAGTTAGGGCATCAACTGTCATTAAAATGGTCAACAGGAGCAGGTCCAAGGATTGGGTGCATTGCAGATTACCCTTTGGAGCTGAGGATACAAGCTCTGAAATTTGTGAACCTCTCCCCAAGGGTTCCCCCCACATCATCGGCTTCTCAACAGCCTGGCACATCTGATTTCTGTGATGGTGATGGGACCTCCACTGCCTAAATATACCATCTCTGTTCTCTTACAAATAAAAACTTTCTATATATACTTGTGGATGGTGATTACTTTCACCGCATATAAATTCCTTATCTTTAAATGTCAACTCTGCCTCCAGGAATGCAGATTATTGCCTTCACTTTTCCATATCTGTTTACTGGTGTACTGCTAATTTAATTCCTAAAAAACTGCAAAAGGTTTTTAAATCCTAGAAGAGTCATTCTATTCCATTTCAAGGTGTTGAAGGAACAGATGCTGTGATTCATGGTCCACAGGGAAAGAATGTGCACCAATCGGAAACCATCCATTATCTTCTCAACTTACTTTACACAAGGAAGTGAGAACACAGCATTGGGAGCATGTCCTGCATCAAACATCTGGTTTGTCGATCCATTTACAACTTCATGCACACCATGTCCATGCCTATGTGCATTATCATCTGCAATGAAAGAATGTACCTTGTTCTTCAACTCAATCCAGCTACATCCTGGTTCTTTCTTCCATCCCTTGTCCTTCATTGCTTTTCTCACTCGAGCATTCTCCTCCTACATGATATGAGCAGAAATATATTGGGGATCAATCCTCAAATTTTTATTGGCTGCATATTTTCCAAGGTTCAAGTCTTTGTGGTCTTGCAGCCTGCCAAGAGACTGCCAAACTACCTTATTAGGCTCCATAAGCATGTCCATTATAAACTCATAAGCCCTTCTTATCTGCCCTCCACGGGTGAAGAGACTAACCATGGAAGGGAAATGATCAATCTTTAGAACAATCCCGTGGTCTCTGATCATGGAATTGAAGTGGCCCCACCCTTACTCTAGAAGACCCACATGCTCACAGGCAGTTAACACACCAAGAAATGTTATATCAGTGGGAGTGATCCCATGCCTCTGCATCTCATCAAAGATATCTGAAAGCTTCCCTCCCAAATCCATGCTGTGCGTATCCAACAATCACGGTGTTCCAAGAAACCAAGTTCTTTGAAGGCAGGTTATTGAAAACTTTCCAAGCATCATTCAGTTTTCCACACTTAGCATGCATGTCTATGAGTGAACTCTCAACAACCACATCTTTATCGAAACCTGGTTTTATAATGCAACCGTGGGTTTGTTTGCTCCACTCTGTTGCTGGGAGATCACCACAAATGCTCAAAATACTAGAATGTGTGTAAAGGGTTGGGTTCTCGCCTTCAAACAACATCTGGCTTCTGCAAAAGAGCCCTGTTTAAGATTCCCCCAGATCAGGGCATTCCATGAGACAACATCTCGCTCATTCATTTCTTCAAAAACCTTGGAAGATTCCTCAAGCAGCCCGAATTTTGAGTACAAATCCAGGACAGAATTGCCAACAAAAGTAACTAAATTAAACCCTGATTTTATGATCAAAGAGTGGAGTTGTTTCCCCTCTGCAATTGCCATGGCATCAGATAAGGCTCCAATGATGGCTGAAAATGTGTAAGCACTAGGTATAAGACCTGATTTGTGCAACGTATAGAAGAGATCAATAGCCTCTTTTTGCTGCCCCTGTTGAGCATACCCTCCAATTAATGCGGTCTATGATGACAATTGCGGCTTGTCTAACTCCAAAAAAGCCTGGCGGGCCAAGTCCAATTCACCATACTTCGCATATAAATTGATAAACCCCATCGCAATGAACTGGTCTGATCCGATTCCACACTTGAAGACATGAGAATGCACTTGCTTCCCAACCTCCAGATCTTCAAGAGCTGCACAAACACCCAACACACTTGCACATGAGAACTCATTACCCTTTACACCTGCTCTCCGAGATTAAACCCTTCTCATTTTCTCCACATTGACAATAGCCGGAAAGAAGAGAAGTCCAAGAAACTAAATTCGGCTCCGAGAATGCATCAAACACTACTTGAGGAGAGTTTAACAAACCACATTTTGCATATAGATTGACCAAGCGATTGCTCATAAAGCTATTCAAATCTTGTTCAGTCCTGATGGGTCACAAAGTATACTAGGTCGGCTTGGCCACAAGAGCTTGAAGCTATGGGTTGGCAGGTCCAACCATAACTCGGGACACAGACTCAGGTCAGCATGGCTTTCTTTGCGAAACATAGAACCAGATAAAGTAAGTTTATTAGCTACTTATGGAGAGATCCCGATATTTTTACCAAAAATCCTAACGGAAATCCAATTCCCATATCTTAGCCAAATTAATATGAAAACGTAATATTCACCCCAAGAAATGATTTGGAAGAAATATATCCAATCAAACACTTCCGAGATTCTATATAAAGACACTTTACCTCCATCCTAAGTACATAAACAATTACCCAATAATTTATATGCTAATTTCGGTTGTAAAAGAAAGGATTTGACATAAGCATTGGAGGGGCTAACACCACACTAGTGACCTTCCTTTTCATTCTCTTTCTTTGCGCAGGCACTCACGGGCTAGTTCTGCCGTCCAACCATCTAAGAAGCGCATTTTATGCTTCATCATGCGTCGTTTGTAGGAATTCGACTTATTTCTTCCCACCAAAGGTTGTATGGTAGAACCAAATCTGTGGATGCCTAACGAAATATTGTCCCCACCCAAAGAGAGAAATGACCCGTTGTTGTAGCTCCTCTTCTAGCAACCATTCCGCCAGTGTTTCTTTTTACATCTCTGTTGATCGCCATGACATCCAATTCTTAAACAAAAGGAATGGCGGCACTATGATTTCTTATTTCTTCCCCAAGATCTGAACCAGGTTCTTCACGAAGGAAAGCTTTCATACTAAAGGAATTTGATAGTCGACCCACAAGATGCTTTGAAGTGTAGATATCTCCATGTAATTTTTAATGGCGTCACCCATGAAAATGAACAGTATTTTCTCCTATACAAGTGGCAAGGTAAGCATAGCAAATCGCCAATAGAGGAACGACGCCAACCGGGAGGTGATATGGCACCCAACTGTAGATGGTGTGGGGTCCCCACCCAAGGAGAGGTATGTACATAACTCTACTAAAAATCAGGCTATGATACGATATCGGTGGTGTTAACACTCTCCAAGTTTTTTTATTTTTATTTTTTTTTAAAACAAACAAACAAACAAATCATTAATAAAGGAATAGAGAGGCGGTGAACAACGTGAGAATGAAACTCTTAAAGAGATTTAACTCTCATGGGATTCTAAGGGAGGAAGGGACAGCTGTCCAAAAGATAAGGTTCCTTTTACAAATAGGTGGAGATTACTCACTAGCCGGTTTGGAAGAGGTGAATCCCATTACTCAATCTAATGTACTAAATGGGGTCCACCAATTAAGGAAGTTCAACCAAATAAATAAGGGAAGGGAGGAAATCGGCCAAACATGATTTCCATTAAAATCTATGGGACCCAATTACACGACCGAACTGGGTGCCATCGGCTGGCCCACCCTTCAGTTGTCTTCGGCCCATGATGGTCCAATGCAATTTATGCCCTGTGATTGTCAAAAAGAATACAAGGGCAGCACAAATTGTTAGACGGTTCAATCAATACTTTTATAAGGAAACAAATGATTATGGTACAGATTTTCTTATAACTATGATATTATCGTGAATGTCTTAGGTTTCGCCAAACTTATTCTGCAAGATACAGCACTGAGATCTTGCCCCATGTGTAGAAGCCACATGGATATAGATATAGGTATCGAAACATTGATATAGATCCTGCTTGCCCCATGTATAGCCATAGAGAGACCACCAGTCATTGTCTTCTTTTTTGTGAGTGTATTGTAAAAATTTGGTTTGCTTACCACCTTATTATCTGTATTACTTATAATGTGAGTATCTCTTTTGCTAGATGATTTATAAATTGGTTCATTGTTAACTTTGCTTTACATAATGATAGAACTGAAATTATATCTTTTATTACTATACTCTCTTGGTTTATTTGGAAAACTCGTAATGCTTATGTCTTTAAAAGAAAAACTGTTGTTATTGCTACTATTCTCTCTAACTCTTATAAGTTGCAAAGGGAATCTAAAAGAGTGCTTAGTAGCAGTAAAGCGGATTTGGGGTCGTTAGTGATTTATTTTTGGTCCTCCCCGCCGATTGGTTGCTTAAAGATAAACTTTGATGCTGTATTTTCCTCTTCTTCATAGGCGATCAGCTTGGGCTTTATCTTTAGAGATGTAAATGGTGGTTTTTTGTATGACTTGGCCGAACCAGGCTTATCCTCAAATTCCATGTTCATTGTTGAATGCCTAGCAGCTATAGCGGGTCTCATCAAAGCCCTTTCTTATGGGGTGAAAGATGTTGTCTTGGAAAGACGATTGCAAAGATCTTATTTATGCCCTCAAGAACAATTCAGAGCTATGTGATTGGTCTATTAAGTGTTTAATCCATGATTGTAGATCCATAGTTCAAAACTTTAGTAGCATCTCTTTTCTTGGGTTAAAAGGAGTGCAAACAATCCGGCCCATATACTTGTTAGTTGGGCCTCTATTTCTTGTACTAAGGAGGAATGGAGTGATCATCCTCCGGACTGGTTGATAGATCCCATTCTCTCTGACTCTTGTAACAATCTGGGGGCTGCCCCAGATTGATCTTATATCTAATATATGGTTTCATGTTTATCAAAAAAAGAAAAGATTTCTGATGATTTATGGGAAACAACGTTAAACGAGATTTGTTGCCAAAACAATAATAAAAAAATCAAACAAGATTCTTCCTCATAAAGTTAAATGATGCATTTCTATATTTAGGGCGAAGACATTTGCCATATTAAGTGGTAAAAATAGTTACGGAATCTAAAGATTCTAGGAAGTAGATTTCTCTATTTTCTTTTTATGGTAAAGAGAAGATTTCTTTACTTGGAGAAGGAGTCTATCATTATAAATAAAACCTCCATCACACATACATTTTTTATCATATTTCATACATTTGGATGTTATCTTCAATTGTACATATTAGTGTGCGACTATAAGAGTATTAGAAGATCTTTAGATGGTACAATTATTCAATTACACGTATAAAGTAAATGACGGTTAACATGCCACACATGATAATGATTAAAGTGATTGTGCAAAAAGAAAAAAAATTGCATACACAAATTTATGATATCATTAATATTTGAATTTACTACAAATGTTTAGATTATTTGTTTATCGATAAATAAACTACACAATAGTTTATCATGTTCAAAATTAATTTATACAACATTTGTACATGCCGCATTAAAGGGTACGTGACATGTATTAACAATAATAATTAATGGGGGGCGTGCTATTAGGAGATGGTAATAATGTGTATATAATGTATTAAACACTAATGGTGTTATAAGTAGAAGTAGTGAAAAGATAATGATAGATATTGTGGATATTATGAAGGTAAGATAATAATATGAGCATAAAGATATGATGATTATGAGATGTTATAATGAAGTGAGAAGTGAACAAAAAAATGAAAAAGAAAAAGAAAAAGAAAATAGGAAGGTGTTTTTTTTTCCCTGTCATGTTGCATGTTCTACAGCCTTAATAAGGGATATAGATCCTAAATTTAGATTGATTGTAGTTAGAATAGGACACGCCGACTCACAACAAACTCATTGAGAACAATACTTACCAACTTGCTTGTTACAACATCAGAGAGGCCAAGAACGACAGGTCCTAAGTGGTGGAGAGTCACAAGATGTCTCTAAAATTCTTTAAGGAGAATGACAGGTCATGTGTGGATGAGAGCGACATGCCTCAAGTGGCCAAGAACAACAGGCCCCGTGTGGCCGAGAGCGATAGGCCCCATGTGGCTAAGAGCGACAGACCCCGTGTGACCAAGAATGATAGGCCTCGTGTGGCCGAGAGCGACAGGCCCTGTGTGGCCGAGAACGTTAGCTCCCGTGTGGTTAAGAGCGACAGGTTACGAGTGGTCGAGAGAGACAAGCCTCGTGTGACCGAGAGCAATAGGCCCCGTGTGGCTGAGAACTACAGGCCCCGAGTGGCCTAGAGCTACAAGCCCGAGTGGCCGGAAATGATAGGTCCCAAGTCACTGAGGGTCATAAGATGACTTTAAAATTCTTTAAGGAGAACGACAGGCCTGAAGCCGCCGAGAGTAGCAAGAAGACTCTAAAAACTCCTAAAGGGGACAACTAACCCAAGATAGCCGAGAGCGATTGGCCCAAGGCAACCGAAAGTCACAAAATGACTAAACCCCTAAGGGGGGCAACTGGCCCGAGATGACTGAGAACAACTAGCTCAAGACGGCCGAGAGCCATTGGCATGAGAGGGTTGAGAGTCACAAGATGATTCAAACCCATAAGAGGGAAGACAAGTTCGAAACAGCCGAAAGTCACGAGATGACCCAACCCCTATACAGGACGACTGGCCTAAGGAGGCAACCCATTTTGGAAAAAGAAGAAAAGTAATCGCCAAATATCAATAGGTGACCGAGCCTCGACTCATATTCTCTTCAGCAGGTTCATACCTGACTCGGGAATGGGGGGTAACTGATGGGTCACAAAGTATACTAGGTCAGCTTGGCCACAAGAGCTCGGCGCTATAGGTTGGCCCGGGTTGGCAGACCTAACCATAACTAGGGACACAGACTTAGGTCGACATAGCTTACTGTGTAAAACATAGAGTAGATAAAGTAAGTATATTAGCTACTTATGGAGAGGTCCCGATATCATTACCAAAGATCCCGCCGGGAATCCAATCCCCATATCTTAGCCAAACTAATATGGAAATGTAATATTCGCCCTAGTAAATGATTTGAAAGAAATATACCCAATCAGGCACCTCCGAGACTCTCTATAAAGACACCTTACCTCCATCTTAAGGTATACAAACAATTACCCAATAATTTTTAAGCTAATTTCGATTGTAAAAGAAGGGATTTAACAGAAGCATCGGAGGGGCATCGGCCGACACCACACCGGTGACTTTGCTTCTCATTCTCTTTGTTTGCGTAGGTACTCACGAGACAGTTCTGCCATCCAACCATTTGAGGAGCGCATTTTATGGTTCATCAAGTCCTATAAATCCTTGCATGGATTTCCTTACCAGTTTTGACAGCCCCAATATTTGCACAAGTGGAGATAGCACCCACGTAAGTGTAATGGTTCAAGTTGAACCCCTCAACAACCATCAATCTGAAACAGCTCAATGCTTCTTTAGCCAGCCCCATCTGTGAATACCTAGAGAGCAAGATTGTCCAGGAAAACAAATTTCTCTCAAACATTTGATCAAACGAATTCTGGGCATCGTGCAAATGTCCTAATTTAACCTATAGAACTGTCTCTTTTCGTTGATCCCTATTCAGTTCCGAACGTTCCTTATCTCGGTCTTGCTAAAATGCACTGGACAAGAAGCAAACCAAAAGAAAACCACGTGATGAGTTTAGTACCAATTAGAGGATTTGTTTTGGTGGGTTCCATTCGGAGCCATTCAAGCCTGCCGCACAGAGGCGAAGTGTTGTCATGGGGGGCTCGGTATCCTCCGTGACGCCCCGTGAGGCAAGACACAAAGGGGTGGGACCTATTTTGTGTCTTGCCTCACGGGGTGTCGCACAAGGGGGCATCGCAGAGGATATCAGCCCGTCATGGGGATTGGATCTCTAGTCTCCACCATCGGAGGACGATGCTGTAACCACCCTATCAAGACGACATTGGCATATGATTGGGTGTGTCCCCTTAACGAACCCCTAAAGTCCAGTTGCATGTAGGGGCAGATACACGCATTGAAAAAATGATTTACATCTTTTGGGAGGTGTGATTTTCACTTTTTGACCCTACGTGTCTGCCCTGCATGCGGATGGGATCTTAGGCGTTCATTAAAAAGGCACACCATATCCTGTGGGGATCGTAAGGGATATTAGGCCATGTGTCACTATGAAGTTTGGGCCAGCCCAAGCTTCGTTTAGAACTCAGCCCAGCTGATGGTAGGTTGTGCTCTGGCCCACTGTTTTCGGCTGCAACTGGGCTGGGATTAGGTACAAAAATCTGCTTTTCCTGATGTATTAGAATGACATCAGGGGACTGACACATCAGTGCCGAAAAGTGACTTTCACTTTTTGGGGGTGCTTATCACTTTTCAATGTTGATGTATCCACCCCTGATGCCATTCTAATACATCAGGAAAAGCAAATTCCCGTACCTAATCTTTTCTGGCTGCAACTGGGTTGGAACCTAGCCTAACCCATGCTATTTTACAGTGGGCTGGGTTGGTGTCCACCAATATATTTACAAAAAAACTCTCAAGATGCGATTTCGCACCACACCCCAGGAATGACGCTCAGAATCCTCTACAGTAATTTAAAACTACATTCACGTGCAACCAGTGTCTACAGATGCAGACATTATAAAACTCCCACACAAATTTGATTGAAGTTTAAAATTTTTTGAATACATGTTGCATTTTGCAAACAATTGCTTGTAAATATATTTGAACTTACTGCAGGTGCCGTATTGTGACTAGAACTACTGCATATACCCCACCAGTGCATGATTTTTTCCTAGGTCACTCTTTTCAGTTTTCATCATGGGTTAAACTTCCAGTTTTGAAAAGGCAGGTTGGTTTACTGGTAAAGAAAGTCTGACTGCACAGAAACCCGGTTTGAATCCCATCACTTGCTAACTTGCCAACTGACGACCACCCACTAATCATCGCTACTAAGCAAGTACAGTAGCAAGTTGCAACATGAGCAAGGACCAATTGGTGGTGATAATTTGTCCTGCTCTCCGATCCCGAGTAGACGAGGATGTTTTACTTAGAGGGGTTTCTTTTGAAGTAGTATCGTCACTACGGCTTGCAGAACCATGATTAGCTCAAAACACGACTCAAACACAATTCATAGAAGGCTACTTGAAAGCAACCTTGTCCTTTGAATAATCGCAATTGTCGACTGTTAACCTGAATCCAAACCAAGCAAACCATGGGTCGAGGATTATATATATCCGATGATGTACGGATGGTGATCTTAGATGATTACATGGATGGCTAGAACGCTGAACGCCTGTTAACAAGAGGGAAAGAGTTTGGATAGGTCACTGATATGGTACTGAAAGTCTCTCCGATCCCAAAATCAGAGACCTGCTTCTTAACAATTAATATATAATTTCTTAGAGAGTTTCCTCGTCCATTTGAAGAGTTGTGTAATGTCAATTTATAGATTTGGAGAATGTGACAAGGGATTCTTGTGCGGATTTTTAGTTTAGGTGGAGACCATGGTGCTTGATTGCTGGTTGAAATTCTGACACCTAATTCTTGGTGTGGTCCTTTGTGGAGATCTTGGAATATATCTTGGGGCTATTATCTACTTGCCTTATTTGGTCAACCTGGTCAATGTTAGATGTGTGAATCCAATAGTGCTAATTATCTTTTTAAGTTCACAAACTTTAAAGTCAAGTAAATTTAATTTAATAAATTAAAACTGAATGATTTGAGTCATAAAGGTGCCGTTGTTGCATTTCTTGAAGATAGTTGATGTCTCCCACTAAAACGTGTAAGGGAACATGCTAAGCTATTTCCAGGATACAATTAAACTCGGGATCAACTCTTGTCTCTCATAAGCTTGCACTACCCAATAGAGACGTCTTATACCTCTCCATGTAATTCATTGCCCTTATAAGGTTGGGTGTCTAAGCATATTTATGAAAAACTTGTTCAAATTTTAAAAAAAATTGACAAAATCTCTCCTTAACAAGTTGTTAAACATAGATGACGAACAAGCCAAAAAGACATTGTTTGCACCATCAACCGAAATAGAGATTCTTCTAAAAAACACACTTCAATGAGGTGGTTTTACAATCTAAAGATGCAAAGCAAGAACTCCTTTAAGGAGATGTTGATCCAAGAGTTAAGAAGAGCAAAAATGAAAATCGAAATGAAAAAAGGCCTCCAAGAAAATTGCATTTTCTCCTTCTTCCTCTTCTTTTCTTCTCATTTCCTTATTTTCCTTTCTCTGCTTTTGCTGATCCAAGTGAAGTCTAAATGGGCTTTCCAACCCTTTTATTTGTTTTTAGGTTGATTATGGATTTTGAACTACTCTCAGCCATTCCCTTAGCGTGTCCAATTTCTCATGGATGTCAATTTGGGCAACATAGGCATCCATTTGCTAGCCAACTATCGACATGGGCCTTTGAACCACTATTTTGGGTCAATCCGCGAAGAAACCCATTATTTGCAAGATGAGCCTCTGCGAAGTGGGTCTTCGCGAGAAGTTCCTTCATTGTTCGGCTCTTCATGAGGTTCAATTCTGTCATAGTTCGGTCCTTCGCTAGGTGGGTCTTCATGGTCCGATTCTTTCGCAAGGTTCAATCTCTTCACGACCCGATTCTTTTGTGAGGTTCGGTTTTTTGCAGTTCATCTTGATTTACTCATGTGCTAAGTTCTTTCACGGAATATACTTGATCACGATCAATACAATATATGATTTAGACTGTTGAAAAAAAAATTGTGATCCATTGTAACAATGCACATGTACAAAATGTAAAATGCATCTCAAGTAACTAAGCCCTTGCCCGCACCGGGTGCGTCTTTACTAACGTGGGACTAAATACAAAGAAAAAAAAAAAATTTAATCAGAAAACTGGAGGAGCATTTAATGCTCTTCATTTCCAAAAATGAGCCGTTAAGGCTCTTTGTTTTCAACAGTCGGGACACCAATATGGTCCAGCCTCTATTGGTATTTGAGTTGTTTCACTGGCTTTTAATTTGGCTTTACCGTTATGGGCATCTAATCTGAGTTGACCTGTTATGCCAAGTTAACCATATCTACTACCTATCAATATCTATTTTTTTTTATCAAGTACGTACTTGTTAAATAAACAAATTTATTATTTATTCGCTTGGCCCACTTCATAATTGATATACTATCCAAATTTTTAGTAGATTCATTTTTCGTCAACCCATGTAATAAGAGGAAGCTAAATGTACTAAAAATTAGGTGAGAACGAATCTTGTGAGAACTGTGAAAACGGTATCAGGGTACGGACACATCAGCACCGAAAA
>JAOXJP010000015.1:7209118-7228086 GCA_025762735.1 Platanus orientalis | reverse complement strand
GGGAGACCCAGTGCATGAGGCTCCCGCTAACGCGCGGGGTCTGGAGAGGGCAAGATGTACGCAGCCTTACCCCCATTTCTGGAGAGGCTGTTTCCGTGACTCGAACCTGTGCCACCAGAAACGCTAACGTTTGAAACCATCTAAAGTCTAAAACCATCTTCTTCCCAATCTGTGTGAAACCGCCTAAAACTAAAACAATCTTCTTCTTCGTGACTGTTAAGAGTGCGCGGTTTACAGTGACATTGAAAGTTGAGGGAAAAAAAGTATAGAGAAGAAAAGAGAAGCCATTTTTTGGTTGAACAATTGCTTTGTAATGTTGTTTTGAGATTGAAGGAGACAAAGTAGGCAGTGAAACACAAAACAGAAGCTGAATGAAAATATTGCTTTGATTTCCAGGTGAAGAACCTGTAAGAATGTTGTTATTGTATTCCAGGTGGGATGCTAAAGTACTTACCTGAAGAACCTGTGAGGATGAAAAAGGTTAAGTACTTCTCCTGTGGCTGCTGTTATTGTATTCTAAACAATGGCCTTTGTTTCAATCGTTACCTGAATCGACATTTGAATGAAAAAAAAAAAACCATAGATTTATCGGGAGAGGAAAAAAAAGAAGGCCCAGCGTGAAATCCTGAAATTGTCACGACAGCTGTGAAAATTGATGGCAAGGGTTTTGATTTGCCCTTTACAGCCACTGTAGATTGATGGCAAGGGTTTTGATTTGCCCTTGTGCAGCCACTGTAGATGATGCTCTGGTTGCATAATGACCGCCCAAGACCTCTTCCTCTCTTTTATTTTACGGTTTAAGAAAAATTCATTTTACACATTGGAGTTGCGTATGGTGCAACTTGAATCAATACCCCTTGAATCAGTGAAACTCCACCACCTCCCACCTGAAACCCAAACCATCGCCTGAATCAATGAAACTCTAATTCCTTGTTTTGCTTAAATCAACCAACAAAATGATTCCCCTTTCTTCTTTCTCTGATTTTTTTTTTCTTTTTTTTTTTTTCCTTCACTTTTGATGTGAACTATTATTGACTCACATGAAGGACGAGATGGTTTTGGTTTGGGTTTCAGACGAAAGGGGAAGAAGAAGATTTTGGGGGTAATTTTAGCATTTTAATTGAATGTGTTTGTGTCTAGACTGATGTGCTACGTGTCTTCTTCAGCTTTCAAGCTGGATAAAACAGGCGAGCTAACAAAAGGAGCAAATTATTTGCCTAAGGTTTTTGGCTTGAATTTAGTTTACCCACCAAACAAAATTTCCAATTTTTGGAATGCTAAGTTATTGAAGTGGAATCCAGTGTAATGAAATTGTTAATTTTAAAATTCATGAGCAGCAATAGGCCTATTGATGCCAAAGGATAGTTCCTAGTTTTCTGCAGCAAACATAATTTGACAAACTAGCATTTAAAAAATTAGAGTTATCTACTAAAGGACTTCAAATCAATTCTGGCACTGCAAAAAATTCAGAATCACATTCATCCAAAAATAAAACAAAATAAAACAAAATCAGTATCAATGTTTGGTTTGAGTATCAAATTATAAACAGTGATAAATAAAAAATCCCCTCAAAAGCTAGCAAATTATTTTTTGAAAAAATTATATATACATATATATTGTGAAGGTAAACTAGATCTTTTGGGAATTTTGCAAGAAGATTGGAGGGTAAAGACTTTTAAATTTTAATAGTGTGAGATCAACCCCAAGCTTAGAAGGAAAGCACAAAGAGAATAGAGATGTAAACATACACAGCTAGTACGCAAGCAAACTTGTACTTTTTTAAAAACTCTCTTTAGTTTTCTCAGCAGCACTAAAGACTTTTTCTTTTTTCTTTTTGAGGTGTATATTGACTAAATTTCTCCCCTCTAAAGGTTATTAAATATATTTAGCATTGTAACCATATATGGGAAGACCTAAAACCAAATCTTTTTTTTTTTTTTGAGAGGTAAAATGAAACTCAATGAAAAGATAAAACAACAGTACAAACTTCACCAAGAAGATGAAGAAAAAAAAGAAAGAAGCGAGTGAAAGAAAACATAAACAATATAATGAAAATTACAAATCCTCACACCACATAGAATGCCACTCCATATCCTCAAAGTCAACTCTAATGGAATCCCAATCAAAGAGAAGTTTAAAGATAAAGTTCAAAAGCTCTATATGAGTTCTCGATCTCTCTTAAAAAATTCTAGTATTCCTTTCCAACCACAAGCCCGAACAAATGAGACTAGGTAAAACATGTCAAATGATAGAGGGAAAGCTGTCTAACTCTTGAACCCTCCAACCCAAGATCAAATCCTGAGAGCGATCATACACAAAATGCATATGGGAGCCAAATCCAACCTCTACTTTGGAGATGATCAAGGGTAAGGATTTTATTCAAATACACAGCCATAAAAAGAAATAGACTTTGGATGGAATGCCTGAGATTCAAATGCCTTTATGGGGAAAGAAAGCAATCGAAGAATTTACAAACAAATTTTTAGAAGATGTGAAGTGTAGACTCGACAAAGCAGAGTCCACACTACTTCAAAGTATAGAGTACCATAGTTACCAGAGCGAGAAGTGAAAGCGGGAAGTGATGCGAAAGTGAGAAGCAAGAAGTGGGGAGCAGCAGGGCTTACTAAATCATTTGGAATCGAGAAACGAGAATCGATTAAAAAATGATTGGGGATGTGAACAAGAAGCGATTGGGGAAGCGATTAAGAAGTGCTCGGGAAGTGATTGTGCAATCGAACAATAAGCTATCAGGATATCACATTATACACACACACACACACACACACACACACACACACACACACACATATATATATCTTTCATACTAGGATAGGAAATAAAAATAATATGCTAATAGAAGTAAATAACTAAATCTATAATCAATAGGTATAATTACACTGAATAAGTACAACTACAGTACAATAAAGTGAATAAAGTCAGCATGGTAATAAAGTAATAAAAAATCTAAAATCATAGTTATTATGCTATGCGAGTAACAAAGAATCATGACATAGATATGCAACTAATTACAAACAAAAATACTTAAGAATCATTATTATCGTGTGCTTGAGCCATTTATGCATTAGAACTACATAAATATCACATAGGCCTTAGCTTTATATTAATTTTTACAATATATTGCTTGCATACCTATTTGGGATTTTTTTTGGTTAGGGGTTTTACTGAATTGCTAGAATAATGAAATTTGCTTGCATTTAGCTAGTTAATTGCTGAAATAATTGAACTAGTGAAATTTTTTGTGTCCAAATAACGCTTCCCTATTTGATTCCCACACATCTCCAATGCTTCCCAGGAAGCGAGCTTCATATCCTAGGTCAAGCTTCCCTGCAACTATGGAGTCTACACTACTTTCCAAAAACAAAAACAAAAAAGAAAAAGACATGAAGATTAATTTTTTGCCTTATTAATTTTTCCATAAATAAAAGCACTTCAAAGAAATGTAGGCATTCTAAATGTAGACTCGACAAAGTAGAACTTTTAGTAAAACCAAAATATAGTAGACAAAGAGAGAAATAACTCCTAGTAAAACATGTTGCTTACTACCCAAAAATGGAGAGGAAGAACTTTTTATTTATTTATTTCCCCCATTTTTCTTTTAACTTTCCTAAACTCTAGCACCTCCCATCCCAGCTGGTTTTGGGTGTATTATTCGAAATCATTCTTCTGAAATTATCAAAGTGTTTTGTGGGCTATTGGGGGTTTGTAATTCCATCAAGGCCGAAGCTATGATGCTTCTAATGGGGATCAAAGTCTTGAAAAGTATGGATGTGCATAAGTGTATTGTGGAGGGTGATTCCCAGACCATTATTAGTTGGAGCTTGGGTAGGGGTGACATGTCCTGGAGGGTGGCACCAATAGTATATGAAGGGTGGCACCAATAGTATATGAAATTCGGGAGGTGGCTTCTTTGATGGAGTGTTCTCTTGTTCACATTGAGAGAGGCCAAAATGCTCTAGCTGACCGTTTGGCTAATTGGGGGATTTTGCATGGGATGGCTTTCAATGATAATTGTCTTCCGAGGGAACTTCAATTTGAATCTATGTATTAGGAGTTTTTGTTAGGTGTGTTGGGGTTTGGTGTTGTGTGTTGCGGTGCTAGGAGGGCATTTGTGAGTCCGGAGATCTGGGTCCTTGCCCTCTTCTAGCAGTCCTGTTGCTGTATTTTAGTTTCTTTGCTTCTTTAATAAATGAGTTAATTATCCAAAAATAAATAAAAAAATGAACCGGTGGTTAGTTGTTCTTGAACCCAGGTCTATTGTACTATAAATAATAATCTGAAATTTTCTATAAATTGTAATGCAGATTCTACTCGACGTAGTGAAAACATCCTTATACAAATTTGAACTGAAGAAACACCCCCTAGTTCTAAAAAAATATTCAAAGTCTTTTCTCTTGAATAGCAGTACTCTGTTTGATTGGGTTAAGGGTACCTGTGAACTGACTGCCTTGTAGATCCCATCAAACCAGTTCTATCACCTCCCAGGACCTCCAATGTATTGAATCATAGAATGGTGGACCACTCCAAAAGGACCTAATAATGGTGTATCACTTTTATTATTATTATTATTATTATTTGGGTAGCATAACATGTATCTCTTTTGTTATAATGGTTATAGGATTAATATTTATTTTGGTTGATGATACTGTATCAGTTTTGTTGACTCAATTTGCAAGAATAATGGCAAATTCTTTGTGTGTGTTGTGCATGCGTGCAAAAATTAAGCATCACCTGTAATATATTATTTTTCAGTTTTGAGTAACTACCAAAGAATCAAGTGAAGAAATATGAATAATTGGGGTAAAGTATAGAAGAGGAATATTTTGAAAAGGAAGGGAGTGCATGTTATAGTTGAGAAGGTGCAAGGCCCTTCATGTTCTCAAACCTCCTAAATTTTTTCATACCGACTGTCTTAATTTCTTCCTTCTTTTCTTATAATCTCACATCCTTTCTTTCCCCCTTGTAACATTTGGAGAAGTGAAACTCTATTTCCAAAATTTGGTGTTTGACAGGTGAGCCCAACGGCAAATTTCAAGGATGACTTGCAATTGGATATGTTGGACAATGTAGAAGTAATGATGGCGGTGGAAGAAGAATTTGCTGTGGACATACCCGACAGTGAAGCCAATAAGTTTTCAACCACAGGTCATCTCATTGACTACATTGCTACCCATCCACGAGCGAAGTGAGAGTCCTGATCTTATCTGGGTACAAGTCATGAAGAATTGTGGTGTTCCTTTTCTTTCCCACCAAATGCAGCCTTCTTCAACAGTTTGTAATAATGTTACGGTGGACTGGTTAAAAAAACATTATTTAAATGGACTGGTTGATTGCCTTTTGAGCCTCTTAAAACTTCAATTCCTTTTCCAACTAGAGTTCCTAAAGTATTTCTTGGTAGATATGTTTATTAATTTTTATTTTTTTTGGATCAGCATGCTTGTTTTTCTTCGAAAAGTGAAATTAAGTATACCCTTTTTTTTTTATTCCAGAACATGATATAGAACTAATCCTGTTTGAAACCATGACCTCAAGGTTTTGGCAAGGAGACTGTCTAATGATCTTCAGGCTTGCCTGTATACTCACTTGGCTAAGATAACAATTGTTCAGCATTACAGGGAAGAGCATCTAATTTCTGTCCGACTAATTGTCAGCAAACAAAGTCTTGCAGAGCTGTATAGGTGGTTCTCAATACTTTCCTTTTTTTTTTTTTTTTTTTTTTTTATGAATGGTGCTCAATACGTTGGAAGTCATGACTGAAAAGCATAGGAGCATGCCACCGTAGACAGAGGCCGGCTTTTGTGCACATAAAATCCGTGTGCAAAGCGTGCACACGGATCAAGGGGTGGACCCGTCAGCACTGAAAAGTAACTTACACTTTTTGGGGGGGGGGTTTATCACTTTTTAATGCTGATGTGTCCATCCCTTGATCTGTGTGCATGCATTGTACACGGATTTTGTGTGCACAAAATTCGGACCACCGCATGCATGGTGAGAAAATGGTACAAGCTTAGGGGCCCAAAAAACTGGCTTGGCTTCTGTGTGCACAGAATCCGTGTACAATGTGTGTGCAAGACCTGGTAGTGCTTGAGTGATTCACATTTTTTGGGGCACGTGTTAATTATTTTTCAATACTGATACAAGTACTCCCAAGTCATTGCACATGCATCGTATATGGATTTTATGTGCAAATAAATGAATCAAGGGACAAAAGACCAAGTTTACTCTCCCATTAACTCTGGAATGCGGCAGTATTTTTGAGCTAGTATGGTAAAATAAGACCGTGGATGGGGCCCGTCCATGTGAGACGCCATCACGCCGAAGTGTAGAAGAAAGCTTCAGGCCCAACTAGCATTCTGCTAGAAGTAAATGCTTTTGTTCTCCATCACAATCCATTCTAACATCCCATTTAATGACTGGAGGGGCCATTGTAGATAGCGTGACACGTTCTTGATGGTTTGGTGCTAATTAAAACTGTAACCGTATGAAATGCTCCACTGTTCCACATGCAAAACCTGCAGCTAAAATTATGATCTATTGTGATTATTGTCTCTCATAATTCCTGGAACGAAAAGGCCATTATGTAGTACCTAGTCTATATTAGGCAAATGGCAGAACGGATTTCCCTTTTATGAAAAAGCGCCTCGCCACACTCTTGTGCCAGGCACTGAAACATGGCCAAAAAGTGGAAAACCCACTTCTTTTGCACCAAGCGTTGATTGTTTTTTCTCTTTCTTTCTTTCTACGTGTTGTATAGTGCTGCTTGGTGCATGAGGGTTGTCGGGCTCTTTTTCAAAAGAGAAAATGGGTCTTCGCCGTTCGGCAAATTGTACATGTTATTAATCAGATACTCTTTTTAGCCGACGCCCCAGTGTTCCGGCGGCTGAGGTATCCGTCTTCTTCCATAGGGAAGACTCAGGATCGAATCCTGGAGGCGGGGTGAGCAGTGAAAAGTGGTGTCGCCTTTGGGTTGTCCTCGGTTCTGACTGGCTCAGGCCGGTCCTGCTTCTGGCAGCTGTGATGATGAGGCCCACGTGGCTGTACCCCCCAAAACAAAAAAAAATTCTTCTTTTTTCTTGATATAATCAGCATGCCAATCTTACACACATCCTTATCCACGCCCTAGCAAGGCGAGGAAGGGGGATTTGATGACCACGTTTTAGCCATTGAAGTGTAAAGCCCACACTTGGCCAAGACATGGGCCGTTTCATTAGCTGATTTAGGCACATGAGAAAGCCTTAACCTCTTGAAAAGTCGCGAATAAAACTTTAATACCACGCAACTACAGAGATCAATTATTCCACTTTAACCAGCATCATTCAGGCAATCAAAAATTACCAACGCATCACCTTCCAAAACTATTTTAGAGGCTTTAAGAGAAGCAGCCCTATGCATACTAAGGTGATCTCTTGCACAAAATATCAACTTGATCCCATGATTCCGACCATCAGATAAATAAAACATTTTCATTGACTAATGCCATGAATGTCTGGTCATCTCTGGAAAGATCCAACCAGTTAGCATGGTTAAGATAATTCCAGAAAAGATTAGGTAGGGAAATCTGCTTTGCCTGATGTATTAGAATAGCATCAGGGGGTGGACACATCAGCATTGAAAACTGATAGGCACCCCCAAAAAGTGAAAGTCACTTTTCAGCACGGATGTGTCAGCCCTCTACGGAAACAGCCTCTCTGTTTGCAGGGGTAAGGCTGCGTACATCTGACCCTCCCCAGACCCTGCAGTGGTGGGAGCCTCGTGCACTGGGACTGACCTAAGTAGAACGGGTTTGATGTGTCAACCCCCTGATGTCATTCTAATACATAAGGAAAAGCAGATTTCCGTACCTAATCCCAGCCCAGATAATTCAATTGGGCTGATTTCCAGCCAAGCCAGGCTTCTGATTGGAACTGTTTGGGAGAAGACTTCCCGCACGTCACGGCAGTGTTGTGTGCACCATGGGCTTTCACGGGAAGTATAAAGTGCCAAAAAAGGTACCCAAAAGATGCAATTAATTCAAATAAACACCACATGTCAACCCAAATATATAACACTGCAGCAACATGGGCTGTGGGCACAGAGATTCCTGAGTGTCTAAAGAGTCAAAGGACTGGAGCCCAAGTAGGGCTTGCCTTTACATGTGGCTTGACCCCTTTACAGCCCCTTCACAACTCATGACTCATCATCCATCCCCACCCAAGGTAGCCAAGTACCAAGCCTAAGCTCACGTGTGTTGTTAGGAGTAAGGGTAAGTCACCTTAATGATGTATTTCCATCATTCATCGTGCATGTGTGAGGGGATATCATGTGATATGATTTAATGACTCTTGAAAGTAGTACGTTAAGGGTTGCAATGTTGATTTGAGTTCATGGGTTCGATCCTATCTTACCGACTATAGAGCATTTAAATAAGTTTTAGAAAAGGAACAACAAAAGCCGAATGAAGAGCATTATAGCCAATGTAGAGAAAAAAGTGCACTCGAATGAATGCTTGTTTCAGTAACCATGCAAATAATTAAACAAAACTTTCACACGGCATACATTTATGATGAAGACCTAATCCTAGATCATAAAACTCGCTCAAGGAGGACACATTGCTGCAAAAAGCAAAATTAATTTGAGAGAGAGAGAGAGAGAGAGAGAGAGAGAGAGAGAGAGAGAGAGAGAGAGAGAGGTTACTGTCATTATTAGTTTCAGCCCTAAATTTATACCCAAGATTATAAACATCATCAATTACACCTAGGACTCCTTTCATACTTGACTAACTGCGTGTTATACAAAATTCAATACGAATGTACATTCTTGAATAGGAAAAATGATTCAATGAGAGAGACCTCATGTGAGACTACCTCTAACAATCGTCGGATTGGTAGCCCATGCGAAGCCGGAGTCACAAAAACACGATCTAACTGATATCAGTAACATACACATTAAGAATATGTAGAACAAGTTCAAATTAGTCCATTAAAATGATCCTGTGACACAACAGGCTCAAGATTTTCAATCTCAGTCCAGACTGTCCATGTGATCACTGATCAGCCACTCCTTTGGTGGCCCATAGCACAAACGAAGCAGAAATCATCCACAGAAAGTGTGATTTTCTACCTGTGGCCATACATTTCTATGGCCTAGATTGAGAACCCTACGCTCATTAGAACAATAAAAAAAGTAATCATAATTTGGTACTTCATTTTAGATGGGCTATAGAGAAAAGAATTATTAAGGGAAGCGTGTTGGGACAATATGGTCATTTTAGAGGCGCGGCCCATGGAATGGAAAAACCATAATAATTACGATGATGAAGCCCAACCCAAATCAAGTACCCAACACCCCTCCGCCCAAACGAGCTTCACGAGGCTTCAAATTAATTTGTCCATTTAAGACCCTGTGAGACCCATATATAGCCAAAAAAAATCGTCATAAAAGCAATTCAAAAATAAATAAATAAATCACCTGTGAACGGCCATGATGTTCACGTTAAGCACTCTTAACCTATGAGGCCCAAGTTAGCAAGCACTACACGGCTTGTGATTATAACGTAAAACAAAAGAGCATCATCAATGGTGTGCAAGCTTTCAAAAAACAGTGGGGGGTAAAACGGTCCTTTTATTCTCATGCAGCCCATCGAATACAAAAACTACGAGCCCCCTTAAACGAGCCCCACGAGGCTCTTCATACTAATTCCTAACCCATTAAAACCAACAAGGGTAGAATTGTCCAATAATACCCAAGATTCAAGAGATGAACAAAGCAAAAAATTAAAGAAAATCAGCACTGTTTATATGCATTCAGGATCCTCTACTGCAATTTAAAATGTTGCATCATCCTGCACGCATTGGCAGTGCAACATGTACCAAAAATCGAAATCACCCCCCCCCCAATTTTTATTTTTTTAGGTATGCATCTGCACTGCCGATGCATGCAAGACGACGCAACACTTTAAGCACAGTAGAGAATGCCAAGTGGGTTAAATGTTCTAAAACACAGAGAAATGACCATAGCTGAAATGACCCATTTTACCCCCCAAATCATTACTACCCATGTGGGCAAAAGTGTCAAATGACTTTAGGCGCAAGTTAGCATCTACCCCAAAAAAAAAAAAAAAAGATTCCCAAGTGGGTTAAAAGTTCTATAACACAGAAATGACTATACTTAAAATGACCCATTTTACCCCCCAAATCATGAATACCCATGTGGGCAAAAGTGTCAAATAACTTCAGGCGCAAGTTAGCATATACCCAAAAAAATAAAAATAAAAAGTGTAGAATTAGAAAGAAGAGGTCGGAAGATAAAGATTACCGCATTAAAAACAAAAGAGCATCGATGAGGGTTGGGAGGGGGAGGGTTGGGGTGAAGGTGATGATGGGGGTGCGTCGGTTTTGAGCCAATCCGACATCATTGCGAATCTTCGAACGGCCGAGCCCACCATCATTTGAAAACCTAAGAAAATTACAGAAATAACCCTGAAAGGACCAAAATAACCCTGCTGAACCCCATCATCACATGACGCCATCCAAAGTCTCCCCCACCAAAATCATCATACAACATTAAAACCGGCCGCCTTCCGTGCTTACACATGCATGATTGTAGTAGCAGAAGCGGCATGTCCCTCCATCCCCACTCTCTATATATATTATCAACTCACACTCCCGCTTTGTGTTCATCAACTCTTTAAAAAATATCCTCATTTACTACTTTTTACACACAAGCAACTTCCACGACCAAAGCTCCAACCACCTCAAAAAGGTGATCTGTTTTTTCAAAAGCTTGAGAAGGCCCCCACCTCCCCCTTTTCTTGCTTCCTTGCTCTTCTTCTTCTGCCTGGTCTCTCTCTCTCTCTCTCTACTTGTCTTGTTTCTTTTAAGTTCTTGCTTTCTTTTACTTTGGTAGAATGGTAGAAAGGAGGGCCTTGTAGATGTAGATAAGATTTGGAGTTCTGGGTGGTTGTTTTTCTTCTGTCTCTCTCTCTCTCTCTTATTTATTCATCTACATACATAGCAATACCAATAAAACTCTTTCATTTTTTATGAAAGCTGAAAGAGTGATCTTGAGGTTATTTCATTTCTTGAGTGAATTATGGTTGTTGGGTTGTTAGTTATTTCTTTAAATAATTCTTTTTGGTTTCCTTTTGTTGCTTTGGCTATTTTGTCTTTCTCTGTACTAGTATGGCGAGGGAGAATCTTCTTCAAATGAGATACTTGTTTTAAAGAATGAATGATAGTGTAGGATACTTAGAATATGATTCTCTTTGTTAGGTTCCCTTAAGATTTATTCTGTTTCCCACCAAATAAAGGGAAATGGTGCATTTTTTCCCCTGTTTCTGCCTTTAGTTTGTTCCTTTCTACCTTGGGTTAGTCCTTTCTTATGAAACCATCTAGTTTGTCTATCGGCAAGGCAAGAATTATGTTATTTATATGGTCACAACGGTTACTGTCTTGTTGCAGCCTTTATTCTTTCCTTCAATGTAAAGGCACATGTAGGGATCTTTAAATGAGTGCAAATGTTTTACATCTAGTATGAGAAGGAATGAAACAGATATGTTTCATGGAGGCCTCTGTGCTTCCACTGTAAATGAATTCTGGACCCTTGGGTAGTGGGTTCTATTGGGTTGGTTCTCTTTGAAGTTGGATTATCTCACTTTTTGTTTCAGCTCTTCAGCTAATATTACCAAACAGGATAAGCAAAGTACTCTACTCACGGGTTATTAAGTTGATTCACTGCTTTATATTGGCATTAGTTTATTTCAAATGAAGAATAATTTTAAATTATATTTTACTGGTATTCCCTTTTAAAATAAGTTTATATCTCCAAGAACCAGTACTGCTGTACTTTCTCCCTTCTTATTTCTTCTTTTGCGATAACTGTGAAAAGAAAATACCTTCTGAGATGCTACTCTATTGCTTTCTTGGTTTCTACAGGCATTTAAGCTTTCATAATCATGGAAAGGCTGAACTCAAAGTTGTACCTGCAGAACTGTTACATAATCCAAGAGAATGAGAGGCTGAGGAAGAAAGCTCAACTTCTCAACCAGGAGAATCAGGCCCTTTTATCTGAGCTGAAGCAGAAACTGTCCAAGGCAAACCACAAACCTAACCCAAACACCATTCCTGACCTCAACCTCAGTTCCACCTCCACCCCAAGTCCTACTAAATCCAGCAAACCCTGATTATCTGAGGAATCTTATGGCCTTTACTTACAACCTTTTTATGTGTAAACCATAGTATCCAGTTCAGTGATAGTACAGTAGTATCTTTAGTACCAGAGTACTCTGTTATCTACCCATATATCCATCTTTTTAGATATTTTCTTTTAGGGTTAAGATGACTAGGATGTATCAAGAGAAAGGTATATAATCTTTTTATAGTTTTAATTAATCTTGGGCATCCCTCTTCCATTAACTTTAAAATGAAGAATCTCCAAGAGATTAACGTCACAAGCTCTAATAAGCCACGTTTAGCTTCCAGTCAAATGCTTGAGAATGTTGGATAGAATTACTTGGAATGTGTGTAAGCAGTATCAACATTTCCATTTCCTTTAGTACATTATTTCTCCATCACACCGCAATTAAGATAACTAAAAACAAAAACAAACAAACTTTCGTATTAAGCACTCCGACTACGTATTTACGAGAGAGAGAGAGAGAGGCTTACTAAAGATTATAATGGCTTGAAATTCTTGAAAGTAATGACAACATCTTCTTTACCACTCATCCCCCCAACCCCCACACTGCAAATTAAGAGAAACAAAAACAAACCAACTTCCATATCAAACACACTATTATAAACAAAAGAGGGAAATTAGAGAATTAATGATGCCGTCACATCTTAGAGAATTCACGGGCTTGCAATGAAATCCAACCGTATCATAGATCATATAGAAATCAATCTGTATTGCCTTCTAGACTCTAGTTTGTACCGCCCATCTATTCAATGGTTCACATCAATATGCAGAGACATGCGAAGTCAAAAACAATTCAAGGTGATCACCACCATAGCAGCTCTTCTTAAACTAAGATATCACATGATGAATTTTTTTTTTTTTTAAAATAAGAAATGGAAAGAAAAGGCGTGCGAAGAAGGGACTTCACATTCAGATTATGTCTGTGAAGAGAGTGATAGAAAGATCTAATCAGAGGTAACGTCATAGATTCTGACAAGTCAATGTGGATTTATGAAGTTTGAAGAAAATAAAATAAAAGAGAAAGAAGCACATAATAATATCAACCATGACATGTCATGGTTTCAAACTCAGTTGTCATTTTGGTTGACCATCAGACCCCATCATCATAGATCATCTCATAAAAGAACCAATGTCTTTTCAATTTAAATATCATTAACAAAGTCCTCCTATGTGGGTACAGACTTACAACCCGTCAAATCAAGAAATCAAAGAGGAAGAAAAGCTGAAAAGATTAATATTTGGAATGATTGAAATGGCCCGTACATATCCAACTCGTTAAGGATGCCCTGTGCCAACCCTATTTAAAAGAGAAGATCTGCTACACCCAAAACTTGGTAAGATGACCAATGTGAAGAAAATGTTCCTGGCAATGACTTCCAAAAAGCCATTTTGTAGGGATGCTTATGACTTCCAAAAAGGTCGGCAACAATTTTATAAGAGCTTAGTTACCAAAAAACAATAAATTAAATAAGAGTTTGATACAGTATAATAAAATGGAACGATGCGGTATTAGCCGTTCAAATAGAATGCCTGATATTGATAATTGGATCAGTGGGCGGCCTCTCTGATAAATTTTGGTCTCAAAATCACCAAAAAGACAAAAAAAGGATCACCCTAATCATATTAGTACTCTTTCTTTTAAATCATTGCCTATTTAAACACCAAAATCCGAACCGCTTAGTTAAGTTCATAGGTTCATTCAATCTGATGTGCAAACTTAGGATAATGTTACGAAGCCAAATACGTCTTCAAAGGGCGTTGGAAGCATAGCCTTGTTATTGAAAGATGACTGATTTAGTGCATTTGGTTCGAAGCATAACAGGAAAAGCTTCCCCTCACCATTCAGGGACAAGAGGAGGCATATAACATACATGTCAACCATCAAACACCTCTCAATCATGGAACCATTTCTCAATATTAGAAACAACTGTTTTTCAAACCCTAACTATCGTGCAAATACACAAATTTGCACCAATTTATACCTATGAAATGAGCTATGGTCTGAAGTTTAAAAAGTAAAAGTTGGTAAATGGGTAGCATAAAAAAGTTGACACACATAGAGAGTAGAAACTACAGTATCTTGGGTTCCAACCTAGAAGATTTTCCTGCCAAAAAATCAATCCAATAGTAATACAGTAACCATTCCATCTATAGACAGCTATCTATTAACCTTTTTTTCTCCTAATCATCCAAAAGAAATGAAATAGATTATATGGTTACATTGAATAGTTAGTTCACCCGTGAAATTGACCCACATGTACGGCCATGCTGTATATAGACAAATGACTCAAACATCAGGTATATAACCTTCAAGTGTGAGTAAGACAAACGGGTACCTGTGCATGGAAAGTGGAGCAATGCCACAACTTATGGTACGGGTGCCAACACCTGAACCAAGTTCAGAACCAATGGTAGACGCCCATCACATGTCGTTTCTCACTACATATTCCTACATAAACATGAATGAGTTGGCACATTCCAAGATCCCTATTAACCAAAAACAAAGACGTTAACAGAACACCTTACCTTACATATCCCTTGGAACGAAGAATGGTCTAGTCTGTGTATTTAATCATGTATGGTCCCACACCCATGAAAGAATTCCTTCTCAGACAAAGACAAGGTGATTATCGAGATAAAAGGAGGTTAAGAACCGATTTTATATGGCATCTTTTAAATTTCTGATTGAGTAGGTCAGGGAATTAAAATTTAAGGGTGGCAATTGATATACAAGAACTACCAAAAAAGAGAGATTCAAAGAAATAGAAACTAAAACCCAGACATGAAGTTAAGAAAACAAGAATTATAGAACTTTGAGAAAAAAGTATTCAGTTGGATAAGTTTTTGAGGCCTGAAAAAAGTAAAATGGATAAGTTTTTAAGGCCTGAAAAAAAATGGTGACGGAAATAGGACTTTTGGATTTCCAAAAAATATCTCATTACAAGTAAGACTCCTAAACCAACTTAAATACTACATAAAACCAAAACAAATAAAGATTAAACTTCTAAAAAACATAATATTCAAGTCCTAATTATTTAATTAAAAACTACTGAAACTAGTGGGACCATGGAGTCATGGATCTTTTCTAGGGCTGATGGACTGGATTTTATGAGCTTCAAATACAGAAATTTCAAGCTCACAAATTAAAGTATTAAGTGGAAATGCATCCTGAATCAACATCAGGTGGGATTGGGTGGATCCAGATTTGCATAAAATTGAAGATATCAAAAGCATATGAGACTGACCAACCCAAACCTAGAATTAACAAGTCGGGTTGGCATATTCTTTTGAGGAAAACCAGGTTGGATTAGGTCAAACATGTCAGTGACAAATTCAGGCTTGATGGATGACATCAGGTTAAGAAAGGCTAATTAATACCTGAATTAACAAGTTGGATTGGCGGGTTGGTCAGAAATTGGCACCCCTAAGTGAAACAACAGATGCAATGATTTGCAGTAGTGGAGCTCATATAATTGGCCTCTTGAAAGTTGGGCTGATGCAAGACATGAACCAACCCATACTCAAATTTGATGGGCTTATGCAAGGGTAGCACTATATGACCAAATTACCTATGTAAGGCTGTGTTTGGCAGCCACCTGTAATGAAATCATTTCATTTGAGTTTCCCAAGGCTTTTGTAGCCACAACAGGATGATTTGTAATGAATTCATTCAGATTTGCAGATATTTATACTTAATAACATAAGTCATTTCATTTTATAGAAAAACTTAAAATGACTTCATTTCTAATTGTAGTGAACAAATCAGTATTAATTTGAATGAGTTTGTTAGGAACCATCAGCTCATGACTACAAATGCCTTAGAAACATGTGGCTGCCAAACAGGCTATAAGAGTATTGTTTTTAATTGGTTTCTCAAATTTGAGTCAAAATTGGTCTACTTAGAAGAAGTATAATCTATACATGCCCCCCCCCCTCCCCTATTATTCCTCAAATTAATATTTGATTGAATGAATTTTTGAAGATTTTACCATAGCTCATGGATGTGTGAATTCCCCTACCCAAGGTGTGATGGCATTGAACCCTATATAAAATTGTTTAAGTTCTATTTCTCTACTGTCTTCTATCTTCCTCTCCTTAAGTTACTGCTCACAAAACACTGTTACAATTCATTGTTCATGTGCTACTGTTCACGTGGTACCATTCAAATTAAGTTTTTCCCTCTCTTTTCTCATTAACTTCTCCTTCCTTCATCATCTTATTCCTTCTTCTATTTCTGTTTTCCTGTGTATTCTTTGTTATTTCTCCACTACAACAAGAAGGCACTTGGATAGAGATGGGGATTATGATGAACCAAAATTTCTTCAATTAAGGCTCTAAGATAGAGGTGGGGGATGGAAATGCCACCTTAGCTTAAAAAGATAGGCGGTGCAGCTAGTCTCCCTTAAATTTTCGGATATTTACAGGTTGGCCTAGGACAAAAAGGCTCAAGTGATTTCATGACAGCCCTGTCTTGGGAGATCACTAAATAACTGGAAGGTGGATTCTGTGGTTAACCTTCTCAGTATGTTAGAAACCTGCAGATTAACCAGACAAGGAAGACAGAAGTATTTGAAACAAACACTATAGTGAGGTGTTCACAGCTAAATCATCCTATGAGATGTCCTCTCACTCATATAATGATTCCCCCAGAAAGGAAATTTGGACCTGTCCAGTCCCATCCAAAATCCAGTTCTTTCTTTGGATAGCTGCACAAGATATTATCAAATTAATCAATTGGATTAGAAGGGGGCACTATTTGTAAACGTCTTCCTGTAGTGCACAAATTATAGGAATCAGTCTCCTGCATTGTGATTCATTGTCCCTTCGCTTTATAGGTGTGGGCATACATACTAGAAGTTTTTGGAATGACTAGGGTGATGCCTAGAGACCTGAGAAGCCTATTACAGAGATGAGACACTAAAGCTTTAAGCTGTAGAAGGAAAATTCTTTATTGGTTGGCTCCAGCAGCTGTTTGCTGGTCTATCTGGCTTGAAAAGAACAGGGTCTTCGACAATTACCATGAACAAGCATATAGGACTTTTGGGAAAGCAAAAGAAAGAATCATTTCTTGGGCTATGACTTGTGAAGGTTTTGAGAACAGTTCAAGTGATGTAAAAAGGGGTCGGGAAAGAATTATAGGCATCAATTTACACCTTACTAGCTCCCTTTTTGAAGTGGACTCTGTATATGTTGCTCCTTGTACAGTTTAGGAACTACTCTATTGTCCCTCTTTTCCCTCATTAATTTAGGATTCGACTTCAATCTTCAGAACAATTGTCCATGCTTATAAATTCATATACAGGAATATCAAGGGGTGTACCAACTCCACCTTCATGTATTTCAAAGTTCAACATTCGATCCTTGACCAAGGCCATCCCCTAGGTCATATTTACGTGCTCCAACATCATCACACTTCCACTGTGTTGTATCAAAACAGAGATCCCTTAACCGTCTTCTTGCAATGTTGCTGATGAATAAGTTGTTGCTAGGTTTCAGGCTGTATTAATGATGTCAGTAGCTGTACAGCCACAGTAAAATATAGTAAGAAAACAGTTTATCAAATAAAGCAAGTTTTTATGAGATTCTAACCACATCAAGAAAAATGATTTTATAAAGTTATTCTAGGATCAAGGACCCAGACACAGCTAAGGCAATTTGAAAGATTGATAATTTTCCATTTGTCAATTGAGGGTTTTTTGGTAGTGAAAGAGACCTGGGCAGTATGGTGGCTTGATCATCGGGAGTTAATATAGGACAATTGAGATAGCTAATATCATTGAAATTATTAGATGTCTTAGTTAAAGAGTTAATATCGTTTAATAGATACTCATATAGGTATTAATGAGGGAGCTTACTTGTTGGTTAAGTAAAAAATTTTAAGTAGAAGGAGATGGTCATTAATTGGATGCATATGGCTCTTTGTTTCTCCACCAATAAAGTTTCTCGTTCTAACTAATATAACAACAACAAACAGCCTTATCCCAATAATTTGGGGTTGGCAACAGGAATCCTGTGCCACCATTCCACTCTATTTAGAGCCATATCTGCCGTTAAATTACAAATGGCCATGTCTCTCCTTACTACTTCAACCAAGGTCAATTTTGGCCTTCTTCTTGTACTTCTAGCACCTTCAACTTGCACCGTCTCACTCCTCATTGGCACAGTCATTGGTTTTCATTGCACACGCCCAAACCATCTCAATCGATTTTTCCTCATTTTATCACCTATTGGTGCTACACTTAAGCTCCCATGAATGACTTCATTCCTAATTTTATCCTCTCTAGTCTTGTCACTCATACATCTCAATATCGTCATTTCAGCCACTCATTTTATGTATGTGTTGCTTGTTGGCTGCCCAACATTCAAGCACAGCTGGTCTTATAGCTGTCTTAAAAAAAATAAGAAGGGAAAAAAAAGGAACAAGAATGATAAAGGAAACATAAAAAATTGAACCACAAAAGACATGACCAAAATTTGGAAGTATAGACGCACATTCAAGTCCAAAATGAATTATGAAAAAACTTTCATTTCAAAAAAAAATAATAACAACAACAACAGCAAATAGCCTTATCCCAACTATTTGGGGTCAGCTATTTCAAAAATAATAATAATAATAACAACAAAAATAATTTAGCATGCCACCAATCAACAACAACAAACAGCCTTATCCCAACTATTTGGGGTCGGCTACATGAATCTTGTTACGCCATTCCGCTCTATTTAAAGCCTTATCTGCTGTTAAATTACAAGCTGCCATGTCCCTCTTTACTACCTCT
>JAOXJP010000015.1:7164657-7184986 GCA_025762735.1 Platanus orientalis | reverse complement strand
TCCACACTCTGTCTCCCCCCCCCCTAATGCACTATGATTCGAAGATATGACATATTTCAGTGCCTCCTTCAACCTGTAGGACAAAGTCTTTTAAAGGATTTTATAGATGCTCCCCACCAAGCTTATAAGTCTAAACTCAGAAATTCTACAAGCTTCTTTTGCTTTCGGGATGAGAGATATAAAAGTTGCATTGCTTCCCCAATCAAGAAAACCTTATGGAAATTATTCATGGTATCCATAAAATCCTTCTTCACCACATCCCAACAATGTTTGAAGAAAGCCATGGAAAAACCATTAGGGCCCGGAGACTTTTCATCCTCTATACTCCACACCACCTTCTTAAATTCTGCCTCCTCAAACGGACACTCCACCTAGCTCCTCATATTTACCGAGATTCTTTGGAAAACAATCCCATCCAACTTCGGTCTTCTAATGCCCGGCTCCCTGTATGGTGTCTTAAAATAGGAAGCAATGTGATCCTTCAAGCTACTTTGATCAATCTCCACATCATGATCATCCTTTAAGGAATGAATGAAATTCGTGTTTCTTCTAGCGGAGGAAACTTTGTGGAAAAACCTGGTGTTATGATCCCCTTCCTCGTTGCCTTATAATGGCATTTGGGTCTTAGAAATTCAATCCAAGGTATGCTTCTTGTACCTAGATAAGATTCTTACCCCTAATCATTTAAAAAGTAGAGGTTGGAATTTGGCAAGCAGGTATGTTACATGCAAGGAAGAGCAGGAATCCGTTTTTTATCCATTGTCCAATGGGAAGCAAGGTATGGAAATTCTTTCTTTCTCAACTTAATGTATTGTGGTCTTTCGCTTTCTTTGTAAGAGACCTCGTTATTGAATGGTGGATAAGTGATTGGGTTGGGGTCCGGAAGTTCATTTGGTCTTTTCTACCTAGGGCCATTTGTTGGAGTGTCTGGAAGGAGCAGAATAAAAGGATCTGTGAGGACAAGGTCCTGCCATTTGAAGGGCTTTCTATTGTTGTTTATAAGTTCCTATAAGATTGGGTCTCGGTTTCTACTGGTTTTGAAGGAAGGGAGTGGGAATATGATTGGTTACTTTTGCTTGTGGGGTGGGTGCTTAGGGTGTGGAGTGTTGGATTTTTGTTCTCTCTTTCACCGCCTTGGTGAATGGTTCTTGTTCTTCTTTCTTATTTTTTATTGCTTTTCGCTTAATAAAATTGTCGTCTTTTAAAAAAATATATTGGTTTTTGGGAGAAAATAAGGTCTTGGGAGGATTTGTGGTGTGGAAACAAGCCTCTTTAAGAGGCATTTTGGAGTGTATATAGTTTTGGTTAAGAATAAGTATGGATCTATTGCGAAGCATTATGATATGGAGGGGGGGGTGCGTTCCTAGGTTGCGTAGGACTTTAAATGATTGGAGAATTGAGGAGTTAGAGAGATTACCTGATTTGATAAATGGGTTTAGGACAGTGGTGTATGTGAGTGAAGGGTGGGTGTGGGGCATTAATCAAAAGGTGCTACTCTCTACCAAGTTTTTTCTAATGGTCTTGAGAATTTGGCTGTCTGTTCATTTCCTCACATGGGCATTCAAGATTTGGGTATCCCCTCTTAAGTCAACTTCTTTTTATGGACAGTGGTACTAGATAAGATTCTCACCCTTGATCATTTGAAGAGTAGAGAGTGGAATTAGGCAAACAAATGCATTAAGTGTACGAATAATGAAGAATGTGTTAACCATCTTTTTATTCATTGTTCATTGAGATATGAGGTTTGGAACTTCTTTCTTGATCACCTCAACAATTCATGGTCTCTCCCTTGCTCAGTCTATGATCTTATTTAGGGAAAGGCCCTTATCTTTCAAATGGCTCACCGTGGATGCATATAGGCTCCTTCATGATTGGATTTCTGTTTTTCCCATAGCTTTGATGAGAAGGAATAGAAACCTTGTTGGCGTACGAGCGATTAGATCACCTCAGTTTGGTGCTTTGGGGTTTTTTTTTTATTGGTCTACTCTTTTTCTTTTGTTTTGTTTGGTCTTTCTGTTGTCTTTACCGCTGGTGAATGCTTCTTCTGTTGTTTTTTTTGTTTGCTCTTATTAATAAATGCTCACCATACCAAACAAAAAAAATAAAATAAAGGAAAGATAAAAATGATTAGGCTCTTTACAAGCATAGCTGGGCTGGGCATTGCCCACACACTTCAGTTGATGATCAGCTCAGACCCAGATTCAGAGAGAGAGAGGGTCAAGGTTTCAATGAAAGTGAGTTCATTTTTTTTTTTTTTTTTTTCTCTCCCTTTATTTTTCTAAGTTTAGAGAGGGTATAGGTTGATTTTATTAAATTATCAAAATAAATATAAGCATACTATATTTAAGAGCTTAAACACCCTTGACGCCAGACTCAACAAGTAGATCTTACCATGCAAAAGAAAAAGAAAAAGAAATATTAAAAAAAAGTATTACATATATGGCAAAAATAAGAGCCACATGGTACTAGAAAAATTGATTTCCAATAAACACCGATTATAGCATATCTGAGGAAGAAATGACTATAAAGTGCACAATACCAAGTTCCAACCAGCAAACTATATCAACAGATAGTAAACCATTTCAGCTGATATAAGACCTACATGTGAGAATAACACATACCACTGCAACAATAATAACAAGATCATCCCAATGTGTTTCACTTGCAAGTTGAACTGCAATGCTGTCACTTCCATTCACATCCTTGACATACAAAAATACAAAAATTAGAATTGGACGAAAGCATATTAGTCATGCATTCTTAATAGAAGGCACCAGAGATAAAACTCATAAAGAAACCTTACATTTCCCATAATCCACTTGACAAATCCACCATATAAACTGCGACAGGCACTGCCTGATCCTTGCCTGTAGATGTATAAAGAAAGTTTGAGAAATACTGGTAATGTTTAATTGCTTATCCTCATATGGAGGGAAGCCATATTGGCTGAAAATACACCAGAAGAGAAAGACTTGTAGAAATTCAGGTGTGACAAAAAAAACAACTTCAGAAATACATAAACGACATTATAGTTATGGAAAATGACTTTATAAAATAAAAAATAAAAAGTAACAATACATGAGTATGCTCCAAAAAATACTCAAAGATACACATGCATTGGAACATTCAAAGTGCTACCACTTCTGTTAGCAACATCTTAAATAAATTGAAAAAAAATAAATAAGGAAAGAAAAGAAAGAAGAAAAGAAAAAAAAGTCAACTCATAAGAACTGACCTTGCAATGGCAGAAAGCTCTCCCTGACCTTCTTTAACATTCATTAGTTTTGCAAGGGCAAAGACTGCAAATAACAAGTTGAATGCTAATTATAGTTCTGCAGAGTAGTCTTTAATTTAACAAATTATCATTAAAATCAAGCTGCCGCTAGCAAGACAAAATAACCAACTGGCAGGTGATTCTAAGAAAAAACTTAGCAAGGATTCAAAACATATTGATGCATAAAGAAGGTCATAGAATCAGAGATATGGACAAAGATGTGGTTATTTGACTAGGAGAAGGCATATTCTTAATTCTTAAAGCAAACAATCAAATATTGGCCCCATTATTGGCTCAAAACAAAAAGCATGATATTGAACCCTAGTATTTTCCAGCTGCTGATATAATGCAAGGAGAAAATTATACTTGATAAAATTTGTAGGATAAAGCTAAAGAAAAGTCATGAAATGCTCCACAGCAAAAACTGATCATGAACAGTACAACTAGTAACATATTGGCATAATACAAGTAAGTGGGTGTCATAGACAAGAGATTTTTCTTTTTTAGAGGGGAAAAAAAAACAATAGAGAATACCAAATTAATAGAGTATGAACTTCTCCAACTCATCTGCAGTATGAAATGAATTCTTATAACAACGTTTTAAAGGTGGTCATTTTCTTGCCCACTTGAACACCAAATTAATAGAGAATAGCCATTATCCATGCTATAGGACTCGGTTCACTTGTATAAACAACTAGAGATACCAATGATCCACAAATCATGTAGAAAGGAATAAAATTGCAATACCATCCCTAGCAGAATTAGAACTCAGAGAAACATGGTAGTATCTCTAGTCGAATTGATGGAGAATATCACACAGAATTATGTCCCAAAATTCAGCTCTGATGAGAGGATTGGTCTTTAGAAACATAATAAGAATATTTTCCTGTGTAATCATAGTATAAGTGAATTTGCAGAAGAGGGGATCAATCTTCCTATCACTTTCACTTTTGGGTAGCATCCATAAAGCTACCGGGAAGGCTATGAACTTAGAATTGGAGAGGAAATTGAAGAAATGACCTTAAATCTTTGTGTACCAAAAGGAGAAACACCATAAAAGCAATAATACATACGGATATCATAAAACTTACCAAAACAAGCTAAACCAGCAGCAGAAGAAGCCAAGCCAGCAGCAGTGGGGAAGTTGTTGTAAGAAGCAATGTGTACATTCAATTTCTCCCAATCTTGTTTCTGGATACAGATCCCCTTCTCCTCATCCTCCACACTGCTCGCACGACAACGTATTTCCCTAAGACAGTTCTGAAATCTACCTCCAGAGAGGGAAATCTCCTACAGAAACCAGCAAAATTGACAATACCAAAAATCAGTACAGCACTAAAGTATCAATTCCAACCTTGAATATATAAGAATTAAACAAATAAGACACCCATAAGATGTACCTTCCCGTTGAGCCACATCCGATCTTTCTCGAAGCTGGGACTAACAGCAACAGTCGTCGTTGTGCAGAGATGATCCGGATCAAGCGTAACACTGATGCTGTCGTTGACCGGGAGAATTAGGGTTTCATCCCTCTTCCCCCAGTACTTGATGACAGCGATGTTCGTCGGAGTCCGGGCAGTCACCATTAGTACCCAGTTCTGCGATTCTTTCGCCATTTCGAGAAAATCAAAAACAGGAAAAAAAAATGGTGATTTTATTGATTTGTAGATATCGAATCAGAAAACGAAGGATTCCAATCAGTTGCAGAGAAAGAAGGATTTCTAAATCTTCCAACCGATTAACATTCAAGATGGAAAGCAAAAAATAAAAAAAAAAAAGATCAAATTATGAAATTGGAGGAGAAAAGCGAATCCAAGATCCGCTTTGGATGGAGAAGCGAGTAAGGCTCTCAAACTTTCGAACAGCTAAATGAGTTTTTTCAAGCGACAACGAAGAGACCAACGAGGGGGGCATCGGACATGCAGTGGGGCTTATATGTACATAGAAAAATTACAAATGAGTAAGTAAGTAGGCAACAGAGTAGTTGTTTTGGGTTAATGGGCCCACTGCTTTACTGGGATTGGTCGTTGCTTGAGTGGGGAAAGCCCATAATTTCTGCAGATCCGTTAAGTCTACAAAGTCTGTACCTATTGGGGACCCACGATTGATGATTTCATATTGGCCTTAACATTTTACTGAGGCAGATGTTCTGTCCAGGATTTGCCGTCCAGGACACCATGCCCATGGTGCTCCACTCAAAGTCCTGTCCATTTTATTTCGTTTGACGTCTTACGGTGTCCTGGATGGCAAATCCTGGACAGAACATCTTTTCTGCATTTTATTTAACTAGATTCCCCTCATGGGGCTCACACTTCTGTGAGGAGGTGAACTGTGTTCCCAGTGTAGAGAATCTGCCCCTAATGAAAAGCCAAAATAATTTTCTGTGCAAGATGTACTGTTCATCTCCTCACAGGAAGCATAGGCCCCACACAAAAGTGCATGGGACCCACACCCCCTCTTAGGGGATGAACGGTGCATGTTAGACAGAGGATCCTTCTTCATTGAAAACAAACACACACACCAAAAACAAAAACAAAAAATAAATAAATAATTAAAACACAAAAAGTAATACAAGTGAGCCCATTTTAAGATCCTTTTCTTTGCCTTAGAGGGTCTGATATCAAGTGCGACACACCCCCCCGATGGGACACTCAGGAGGGGGAATCAAAAACCTCCAAAAAGTGAATTGATTCCGCCCCCGAGTGTCCCATCAGGGGGCGTGGGATGCCAGTGTGGCTCTACAGAATCTCAAGAACCCCATTCATGGAGCCCAGCCCACCCATGAATTAAAGATGCTAGAGAAAATTCGAATTATACAATTCCAGCCATCCACTACTAGGCTTTTATTTATTTTTATTGTAGTCTAGACTTGAGGCATTAGATGTTGAATATGAGAGCTAGTTCGCTATAATTAATTAGACTTCTTGCACAAGTGCCTTTATATTTTGATATTTTTGCATCTATTCCTTACATGTTATCATATTAAATGTATTTAAAAATCGAATAATGTTGAATAGATCAAAGCTGATAGTCAGCAAATAATGGTCTGACCTCTACGTACTTCAACAGTTGAAAATGCTTCAAACTGTTAAATATATTAACATAGGATGTTAAATATAGTTTTATTCTTATAAAAACTTAAATATTTTAGTATAAATGTATTAAAATTTATTATTATATCATATTTCTATAATAGTTTATTTTATATTCATATAATGTGCAATTGGATCCGAAATATTTTTAACCGTTTGATTCAAATTGCACTATGGATCAGTTGATTAGTCAACAGTAATAAACATCGACGGGCCTAATGTCCTGTTAAAGTATCTAACAAGATGATTGATTGGTCTTTGGTTGGATGCTGGTTTTAAAAATAAAAATAAATAAAAACCAAGTCCTAGGCATCCTTACTTCTAATGTTACTAAACAAGAAGGTGGAATTCCAAAATTGAAAGCAAATACCCTTGATGGGCTTCTACACTAAAAATGGTAAATACTAATAATGATCAAATATTTGACTTCGAAAAACAATCTAAGTAACATGAGGAAGAGATGAAGGAAGCCAATAGACAAGTTTGTAGAAGAGAAGGAAACCAAGGAAAATGATTATGAATCACAATAAAGTCCGTGAAGGGAAAATCAATGTTTTTTATTGCTTGTAATATTATAAGCTAAGGGAACATTTATGTTTTTTTTTTTATTTATTATTTTTAATATCAAGGGTACACATGCATGCAGAGGACCAAAAAAATTATTTATGAAAAATTGCAATAAAAAATGGTTAAAAATGATAACGAGACCTAATTAATAGGTGCTTACTTATAAAATCTTGGAAGTTATTTGTAATGAAGGTCACTGAGGTGAGTCCCAGTTTTACCCTATTCATATAATACACATACAACAACATTTCTTTTCTAGACAAAGGCTCAGTGTTAAAGCCTGAGGAAAATGTTACAATTGGTACAGGATAGATTATAGATCTTTTTGATATGAAAGCAAATCCTCTACAACAGGCTTAAAATATATTAATTAGAAACTGCCAATAAAACATCGCATTATTGCAAAAGAGATTGAAATTTTAATTTGGTGGGAGTTTTAATATTCGCGTTAATATCTTTTATATTCACTAAAGCAAAAGGTTGCCTATATAAATAATTTATAATTTCTTAGATTTTTTATAGAATCATTGTCTCTCTTAATTGGACTCTAAAACGATTATTCCCTATTTTTTGTCCAAGATCTCATTTATCTTTATCACTTCTCGGTGCACATCCACATCTATCTCTTCCTAACAAATTTCCACGCCTTTTAGTCCTACCTCTACTTCCTCTTTTAAAATCTTAAATCCTAAACCCTAAACCCTAAAATTAACGATGAATTTACTATTAAGCCACATGTCATTTTTAACTGCAGTTGAGGGTTTATATATTTTAGGCTTATTATAGAGGCTTTGCTTTAGTCCCTCTCTCTATTTTTTTTTTTAATTCTACGAGAGAAAGAAAAATATATATATATATGTCAAACTTGGAAAATGTGTCAGTTGAAGACAAAAAGCTTGTGATAGTACGACTGATCAAAAGTCCAATGAAAATGACATCTGAATTAACTAATGAAGTGGTTGGTGGCTTTGATTCCATTTTCGCTTTCATAGGTTTCGTCCACTCAATATAAAACTCAACGGACAAAAATGAGGTGAAAATGATTTTCGTAAGAACTATGCAAATGCCATTGGGATGCGAACACATCAGTGCTGAAAAGTGATAAGCGTCTCCCAAAAAGTGTAAATCACTTCTTGACACTGATGCATCAGTCCCTGGTACTGTTTGCATAGTTCTCAGAAAATTCATTTGCACCTAATTCGATGGAAAAATATATGGAAAAGATGTTCTATCTAGGATTTGCTATCCAGGACACCGTGAGGTTTCAAATGGAATAAAATGGGTTGGATTTTGTTAAAATTTCAAAATCACTCCCATTTTATTCCATGTGAAGTCCCCTGATGTCCTGGACACCACCCTGGACGGAAAATCCTGAACAGGACATCCGCCCTAAAAAATATAAATAGTAGATTAACTAGATATTCCATAAAGCTTACTCGTAAGGGGACGCCATTGATGGGGCTTGGAAAAGAACAATGTGAATGCACAGAGTGACGACCACGGTTGGTGGTGAGCCAAGTGACAGCCTGACTGCCGAGGTGGGATTTGAATAATTGAGAATTGACCTAAGGACTTCTCAATAAGAATGCAGCAAACAAGTAATGCCTCGTGTGGCACACCGTCGCCATTGGAAGCCATTGACTAAATCCTGTGTCTATTACATTTTACACCGTCCAGCTAAATGGCGTAGTTCATCATCTGTCTCTCTCTCTTTCTTTTATGATTGTTATTGTTTTTTATTTTATTATTAACTTCTCTCGTGGAAGTCAGGAAAATCGTCTTTTGGGTTGGGGTGCTAAGGTAGCAGTTTTTTATTGACCGGAGACCTAAATAGATTCGTCCCTGCCTAATGCTAATCTCACAACTAATTGCTTTACGTATGGATTTCAATAAATTTAATTTAAGGGGAAAGGGGAGTTACTGAAGATTTTGGAATAACAATACTTGAAAAGGACCATGATCTCATTAAACAGGAATCACGTGAAACCGGAATCAGACTGTCTAGTGTCATTGTCCACTCGACTGAGAGTGTCCAAATTTACATCGTTGAATTGTATCCATATAAAATAATGGGCTTTCCTTTACCCAATAATAATAATAATAATAATAATAATGGGCTTCGCCTTCTTGAAATCGGCACGGATTTGGTAGGGCGGATGCATAGCATAGAAAAAGTAATTTACATGCACTTGTCTTTGGGTCAAGGAGGGGGGAATGAATTTCACTTTTTGACACCATGTATTCGTCCCTGCATATAGGTGGACCTTTGGTCTTTGTTAAAGGGGTGCACTAAATCCTAAGAGTCTTAAAATTGGAGAGGTTAAGACTCACTAATGTATAATAATACTATTTGTTAGTATTATTAATTGACCTATCATTTATTTTTGTAAGCCTAATTGTACCAGCTGTCGCATCATAAGCGGTGCTGCATTTCAGTAAAGATAGAGGTCAACGCAACCACCAGTGGAATGCTATCACTAAATGTTGAGTCCATGCTCTCCTCTTGGAGAGGTGACACCGTGTCCATATCTCTTTAGAGAATTGTATATATTTAAACGTTGTAGCACAAGAATAGGCTGCTCGTATGCATAGAACCCACAATCTACTAATGCCTGCCCCGATCGAGCTTCAAAGCAAGACCTCTCACATAGAGAAGTGCCGTGAACCCGAATTACTATTGCATTAAGTGCTAGCCTTTATAACTTGAGATTGGGAAGCATCATATTGGGGATAGTCCAAGTACTATACTAGTTTTTCTATTTAGGTCTCTAAAGTTTAGAGTACTACAATGATTTGTTGGCACACTAAAATTGAAAGCCTTTTGATGCTTTTGGTAGTAGTTTCCTCGTTCTCAAAAGTGGTAAATGAGATACAATTGTCTAACTTATGTTCTTGTGATCAAAATATCAAAATGTCTACATTGTTCATATGAAAACAATGGGTATCATAAAAAAACGCTACGCTTGTTTTGGTTTGTCATAATATCACTTTCCATATGAATGTAGATTAATTTATAAGCATGGGCCTTGGAATTAATGACGGACAGAGCCTTTTAAAAAATAGATTTTTTCGTCTTAGAATGGATCCAACCACGAGGACTTGGACATGTTCTGAATTTCAATAAAAAAAAAATTGAAATGTCAGACTCCAAAATGAGACCAAATCTCCTCTCCCTTATTTTATGTCAACAGCAATACAGCACGCATTCATTTCAAATGTATGGAATAAAAAATATATTCCGAACATATATAACCACGGTTACACAAAGTCAGTAAAACTTTAAGAAAGATAATGGTGGAAACATTTGGGGATAGTGAGAGGCTTTACAAACTTTAAGAAAGATAAGCTGTAGTTTTTGTAGTATGAACAAATAGCATAGGTTTTTGGTCTTTGAAGTTCTAATATGGGGCTTTTTGTGCTTTTGTATTTTTTTGTTCATGCTACAAAGGGTTTCTCAACCCAGCTTGCCTTTTATTTTTTTAAGCACCCGTTTTATCTACACTACTACATCTAAAAGAAGGGGGAGTTACGAGTTAGGTCTCCCTCATTTTGACAACCAAAGCAAGAAAAGCTACAACAGTGAGCCATGTCCTTCATGGCTTGTTTCATCATAAATGGAGGTTTGAGAGATGGTGATTAGGGCTATCAATACGACCAGGCTACCAACCCCAATCTGAAATACTCGGTCCGAGCCCAAACTCAGCCAAATACAGTCGGCCTGAACTTGGGTCGAATTTGGACTGCTTGAACTAATCGCACCACGGGTGGACATGTGGCATACGTAGGCATCTAGAAAGAAGCACCATATTGAAAACACATCACCTATCAATGTCACACATGATCACATCAATTTGGGTCTTAAAGCATTTGCTTGATATTATAGGGAGCAAATGTTCATTTGAATACTTTTTTATGGTTTTAACCCAATAAACCCCATTTTTATGATGCAGGCTTTGGTAGGACTCTTAAAGTTAGCCTAAAATATGACTAACATTAGGGGCCAACACATCAGCACCAAAAAAGTGAAAAACATCCCCAAAAAGTGTAAGTAATTTTTTCAGCACTAATGTGTCAGCCCTAATGGCCGTCCTACTTTAGGCTAACTTTAAGAGTCCTACCAAATCCCGCCTCCATTTTTATGGGTACTTATTGTTTTCATCAGAAAACTGTTTTTTACAGTTTCAAACAGTTTTAATTCTATAAATCTCACCTTTCTGTGTGTAGGAACCTGGGGACAAACAAATTGTGTGTAACAGATCATTTTCCTTATATATAATATATTATAATACCCTCCAAATGTTGTGGTAAAAAAGTCTCCGTAATGTCTATGGTGATTTATAAGCTGACATGTGTTATGTTGGGGTTTAAAAACATCCAAAAAAATGTCCAATTGAAAAAGTAGGTGTCCAAAAAGAGATACCAAATTTAAAAATACATCATGTGTCACTCAATGGCATGGTGATGTGTGTCATCTCAAACAAATTCTTCTATATTAAAAAATAAGTTGTACTTCGGGCCATACCAGATACCTCAGGATGGACTAAGGCTTGTCTGAACTGGGCCCAAACAATACTTCGGGCCCAAATCACAGTCAGAACTTGGCCCAGTCTGAACTTGCAGAAGCTTAGCCCATCCAAATTTCGGGACAAATAAATTGGAATTTGCGCCAACCTGGCTCAATTGACAGCCATAATGGCGATAAGAGATATCTGGAGAGATAAGAGTGGTAGCTTTTGAAGGGTTGAGAGAAGATGGTCCAATGATATTATGATAAAAAGGGAGAAGAAGAGAGTAACCATTAAATCGAACTAAAACGAAGGTTTGGAGGCCTATGAGCGGTTTGGGACCTAGGGCCACTCAAGAAGATGTTATGGTAAAGGTGATTCAGTATGACAGAGTTCTAGTAATGATGGGGGTTTTGATAAAAACATAGGGAGCAAGATGGGATTTTGCATGTGGGAAAAAATAGAAAAAAGAAACGAAACAGAAAAAGAGACGAGAGGTGGGAATAGTTTCAACCAAACCAATTTCACATTTTATAATTGGTGCGTGAAGGGGAGAGAGGGAGGAGAAAAAGGTTGCAATAAAAAAAAAATAGAGAAAAAGAAGAAGAGAGGACCTTACGTGGACCATAGAGGAATGAAAATATTGTGCAGAGAACAAAAAAAAAATGGTAATACATCTTTAACAAAACTATTATCCTAAAAGAGAAGGTTGAGCTATTATTTTAAGAACATGATTAAATCATGAATATAAACATATAGAAGTTACAATCATTATCATATGAATTTAATTGGAAAAAAAATGGGAGAAATGAGAGAGAGAGAGAGAGAGAGAGAGAGACTTTTGGTAGTTTGGGCATGATCTTTGAAAATAGTGGTGACCATCCATTTATAAGGTTCTTGGTGTGAGATTTCTTAGGATTTGTTGAGATTTAAGGCATCTTGGGATTATTTATTTTTTGGGGGGCGGTGGTGGGTTGTCTGGGGACGTGGGATTTCTCTAGAGTTCTTAAGATTTATTAAAATTTCTCGAGATTTCTTGGATTTTTCAGGATTTGGGATTTTTTTTTTAATTTTTTAATTTGAAATTTATTTGAATATTTCATATTTCATTGGATTTGAGATCTATTGGGATTTATTAACATTTTGTGAGATTTGAGATTTATAAGATTTTTATAATTTATTTAGATGTGATCTCATAATTAAGATTACACCACATGTCAGAAAAAATTTTAAATTAAAGATTGATCTTGTATTTCATGGGGTATTGAAGTATGGAACATTCACAAGAAATCTCCTTGTTCCAAGTTAATCAAATTCAATCAAACCTACCACCCTAGCTAAATTAATGGTGGTGATCATCATGGTGGGGTCTAGTTTTTATCTAAACCTCAATAGTTCTTAGTTGGACCAACAAGATTTTTATTATTAGGATTGTGGGATTGAGGGTTTAGGAATGAAATCTTTAGTTCATAACCATTGCCCGTAAGTTTTAGGTATGTTGATTACATCTGTGGTATCAAATTGATCATCTAATACTTGTAGCATGGCAATCTGATTCTGATCGACAGTTGGATTTTTAATTTTTTTTAATCATGATCTAATACTAGTTTTTATGATCCAATTTTGTTTTTAAAAATCAATGGCTAAGATTCATTGAACTTCGATCAGACTAATCAAAGCATCATGGTTGACACCCTAAGGATTGTAGAAATTCTGAAAGCACTGAACAAGCCTAATCGACCATCTGATGTGTGCATCTTACTGATCAGACATAGTTTTATTATTATTATTATTATTATACCAAATAGATGGCTACAATTCTTTGGACTTTGATCTAGAGATTTTTAAGGGTTGGTATCTCTATCCAAGGGTTTTGGATAGTGCCAAATACATTTATGATGTCAAAATGACCGTCAGATGCTTATATATTGATGATCTGGTGGTGCCTTCTCTTATTGATGATTTGCAAACATGATTACCAGATTTAGTTCGAGTGAGGTAGGCGTGTTCATTTTGAAGAAGGTAGAACATGTATTGAGAAAAGAGAATAAATGAGAGAAATAAGAAAAAAGTGAATAATGGTGAACAAAATCAGGACCCACAACCAATGCCTGGGTTGCTGTGGTATCTATCTTCCCTAGGGAAGACCTAGGGTCAATTCCCTCAAGTGGGGGTTGAGCAGTGGGTTGTGAATTCATCTCAGCTGCCGGCATAACCACTGGAATAAGTAAGTTATACCCATTGTTTTATGACCGGCGGTGTTTTAGCTGACAGCTGGTAATGCCCTTTTGTTTTTTGTTTTTTTAACTGTTTCTCTGTTAGTTGGTTCTTTGTTTATGTGTTCATCTTCGCAACATTGGCGAGTGAATGGATAAAAAATGCTCACCTTAACAAATGCTAACCACTGCTCCTTGTCAGGCGGCGGGTACATCAGCGTCGAAAAGTGAATATGCACCCACCAAATAAGTGAAAATCACTTTGCAACACTGATGTGTCCACCCCTGACAAGGAGCAGTGATGACCGTTTGTTAGGGGAAGCGTTCATAAACCGATCCCTGTTGGCGAATGGATTTGTGGGTTTTTATTTTTCTATTGTAGTCTATATAGTTAGTTGATGTGATTTTGGTGTATGTTGTACTCTCTTTTTTTTTTTTGGTAAACTTATTTTGTACTCTTTGAGGCATGCCAAATGGGTTTATGGCTATAGAAGAAGAATAGTGTATTTATACGCTGTAATCTCTTTTCTGTTTTTCTCTTGTTGCGGCTTTGTCGAATTGGTTTGTGGTTATATATTGCTTGTTAATCCACTGATATGATTTTGGTGTATGTTATTTGTTCTAGAAATGTATGCATCCTTTGTTTGTAAGTATTGATTATATAAACCTATTATATTTTATGTTCTATAAATGTTTTAATCAATTTTATGTTTTTCAAAGTTTTATGGTTTTGTTTCAATATAAGGACCAATAAACGGCTAGAAAAACCTTTTCTAAAGCACTTGCCTCTACAATAATCCCATGGTCACGGGCTTTGGATAAGAAATAGTGAAACTGTAGGATGACTTTAAAGAGTGATTAAATTGAAGGTGGGGAATGGCAAGAAAAATCTGTTTTAGCATGTTAGCTAGTGTAGACAAATACTATTGAAAGAAGAATTTGCTTAAGTTTGAAAGAAGTAGCAAACAATGGGGGAAAGATAGGAAGGATTCCCTCGTTTTTGTTTTCTTTTATATAATGCTTTAAATTGTGTTTAAAGTTTAATTTTGAACTTTGTATTAGTGGTTTGTGAACATGGGTCCTTGGTTATACCCCTAATTTTGAGGCTCATTATGTTTTATCTGTAAATCTTAACTAGAAGTTGCTATTTTTTTTTTTTTTTTCTATTCAAAATGGGTATATATGGTTATCCCTGCCAATAATTTAACTTTTGAATTTTTTTTGCATGATTTTATTATTTTTTGCTTTTCCCCTTTTCATAATTTCACAATAATCTTTTTATTCAATGTAATCTGTAATGATTTGTTTTAGTATACTTTCCAATGCCATAAATAATTGAATCCAGGCCCTCTATGGCACAACTGAGTGCAGTGCGAGTATGCTGGCACTCAACGCTTGGCATGTTAGCCAAAACAGGCAAGAGTGTCTCCAAATTTTAGAACTCCCACCTATTTTGGTCGACATGTCAAGTGTTGAGTGGCAGCACACTCATACCACACTCAATTGTGCCATAGAGGATCTGCTCTACTGCTGTATATATATTTGTTAATATGAGATATGAAAATTCTGTCATCTTGAAGCATGATAACAAGGGTCGGTTTATGAACGCTTCCCTTAACAAACGCTCATCACTGCTCCTTGTCTGGTGGTGGACACATCAGCATTGAAAAGATTTTCACTTTTTTGGGGGGTGCATATTCACTTTTCGGCACTGATGTCCCGGCCGCCTGACAAGGAGCAGTGGTTAGCATTTGTTAAGGTGAGCATTTTTTATCCATTCACATGATAACATAAGCAATAATCACATTTGAGAAGCTACGGATGCAACAAGATACAATAATTAGAAGGAAAGTATATAAAAGGGATACTTCTAACACGTCTATGAAAAACAATTTATATTACTTGTTTGCCCACCCCACAAATGTCCGAGTCCACATCATCTCCAGTCTGAATGGACAGATACCACTCAGTTTCTGGTCAGGATGTGATGCGATGTCTGGTAAAGGGTGCATAAATAAATATACATGTACTAATCCATTGTGTATTTATCATAATACCCTCCTTTGACCTATGTGTATTGATACAAACACCTTTTATTTGGCAAAATTTACCATTGATTGGTAATGGAGTGATATCTGTCCTTTCAAACTGGAGATGAATCAAAATCCAAAGGTCCCCTCACACATACAACTAGGCTTTTCTAGAGTGGAGGCCAGATTTGGTAAGACAACTTAGAGAGTGGCTAAAGTTAGAATGACATCAGGGCTGACACATCAGTGCAGAAAAAGTGAAATACACTTTTTGGGGGAAGTTTTTCACTTTCTAGCACTGATGTGTCAGCCATGATGTCATTCCAACTTTAGCCACTCTCTAAGTTGCCTTACCCAATCCGTTTACCTCTTATATCACTATGCCTCTTAAATTCCTAAGGCTGCAAATTGGGCTGGCCAAGGTGAGACCAAGCCCAGTCCGAAATTAAGCACTTGGGTGCAAACTTGGCATGTTCTAAAAAAAAAGTGGGCTCCAGGGCCCGAGTTTTTGCTTGCCTAAACTTTAAATCCTATGGGCTGCTTAAGCTTATAAATAAAATATTTATTATAAAAAATATTTTTATTCATACAAAATTTAGACTTTTTTTTTTTTTTTATAGTGTAGTTCTGACTGGACCAGGTCATTCGGGCTGAACTAAGGCCTGCTTGAAGTTTACGTCAGGTCTAAAACTTGGGCCCAAACCTGGCCGAGACCGAATTATAATAAACCTGGCCCGCCTAAGCCTTGGGGTCAAACAGTTCAAGCTTCGGGCCAACCCAGCTCATTTGTAGCCCTATAAGTTCTATTATAAGTTATTGAAACTATGCCTAAACAATCGTATGAAATCATAGAAAATCCCCCCATATAATATATATATATATATATCTCCAATCCGCCAATGAGAGTTGAGAGAGAAGAAGAAGAAGAGTTCAATACAAGCAGAGCAACAAATTGAGGTAACTCCTTTGTTACTTTTTAATAGATAGCTCTCAATCAATTTCTTCTCACCTTTTTAGTCCTAATTTAACTTTTCTTTAGTTCTTAAAGTTGATTTTATTAAAGAAGCTTCCGTTATTTTATTTATTTATTTGGTAAAGAAAGAATCTTCCTTTATTAATTATTTAGTTTCACTTTTATTTTATATCTTTCTTACTTTTTGTTCAAAAAAGGTTGAAACAAATAAGTAGGTTTTTTTTTTTTTTTTTCCTCTTTAGAGAATAAAAAGAAATGTCTAAAGACCCCTTTAATTATAGATAGAATATCCTAACCCATTAATACTCTTAGACATTGCATTTCGTTGTGTCACATGACTCATAGAACAAGTTCAAAGGGTTAAGACCCATCACTCAGTGGACTGACGTAAAAAATTGCTTGAACCAATTATTTGAAGAATTAGATAATGGGAGCAAATATTCTGTCCAGGAATTTGTATGTCCCATCATGTCCTACACACAGGCTGGGATAGGATTAAAACTGTAAAAACAATTTTCAAATGAAAAAGTACCTACCCATAAAAATAGGTGTATATGGCTGAACCGTTAAAAAAAAAGTGTTCAAATAAACATTTGCTCTCTATTTAAAAGAGGCACCATATTCAAAAAGCATCACGTGCCGGCCTGTTGTGTGAGGACACGGGAGGACAGACAAAACATTTGCTGAGTACCATCAGATGCAATTGAGATCGTCTCCTGTGAACAAATAATCTTTTGACTTCAAGAGACGTATACATATCCAAAAAAGAAGTTATTTTTTACTTTTTTGAGTATGTGTAGGCCTCCTGAAACCCACAAGATTATTTGTGGACAGGAGACGATCCTCTCGGCATCAGAAGGTAGTTGCCAATCTTCTTTACATGAGTCACGGCTCAAGATCAGTACCCCAGGCCATTCTACCAGTCATGTGGCACAAGACCCTATAGTTTGCCTTTTTCTTTTTACGTTCCTCACCTTTTTATCCGTCTTTGTGGTTGTGGTGACCCATCTCAACTTTTTGTATCAAAGGAGGGTAACAACTCCTAATCTTTTGTAATCAAACGAATAGTATTGTAAGGTTCATCTAGAAGGAAAAATCTCTGCAAATAAGATGATTATGCCTCAGGATACTATGTAGCCATGCGCGTGTAGCGACTGTATTATTGTCACCACAGAGTGACACGCGGTGAAAAAGGCAGTCACCAGGATTAAAAGAATAAAAAAAGGTGTCTACATTGAAAAAAGCTGCTCAAAAAAGCATCAAATGCAAATTTTTGTTAAGCGTCGCACTAAACTGATCACTGCAAGACAGTTGCTACACCCACAGGGGCTAGAGAGGATCCGGGCTTCTTTTGACGACTAACTTAAAACTCCTCAAAGTTTATTAGAATCGGATAAGGATCCTGAGTGGGGTCGGTTGCTCTTGACTTGCTGCTCTCCTTCACTTGGAACTCCAACTCGTCGAGTCACTCGACAGAAATCTGAGTGTCGAGCTTTTGAGTTTTAAAACACTGCCTTTTGAATCAGAATTAGGGTGGCAATTCGTGTTGGTGAATTGGGTTCGTGACATGGTGAGTTATGGGTATATAACTATATGGGTTAATCCGAACGCAATCAATTTATTAATTGTATCAAAATAGGTCAATTTGCTTTGACTTGAAATAAGATTACAGTAAACTCTAACCTGCTAATTTTGTGTTGGGTTTGCACGTCATATGTTTAAGATTGGCAATTCATGTAGGTGGATTGTGTTCATGTTGTGTCAAGTTGAGGGTATCTACTATATGGGTCAATCTGAAACCTCTACTTGGAGATTCTGATTATGTTTGGGTTTGTGACATGTTGAGTTAAGGGTACATAACTATATAGGTCAATTGGAACACAATCCATTTATTAATCGTGTCAAAGCAAGTCGATTTACTTTGACCCAAAACACTATTACAGGAAACCTTAACCCTCTAATTTCGTATCAGATTTGTGTGTCAGTTCACAGGTCGTGTAAAACATTACCACCCCTAATCAGAATCTCTAAGTATAGGGTCCCCTCTCTTTGCATGGGAGGAATCGGTCCTGACTCACTGAGTCCTGATATTATTCTTGTAGATGTTCATATCTATGATCATCTCATTTGCTTTTTTGACTTGGAAGAACGTTGAACCTTAAATCACGGGTCTCTCTCTCTCGGAGAGAGTGGCCAACACAATTAAGTGAAAACTAGACATCTCAATTGCAGACATCATGACATGGAGTCAAAAGACATTGCATGGTCCATCCGACCGTAACTATATCTAGTAAACTTGGCTACTTACAACTTAAAAGGCCCCAAGTCCCTTTGTCTGGGACGCTTCATATTATCCACTTCAACTGGGGTGCCTCCTTGTTCCTTCTCCCCACCCTTTATCTTCAATGGATAAATCTACTACACCCTACTCCTGGCTCTTCTTCCTCATCTTCCTCTTCTCTCTTAACTTCTTCCATGGAGGATCTGCACAATTAGAGCAAGGCGATGATCCATGGCTTGAATTGAAGGATGATGATGTTAACATGGTTCAAACTCAGCACCCCTCTCTAAAGAATTGTAACATGTCTGTAGGCAAATGGGTTTATGATCAATCATACCCTCTCTACGATTCAAGTTGCCCTTATCTTAGTACTGCGATTAGCTGTCAGAGAAACGGAAGGCCGGATTCAGATTATCAGAAATGGAGGTGGAAGCCAAATGGCTGTGCCATTCCAAGGTAACCAAAAAAATGTCATTATCCATGAATCCATCTATGTTTTGAGCTAATTGATTGCCATTAGCAAAAATATTGCCAATCTTATTATCTCTATTTAAGTTTTGCTTAATGACCATATACAGTAATAGATTGGAGTAGGGCTGTCAACGGTCGAATACGGATCAGATATGGGCATATCGTATTTGTATTTGTTTATTTAATTGAATATCAGATCAGATTCGAATATTTTATGGATATTTACGAAAGCAATAAGAACCTAGGAATTTATGAGGAACTGGCTATTGGGAGCTTTTTTTCATTCAAATTGGGAATAGGAGATGAGAAATGGGTTAAGGTTAAGGTTATGGTATTCATGTATTGTATTCTACATAACATGTCCTACAACATTATAATAGAAATATTAGTTATATATTAATTTCAATGGTTTCGGATATTTAGTCAAATAATCGAATTAGATATAGATGCATTCGAATTGAATATTAATGAATCAAACACGAATCGAATATGGATAAAAGGATTGTTGACAGCCCTAGATTGGAGCTGAATTTTGGAGCTTTTCACTTCAAAAGGAACATAATACATGTATGTGTATGTACATATGTACATCACTAAATACATGTATATGAAGCTTAAAAAGTTCTTATAATTCTTTTTCACCTTTTGAACAGTATAATCAGATACTGATGTTCAGAAATTCAGGTTTAATGCATTAGATTTTCTTGGAAGGATGAGAAGGAAGAGGATAATGCTGGTGGGGGATTCCATAATGAGGAATCAATGGGAGTCACTTGTTTGCCTCGTTGAAGCAGTCATTCCGAATGCACGAAAGACAGTGACCTACGATGGTCCATCCATGGCGTTCCATGCCTTGGTAAGTGTTGAATATATTAAATATATTAACTTTAACCTCTCCAACAACCTTAGGGTTTTAGAAG
>JAOXJP010000015.1:7131668-7156061 GCA_025762735.1 Platanus orientalis | reverse complement strand
GATACGACTACAATAACCACAATATATAATGCGTGATCTAAACAAAAGAGGGAAGAGAAGGCTGGTAGATCTCAGATACAACAATTGCTTGGACAGTTGGTCAAGCATAATTACATCAAGTGGCATTGGACAACCGAAGACAACAAGACTGTCACTGATATTTTGTAGGCACACCCGGCTTGTATGAACCTGTTGTGTGCATTCCCACGTAGTGACATTTTGGTATAGATATAAATATAACAACGTGTCGGGTTGTGTGCTTCCATCATATGAATGATCGAAAAGTTTAGACTTGTTGTCAGCTCCGTTGCTACACAGGAGACTATAGATTTGAGCGACGATTAATGTAATTTTTTGTTTTGTTGCACATCTATTGTATCCTTATAGTCATATTTTGGGATCATGTACAGAACATTGACTGTGACTAAGATAATTTTTTGACATATTAATGAATTTGTAAGTTTTTTTAGTATCTTGTATTCATTATTTTTCTTGTTCTGTATCTCAGGACTATAAAAAAAAAACCTTATGTTTTTGTTTGGCATCTCAGGCCAAATAGGCTTAAGCTTGTTCGGCATCACTTGGCTGAACAAGGAAGTGCGATGCCAAACAGGCTTTAGCTGTGAAGCCTGTTCGGTAGTGTGATGTCGAACAAGCTTAAACCTGTTCAACCCTGAGATGCTGAACAAATTTAAGCTAAAAAATAAAATAAAAATTCAAGTTTAAAAAAGGTGGGAATTTTTTTTTTACCTTAGGGGCTTCTGTATCAATCTGTTTCACTTCCTTGATACTCCATTGGTGTGTAGTTGTGCTTATTTCAAAGGTGTGTAGTTGTGCTTGTAAGCACGCCTAGTTGTGCTCTTTCAAAGTTGTAAGCACACCTAGAAACAAGAACAACTACACACCGGGCAACTTTGGAACTAAAATGCTCCCAATTATTATCATTTGAAAGTCAGAGAAACAACTACAATAGAGAGGATTAAGCCTGTTCAGCCCTAAGATGTCGAACAGGCTTAAGCCAAAAAATGATAATAAGTTTAAAAAACTTGAATTTTTTTTTACCTTGGGGGCTTTCGTTTCGATTGATACTTCATTGGTGAGTATTAATTTTGTTCTCATTTTTTTGCATGTTTAAAGCCATTAATTGCAATCGAAACATAATAAAGACAATATGTTTTGTAGTAGAACTAACACAAAGAAAATAACTGCTCATTACATATAAAGTGTTTCAGTATATGTGATCATATAAATGATTACAAAATATAATAAAGTACAAAGTATGTAGGGGTCATCCCTTGTATAATACAAAAAAAACAGTAAAAATCCACATATGGAATCATCCCCCATATCGCCCCCTCTTCTGCTTATATTTGTTACCATTAAAACCAGGTGTACGAGCAAGTATACAGGTCATCTGCAAGAGTAAGATTGAGCATGGGCTCGGGCCAGCCCGAGCTAGGCCCAGCTCAAAAGGCCCGAATTGTATTAGGGTCGGGCTCTGGCTTACCTCGGCTCAGCCCGAGGCTCGGCCCAAAGCCCAAACTTATATAATTATTACAAATATATATATATATATATACACACACATACATTTATACATATATAAATAAGTATACATATGTACATATATACATGTATGTATATGTGTATGTGTGTGTGAAGAAAATGTTTTATGATAAAAAAGTATTTTTAGTGTGTATGGTAAATTATAAGTTGACACGGGTGTGTTGAGGTTAAAAACGTCTAAAAAAGAATTGAGATGAAAAAGTAGGTGTCGAAAAAGAGACATCAAAGATTGCGTTTTTTTGAAAAATTAATGGGCCGTGGGCTGGCTTGTGCCCGGCTCGAAGCTTAATAAAATAACTAGGGCCGGGCTTGGGCCTAAAGTTTCTAAAAAAAATTGGGCCCGAACCCGGCCCAAGCCCGAAATTACTATGGCAGGCTGAGCCTTGGGCTTACCTCGGCCCGGCCCAAGCCTGGCCCATGCACACCCCTACTTATAAGTACTTCCTTCCCAAATTAACAAATAACCAAAAAGTTTATACTGTCCAAGGATTTGTCATATAATTTCTGATTCCTCTATGCAATTTAGAAGAGAAAACAAGAGTCCAAAGTCTTGAAAAGTTACCTGAGACAAGGAACTGTTTAAAGCTGCCCCTCTGTAGCTGACATGAAATTTATCTTTGGCAACCAATCCCTGTTAATTTACAAAGAACAGTGGGGTTATAGACAATGCAAACAAACAAAAAAAGAAGCATTAGTGGACTTACTTCTGTCTCGATCTCTGCCGATTCCACGTTGATATTGATATCAGCCATGATCTTGATGATTTCCAGTAACAGTCCTGGTCGATCTGCTGTCTCTATATAAAGCAAGCTGCACAAACGAAAAAGAAAAAAAAAATGACAAGATTGTGTGCCATGTACCTATTCCCACAAGTTAGGATGGTAAAGTTTTAGTTTATTTTCTTCAGTACATGGTGGGTAACACATGAAAGTATAAGGGAAACAGAGCAAATGTGAATATTTATCAAACTTAGTGTGGTAAAAGATTATCTTATAACCCAATGCAATCATTTTCTGGAGAAGTTACAAACCTTCTCTTAGGTCCATCATCCTTGACATGTATATGTGTTGCAATATCAACATCAAGCTGCCAATGAAAAAATGCATGTCAAGATTCCAGTTGGTGTACAAACAAGGTCAAAGAAATATACATTGTATATACAAGACATATCTACAGTACAATAACACCTTCCACCGGAAGAATTCATTTGAACCACGAGTCCAAGCAATCGCTAACCGAACATGCTTTCAGATAACCAGACATGTTCCATTACAAACACGATTTCCACGCACAGATCATGCTTGAACCATGATTAGATTCAATAGTAAAAGAAAAAAAAGATACTGTCTGATAACCAAATCAATCATCTGCAGCCTCCAGTGATGAGGACATGGGACTAAATGTGGCCCCACATGCCATGTGGGTGGGTCCCACTCAAGAGTGTAGCAAGAGAGGCCGTGGGAAGCTACTAAATGAGTCTTAATTTCAGTTTTATTTTAATTTTTTTCAGCAACATTATCTTTATTTTATCTTTTATCTAGTACGAGTCCTAGAGTTTTAGGGGTTTATTTAGCTTGGGAGTCCTTATTTGTAATTGATGATAAGTTAGGGAGTTGTTTAGAGATTTAAGAGTTAGATTTCTAATTTAAATTTGAGTTAAAGTTGTAATGGGAGGAGTTGGTTGCGTGGGTATATAAACCCAACCAGTTTCTTTATTTGAATAATGAATGGATGAAATTGATGAATAAAGAATTTTCTTGTGTTCTAGCTCTTGGCCAGTGTGTGAACTTTATGAAATCTAAAAACAAGGGGTGGTTTTCCCCAAAGGTAGATTCCTTGGGTTTATTCAAGCTTGGTGGAGGCCAAAATCCCCTGTTTTGGGTTTGGAAAAGCCTCAAATCAGGCATTTATCTTTTCTTTTTCTCTTTTCTTGTTTCCACTACATCGCTTTGGGTTTTATTGATATTCTTGGCTATTATTCCACATCAACTTTAGTATCATCTCTATTGTGTTGCATCAAATTCGTATCAGAGCTTATGCCATGCAGCTACTTCTTAGTTAGCTAAAGACCATGGGTCCTTGGAAACCACCTCCTTTGGAAGCATACATCAAGCAACTTAAGTATCGATCTGTGGAGTCACTTAGGACTGAATTATGTGATATACGGTTTGATATATATGATATTGAGTGGGATAAAAGACATGGACATGAACATGATTTCATGGAACTCTCTATTCTTAGGAATAAACAGTCTTCTCATCACTACGATTCAGGAACTTGAGTATGAACAAAACAAACAAAGAGAAAGTGAACTCTACGGTGCACTCAATGCCATACATGAGAGTCCAACAAAAATTGAAGCCTTTCTTGACAAATCCCAACATGACAAGCAGGTTGATTCCAAGCAAAAAATGATAGAACCTAACGTTGAACCATCAATGGATGAGGTGGAGAACAAGATTAAACTTCAAGATCAAGTCTTATTGGAGATCAGGAAGCCTAATGAAGAAGACAGGTCTACATACAAGCATGAAGATCTCCATGATGATATTGATGAGGGTGATGATCAGCCTTTTGAAGAGTCCAAGATGGTGGTGGAAAAACTTTACATTGTTGTCCACGTACAAGAGCAACCCTAGTTGAAGACCAAGTCCAAGTTGTGGAGGAATTTCAGCTCCATATGTCCGCTACATCCATCCATGTGTTCGAGAAGACCATTGAAGACCCTTACTTTGAAGTCTATCAACTCCCAAACCTTTGCAAGGTGACAAGGCAACACGTTTCAAGTTTGTTTGTGATGGCTATTGTACCCCATTTTAAAACTCAAAGTCGAATTTTTTTTAACGAGGGGGGTTTGATGAGAACATGGGACTACATATGGCCCCACATGCCATGTGGGTGAGTCCCACTCAAGAGTATGGCAAGTGTGGTCGTGGGAAGCTACTAAATGAATCTTGATTTTAGTTTTATTTTAATGTTTTTCAGCAACATTATCTTTATTTTATCTTTTATCTTGTAAGAGTCCTAGAGTTTTAGGATTTATTTAGCTTGGGAGTCCTTATTTGTAATTGATGATAAGTTAGGGAGTTGTTTAGAGATTTAAGAATTAAATTTCTATTTTAAATTTGAATCAAAGTTGTAATGGAAGGGGTTGCTCATGTGGATATATAAACCCTACCAGCTTCTTTATTTGAATAATGAATGGATGAAATTGCTGAATAAAGAATTTTCTTGCTGTCTAGCTCTTGGCTAGAGTGTTCTTCGTTTGTTAAGTTTAAAAACTACGAGTGGTTTTCCCCAAAGGTAGATTCCTTGGGTTTATTCAAGCTTGGTGTATGCCAAAATCCCCTGTTTTGGGTTTGGAAAAGCCTCAAATCAGGTGTTTATCTTTTTTTTTCTCTTTTTTTGTTTCCGCTACATCACTTTGGGTTTTATTGATATTTTTTACTATCATTCTACATTAACTTTGGTATCATCTCTATTATGCTGCATCATCCAGGCTCCATGCTAATAGTCTGTAGAATATTATATAAGCAAGTGAAAAAAGAATGAAAGTATCATTTAAGCAAAAACATCAACACAGGCATGAGCACACTAGAGGGAAGTCAAGCAAGCTAAATGACGTCAACACATGCATGCATGTACAAGGGGTGGGCATTGTCAGATTAAATAAAAAGCATAGTCTTCATTTACTGTTTTCATATTTACATGGGTATTGAATTGTTTTCCAAGTATCACCATTTAATTCAACTCTTCTTCCAATTGCTTCTGCATTCAGGCAACTCAGAAGTATCCCTATGAAGTTTCCCAGCCCTTAATTTCAGAGTCACGTCACACAAGTCTCCACTTGTATAGCTATGATTTCATATACTTCCACTTGAATAATTAGATTTGCTTGAGTTTTCCTTGATGGAAAATAATCAGTAAATCATAATTAAATTTTAAATGGCTTACACTCAAACTGACTCATAGTCTAAGCCACACTACATTGATAGATCTTCCATTTGTTTTTAGGTTTTATAATGTCAATCCTCTAACAATCCAAGCACCTGAACTAAGTGATTTAGGATCTAAGGGGAAAGGATTCCTACAAGAATTATTTAACCACAAAAGCCTAAAGAATGTTTCTTGAAATTAAAGAATGCTGAAAAATTTAAAGAAAGAATTCAAGAAACCAAATCTTTAAAGAAATTAGTCAAAAAAAAATCAAAGAAACTAATTTAAGAATGATTGGATTATCAAAGGTAAGCAAGAAATCTAAGGAAATTGAACAAAAATCAAGAAAAAAATGTAAAAAATTCAAGAATCAAGAAAACTTCAAGAAACCCTAGATTTTGGGGTTGGAAATTGGGGATTCTTGTATGGTTATGTGTGTTGGGTTATGGGAATACTAAACCTAAAAAGAATTAGATTTTTATGGGAAGAAGATGAAGTAATTAGAAAAAGAAAGTTTGCTGAAAAATTTTCTATAGCAAAAAAAAATGTTTTAAAAAAGATGAATAACAAGAATAAAAGAATGGAGGAGGTAAGGGATGATATATAGGAACAAAGTAGATTGTAGGAGAAGATAAGAAAAGAAGATTAAAAAGATAAAGAATAAAGAGTTTTCTGCAAAAACAGTTATAGAAGATTCAAGAATAAAGTAAACATAAGAAAGAAATAAGGAGAACAAGAAGAAGATGAAGAACTCACCTAACCATGAGAGGTACAGAGATGTAGTCAAACCTTGGGCTTCAAAAACCAATTTCAATTCATAAATTTTCTTCAACTAGTCGTACAAGAGGTCTTTATGACCTATTTATAATAAAATAAAATAAAAATAAAATTTGACCAAAATATCCCCTCCCTTGTACAGTCAGCCCCAAAAAACCTCTAAAAAATTCAAAAAATATAAAAACACTCTAAACTAATTCTAACTCCCTACCAACTTTCTAACTTGGCTCTAATAGCCTTATTATAATAAATGCACTACTAAAAACCTCCTAAAACATAAAGAAAACACTAAAAATAAAGCCAAAAAATAGTGGGCAACAACTCTATAACTTGGTTCTCTTCAAAAACCTCGATCTTGGCTTTCATAAAGGCTTGTATTTCTCCATCCAATGAGGAGTCGCCTCATCAATTCTCCGTTTCTTGGAAAACTAAACCCCATTGAATTGCGGTGGAGGTCCAAGGATTCCTGGTTCATCATGTGGTACTGGCTGTCATGGAAAAGTAGATCGTTTTACTTCTGCTTCAGCTTTAATAGCATTGGACACATCCTCTGTATAGTGAACATGGGATGCATCAACCTTGAAAATCCTCTAGTTGCTCTTTCCTCAGCTTCATTTGCTAATTCTCTTTCGCACTCTAAAACCAAGTCATCAGTTGGCTCATATACTTCTTCCAGTCTGTCCTTCTCTACTGATTGCTTTTCAATAAGGCCTATAAACTTGCTTGGACACTGGGATTTATGATGCCTATAGCCTTTGCAATTATAACACTGAACTCCCTTTGGCTTCGATACGGATCCCTCTGAACCTCTAGATCTAGATGAAGAAAATTGATGTGATGTCTTGGGCAAAGAAGATATCCTGGTCTGTTGAAGTCTACTATTCTATCTGCTCAAAGAAACACTGGTATCTATGTAAGTCTTCCTATGAATCTTGATATTATCCTTAAAATACTGGGCTACTTGGATAGCCTCATCCATTGAAGAATAATACTAGTAGCAAAGCCCCAATGAAACCTATGGATGGAGACCCTATCTGTACATAGACACGAAGACATCATCAGTCCAATTGAAGCCTGATCTCACAGCAAAGTGTTGGAACTGTCTAGTATAATCACTAACACTGGAATTACCCTGCCTGAGCTGCGATAACTGCATCTAAGCTCTCTGCTTGTAATCCCTGGGAACAAACCATTTCTTCATAGCCACTTTCATCTTACCCCAAGTTGTCACAGTTCCATACCAAACTTAGACATGCCCTTCTTGCAAGTGTTCCACCAAATCCAAGCTATACCCATTAGTTTGGACTCCGCAAACTAGAATTTTCGCACATCAAAAACTTTTTTTTATGAATAACGAAATTTATTAGAAGAAAGAAAGAAAGGGGAGATACAAGTGGAACAAAAGCAAGAACAAAATGAACAAACACAAAAAATAAAATACAAGACAACACCCCGTCTGTCCAGAAACAAGAGCTACACCACCTTCATTATCACTCCAGCATGTGATCCCCTAGGAAATCCATTTGATGAGAAACACTCCATTTAGCAATCCTGTCAGCCATCTCGTTTTGATATCTAGGGACATGCTGAAGGAAAGCTGAAATTTCCTTAGCTAATACCCTGATCACAGCAATGAAGTGGTGAATTCTCCAAGATCCCCGAATATGCACTTTCCCCCACCCCAAGGCAATCATAGAGTCCCCTTCCACGTAGCACCCATTGTGCCCACTAGACTTGAGCATCTTTAAAGCTTCCAATAACCCAATAGTTTCAGCATGATTAGCATCACATATCCCAAGAGGGCCCCCTTCACAAGAATAATAGACCCATACGAGTCACACAAAACATAACCATATCCGGTCATACCCGGGTTTCCAAAAGAGGCCATCAAAATTCACCTTAAGCTTTCCTTCACACGGGGAAGCGGGGGGGGGGGACCTAGTTTAGATTAGGGGGTATCCTTTGAGGAGGGTGAGCAAATATACAAGTGATCCAATAGCTAACCATATCAGTTAAGGAGCAATCTTTAAAGGCTGAATTGATGAGCATCCACGAACTAACTTCACAAATGATGGAGTCAATCACTAGCCATATATGCCTCTTTTTGTCCTAAAACCCTTATATTTCTCTCTTTCCAAATCCCCCACACAATACCTTCCCCAAGCTCTAGCAAAAAAGCCGTGTCTCAAACCTTGTAACCCCTTACTTCATTGAAACAACAGCTACTCCGCAGTCCCTGGCATAACAAAAGATATAGATAGGGATCTCTAGAAAAAGCACCATATTTTGTGGGAAAAATTACAGTGAATGAATATATGATCCCTTGATTCCACATCACATCCACACAAATGACATATCGAAGGAGATAAGGCCATGCTTGGGTGTCTTCTCTGAAGAATGTCCATAGTATTCTGCCTGTTGAAAGCTACAATCCAGATAAAGGCCTTCACCTTAGGAGGTGCTGCTGACTTCCAGACATAGTGAACTGGGATAGGGTGGGGTTGATCAATCCCAATAAGAATAGAGTAAAAAGATTTACAGGAGAAAAAGCCATTAAAGGAAGGGGACCAGATGCAAGAATCAACCTCCTCTCCCAATATACACCAATTTGAGATCCTCCAACTGACCCACTAAGGGGATTTCCCATTCATGGAGGTCTCGAGAAAAGGGGAGATTCCATAGTAAGCCATGAGGGTTTTGAGAAAGAACATCTGCTATCATAGCATTCTTATGGCAGGCAAGGCAGAATAATCTAGGGTAGGCAACTTCTAATTTGGAATTACCCCACCATAGGTCCTTCCAAAACCGGATTTTAGAACCATTACCAAGGAGAAACCGAATGTGAGGGTAAAAGAAAGGACTTACTTGACTACTATGTTTCCAACAAAGAGAGTGGGAGTGGGGAAGATTTTCATTGTAGTCCCACCCGTTTGCGTCAGTCCCGTATCTTCCTTTTATAATAGAATGCCACAAGCTTCCTTACTCTTGAGCAAACCTCCACAGCCATTTCCCCAAGAGAGCCACATTCCTATCTTTTATTCTTCTCACTCCTAGTCCACCATACTCCTTTAGCTTGACAACCACCTCCCATTTGACAAGGTGGTCCTTCTTCTATCTACCCCCTTCCCATAAGAAATCACGTTGATACTTTTCCACAACAAGGGCCACCTTGTGAGGCATCTTAAACATAGACATATAATAAACTGAAATGTTGGACAGGGCTACTTTGACTAGCGTAATTCTTCCCCCAAGGGATATATAAGGCCACTTCCAAACCACTAGCTTCTTTGAGACCTACTCAATCACCGGGTCCCAGAAGGAAACATATTTGGGGTTTCCTCTAAGAAGCATACCCAAGTATTGTAAGGGACGCTTCCCTATTTGGCATCCCATAATCCTTGCCATGGATTCAAGCTCTTCCTCCTTGACATGAATCCCCACCATACATGTTTTCAATAGATTCACCTTCAACCCAGATATGGCTTGGAAGATCTTAAGGCACAAACTTATCCTCCAGATATTTTCAAACTCCGCTCTTAGAAACAAGATAGTATCATCAACAAACTGGAGGTAAGTCACCATTTATCTCTCATCCCCCACTTCAAATCCATCAATCAGCTATTCTTGCTTTGCTCTTCTTAGGATGGCACTCATCCCATCTGCTACTAAGGTAAAGAGGAATGGAGATAGAGGGTCCCCTTGACGTAACCCCCTAGAGGATTTAAAGAAGCCTTTAGAGGTACCGTCCACAAAGATGGAGAAGAAATGGTCCATCACACAACCTGCCATCCATGAGATCCATTTGTTCCCAAACCCTTTCTTCCTTAAGGTCCAGAAGAGGAAATCCCAATCCACCCGATCATATGCTTTTTCCATGTCTAATTTGCAGACCACCCCTTTCTCTTGACATTTCCTTCGGATACCAACACATTCATTACTATAAGGATGTTATCAAGGATTTGTCTCCCTTGAATAAAGGCACTCTATGTAGAGGACACTACCTACCCCATACTCCCCTTTAACCGAAGAGCCAACACCTTAGAGATAACCTTATGCAGACTACCAACTAAGCTGATAGGTTTATAGTCTCTCCCATGTTTCTAGCATCTTCTTTCTTTGGCACAAAGACAATAAAAGTTGATCTCATGGACTTGCACATCTCTCCTCTATGGAAAAACTCATCAAATACCAACATGAGATCCTCTTTAATAGTCTCCTAGCATTCTTGATAAACGTAGAGAATCCATTTGAGCCGGGGGCTTTAGACCCATCGATCCCAAAAATAGCATCCTTCACCTCCTCTTCTATAAACGGCCTTTCTAGGTCATAGGCCTGATCTTCAGGAAGCTGATTGTCAAAAAGATTCTCAATGTTGGCCCGCCTAATACCTCCTTCTTATAGAGGTTTTCATAGAAAGAGATGGCCGCATTAGCAATCTCCTCAAACTGATCTCTTCACCATTTACCATTAAGTTCGTAATCAAGCTCCTCCGCTTCTTTCCATTAGCCACTTGATGAAAAAAATTTGTGTTTCCATCTCCTTCACTAAACCATTTACACTTCGTTTTTTGGTGCTAGAACATCTCCTCAGCTTTGAGAACCCTCTACATCTCAGCCATAACATCTCTTCTTCTAGACCAAAGGTCATCCAAATTATCCCTATCATCTTCAACCAAGCTATCAATGCTTTGCAGCTCCTAACACAACAACTTGTTTTATCCTTAAGGACGCCAAACATATTCTTATTCCAAGCCCTCAGCTTCTCTTTAACAAACATAAGCTTCTTCATGAACCGAAACCCCCCCCATCCACCCACATTGCACTCATTCCACCAAGCATGTACCTCTTTGAAAGAAGGGTGAGTAGTCCACAAATTTCAAATCTGAACGGTTTCGACCCAAAGCTTCTAACCATGGTATTCAAAACCACTGGCTAATGATCCGAGGTCAGACGCGGTTGGACTTCCTGAAAAAATTGAGGGTAGAGTTCCTCCCAATCCCCCGTCACCAGAAATCTATCAAGCCTGCTAAGAACCACATTCTCCTAACCATTTGTCCAAGTGTATTTAGCATTGCATAGAGGAATATCTTTGAGATGAGCCTCTCTCACAAAGTACTCAAAATCCCGCATGCTCCTAGTAATCCGGCCTCCAGTGTTTTTCACATTGATAAACCTGATCACATTAAAGCCTCCTCCAATCATCCAGGGGCTATCCCATCTATATCTCAACCCCTTAAGCTCTTCCCAAAACGCCTCTCTATTGTTTGGAGAGGCAGGCCCATACACCCCCGTAAACATCCACTCACACCCAATTTGGAGGTCTTTAAAAACAACAGATATCGAGAAACTGCCCAAGAACTCCTCAGTGCGCCTAATATTCACTGGGTTCCAAGCGCACATGATACCTTCTATTGTACCCATCGCCGGGAGAAAATACCACTCCGATAGGTCCAACTCGAGAGTCCAACGAGCCAATCACGGAAGGAACTCTTCTTTTTTTGTTTCCTGGATTACAATTATGTCAAGGCTGAAATTCAGGATTCCCGCTTTAACCTTCCTCCTTTTTTCAGCACCACCCAACCCTTGCACGTTCCATGACATTATCTTCATGAGTTCACCATGTTCAAGCCCCCTCTCTCATTTCTTTTGGATTTGGATTCCGCTTCACCCATAGCACCATCCTTCATATCCCACTGTAACTTTTTCAGCTTCCTTATTCCTTTGTCCACTTTCTTCTCTTGTCCTCCTAAGCCCACTAATTTGAGGAATTTCTACAGTTTCACTTCATTTCCATCAATATCACTAACAATGAATCATATTTTGTCAATAAACTTATCCATATCATCCTCATCACCATCATCTATGCAATACCTTGGCCCATTCTCATCAGCACCCTCACTGCTGCCAACACCACCACCTGTTGTACCATTTTCAATCCCTTCCCCCCTATCACCCGCCTAATTGGCATTCTATTACATAAGGAGATATAGCCCAGCACTCCGAGTAGGGACCTGTAGTGTTAACCTAAAAAAAAAAACAGAGGCAATAACAGGAGGGACAAACTTCAATTTACCAGATCTACTAGTAGGGGTTGGAAAATGAAGATCATTGCAACAGGAATTCGGCATACCTGTGGGTAGGACCCTATGGCTGGTATTAGAGAGAGGTTCCGGTTCACTAGCATGGTGCAGCACCATCCCCTCCGGCGACAGACCATGCGAGTAACTAGCATCCTCTGCATCAGGCTCATTGGATGTTGAAGATTCCACAAACGGAACAAATTCCTTCTGATACATATCAAAATTCTCTGACTGACTATCCAATCTCTCGTAGTCCTCTTGTGATAGATATTCCTTTGAATCAAAGAGGTAATATGTAGTTATGCCTCCCCTAGATCGATGAGCCTCCTCCATTTGAACTAGTCCACCTAGAGGAGTTGTGAACAAAGCTCCTTCAGACCCAGGGGACTTTTCATAGTCTCCATACTAGTCGCCCCCCTCTTCATCTTCCTCATCTTTTATCAGGCTACCACCATCGTAGGCATTTTTAGGCGTAAGGAGGAGCATCTCTAATTCTAAAGGTGTTCATTCGCAATTAGCACCTCCTGCATAAGAGGGAGAGGCGACCCAACCAACGATGAAACACTTTCCCTTTCCAGAGCCCCTATTTTACTAGGGGTATTCTTTAACGGTGAACCCGATGAATAACTACTGATAGGGAGATTGCCATTTTCGATTAATAAATCCAACTAGATAGTGGGATTAAATCCCTCCATTAGGTTAAACTCTAATTTCGCACCATCCTGTTCCCCGCTAGTGTCATTCACCCAACTGATCACTGCAGAATCAGCTACCTCCCACTTGTTCATCATAAAACGAGGGGTGGGTCCATCCGCAAGAGCTACCACCTCAAAGTTGTCTTCAACGCCTTTTCCCTTTGGAGAATCAAAGATGAGCTTCTATTTGGAAGGTGAAGCCCTATTTGCATAGTTATTCCCCTCTGACTCAATACGGCTGGGTTGGACCACCCTCGAATGGTTTAGGGTCTTTGGATCCTGGTTCGAAGCCAACCCCCTCTTGAAACCCAGACACAGTTCAAATTGGGTCCATTACAACCCCTATTTAAAGGCCCAGTTTGTTTGCTAGCAGGCCCATTATAGACACAAGGCCCATATTCCGCTAGGTTAGAACCCCCCCCCGTGCAAGAGCTACCACCTCAAAGTTGTCTTCAATGCCTTTTCCCTTTGAGAATCAGAGATGAGCTTCGATTTGGAAGGTGAAGCCCTATTTGCAGAGTTATTCCCCTCCGACTCAATACGGCTGGGTTGGACCACCCTCAAATGGTTTAAGGTCTTTGGATCTTGGTTCGAAGCCAATCCCCTCTTGAAACCCAGACACAGTTCAAATTGGGTCCATCACAGCCCCTATTTAAAGGCCCAGTCTATTTGCTAACAGGTCCATTATAGACACGAGGCCCATATTCCGCTAGGTTAGAAGCCCCCCTTTTCAAATTTTGAGTTTTGAAACCTCCGCTCAAAGTGTGGCATAGTGTAAATATTGCTTTCTTTAGGGGCAGGATAGTAAAAATTGCCATCATCTTCCACCTCAGGCTGTCTCGACTCTCGACGTCACATCCATCATTTCTCTCCCACTAGAGAGCCTTGCCAACCCAGAGAAGGGTGGGACAACACGGTGATAATCAATGTCCACCAGCAACTCAAGATGTTCACCCTCCCATTAGACCTGAAGAGAATGGGAATTCGATTCAGAGCTCCAGAACTGACCTTGATACAAAAGGGCAGGTATGGCTTACTCCAATCGGCCTCAAGATATCCTCCACACATATCCCCAATCATTCTACCCAGTGCCGGATTCCACTTCTGTGGAGGGATGCCTCATACCCTTAAAGAAAGATTTGACCCTGTGCTTCCAATCCAGAAAAGTATTCACACCTTGTTCACCATCAAAATCAGACACATCTACTTTAATGTGTCTACCAACCTCAAAATGTACAAGTTTATGTGGAGTCATCTGTCTGCGTACTAATATCTAGGCAGTGTCATCTCTTGTTGTATATTAAGGGGAGTAGTTTGAACAAGAGTTTGAATGGGAATCTCACTATATAGGCTTGATTATGGGTTGGAATTAGAAGACCCTGCTCCTTGCACTAACTCTTTTTCCTTTGCTTTAATGGCTGCCATGAGCTGCTCAAACTGTATATCTATTTTTGCTTCCAACCCGACAACTCTAGCTGTCAATTGAGCTAATTCCTGCCTAGTAACCTAAATCATTATTGTATGCTCATCCACAATAATAGCCAGCATAGTTGTAGTGTGAACCATAATGTATAGGGATTTCTAGGGCTGGTTCAGAAATTTCAAGGTTACAGAAAACCCTATTTTGAACCCCAAAAGAATATTAGGGTATATCCTAAAATTATTTAGAAACCTAAAATAGGCCCTAAATAAATTTTAGGTCTCTTGAAAAAACCCTAAAAAAAAATTGATTATGTTATTGAATCCAATGATCACAATTAATAGGAATTAATTGGAAAACTATAAGCCATGATACCAATTTGAGGTTTTAAAAAAAGATGACTCCACAAAAATCAGGGATAAACTACAAATGTCGTATAGAAATCAAGAGAACCATAAGAAAGATGAAATCAAGAACCAAGAAAAGAGTGAGAAAGTAAATTGTAGAAGGTAGGAAAAAAAGATTAAAAGAAAAAATAAAGAATTATCTGCATAAATCTTTAAAGAAGATTCAAGAATAAAGAAACATAAGAAAGAAGAGAGGAAAAGATGAAAGAACAAGAAGAACTCACTTAACCGTGAGAGGTATAGTGACGTAGTCAAACCTTGGGCTTTAAAAACCAATTTCAATTCATAAATTTTTTTCAACTACTCGTATAAGAGGTCTTTATAACCTATTTATAATATAAAAAAATGAAATTTGACCAAAAAAATTCTAAAAAATATAAAAACACTACTAAACTAATTCTAACCCCCTAACAACTTTCTAACTTAACTCTAAGGACCTTATTACATTAAATCTAGTACTAAAACCCTTCTAAAACATAAAGAAAACACTAAAAATAAAACCTAAAACCTGTGGGCAGCAACTCTATCACTTGGTTCTCTTAAAAAACCTCGGTCTTGGCTTCCATAAAGGCTTGTACTTCTTCATTCATTGAAGAGCTGCCTCATCAAATATTACACACTAGCATCTACAGTCATTGCTTGTTACAGTTCTTTGATTAGTCTCTTTGGATTGTGTTGTATCAATCAAGCCTTGAAGGAGGGCTAGTGATGTTGAGCCACTAACAACAATCAGACCTAACAAACATAAAGGGTTCTATCATTGTCATCCATTAAACAATCCCCCAATGCCTGAGGACCCCACTGGCAGTTACTAAATACTAAATGAATGATCATCAAAGTTAAGCTTGACCACCTCTGCCTTTGGAGTGACCCATGCTGCCATGATATTGAAGGGGAGAACCATGCCATAGCACACTCTCAAGATATCCATACCTGATCATTTCTTTTAATTGTTTCATATTTTATCAAATTTTTAACACACTTGTTTCTAGGAAAAAATTAATATGTTAACCACAAAAAGTAGACCATAGAACCATTTAGTATAGACCAACAACTAAGTCAAGCAAGACAACAAGTGAGCAATGAGGATGATAATCCTCAATGAGAGGATAAATGAGCCAAAGTTAAAAAAGTATTCCTAGTAGCATGTTTACAATCACTTCAACAAATTCTACCTCCCTCTTAATTTTATGGCATGGTAGTGTTAAGGAGGCAAACCTTATATGTACAATTATGATAACTATAATCTTGTAAGGCAATTACACAAGTAAATAAGAAGATTAGATCATATATTCATAACTTTTTTCATCAAATATATATAACTGTTTTGTAATAAACTACACTTAGTAACATAGATATCAACAACAGAGAATATGTCGTGCAAACCGAATGACAAGATGGTTTTTAGACTTCCAGAATAGATAAATTTAAATAGTGGATGATAAAAGACATGCTGTCTACATTCTTCTACGGAACATTAAAGAATCAATTGGTTGAAAGGTGTGAACAGAAATTTTCATTTTCAATTTACAAAAGACAAAATTAATACATAAGCAACAAAACAATACCTTAAAATTAAGAAGGGAAATTGAAATTTTTTACAGACTTTCAACTAACCTATGCCCAAAAGGATGATCAGGTTTGACAACCGGAAAGAATTTGATAGAAATTCAAGACCTTTGGATGTGCTTTGATCTTCCAAGGACTGAAACCAGATAAGTGAAGGCCATCCAAGGTCCTGACTCGGGAGAGTGCTACATAAACCATCCCATAACCAAAGGCTCTAGAGAGATCGGTATGAAGACAATCGAGAGTCATTCCTTGGCACTTGTGAATGCTGAGAGCCCATGCGAGTATGAGGGGAACCTGCTTGCGTGTGGCAAACACAGTATCTCCCACTGTCACATCCCATGTGTCTGGTTTAATCACCATTTCTTGGCCCGAATCAAATTGTACCCTTGGTAACAGCTGGCTGCAACATAAGTCCGTGATCATCTTCCTGGGCTTGACAAAACCCACAATTGTACCAGTGGCACCATTCACCAGTCCATGACTCTGATTAATGTTCTTGAGCAGCATCACCCTCGCACCTAAACAGAGATCCAACTCCTCTGGTGCAACCCCCAGTTTTAGCTCGCTTTTGTAAGGCTCCTGGCCGCTATCCAATGCTGTGTATGTGATAATCTTCTGGCCCAAACTTGTGAGCCTATCTTCATTCACTCTCTTCACATCTTGTTTCCTCGGAAAGAGGCGTGTCAGGGAGGAATCAGGCTCACTTTTTAGTAACCTAGTGTTGAGAAGTTGCAAATGATTACGATCATTGCATCCTCTCCTTATTCCCTCAAGCAATTGGATAAGTTTAGAATCTGACTGCCGGAAGATGTGTGTAAGTTCAATTTGTAGGTCAAAGCTTGCATTCCAGCAGTCGGCTTCAAAAGCGAATTCCTTGGCAGATGAAGAAGAAGGTGAAGTAGTGACAGGAGGTAGCTGGAAGAAGTCGCCAGTGACAATGAGCTGCAATCCCCCCCAAACTTTGTCATTGTGCTTGCACCGTAATTTCCTGGCAATGTACTCGAGGTTGTCCAAGAAGTGGCCATCAATCATGCTAACCTCATCAATGACCAAAGCCTTGGCCCTTTTCCATCTCCTAGAAGTTCTGATGTTGGATGCTGCATTAAGAAACAAGGTATCTCGATCAGCAGTGGCAAGGCCGACGGCGGCAAAGGAGTGAAGAGTCTGGCCATTGAGAGCGCAAGCAGCAACCCCAGTGGAAGCAGTAACGAAGACGTGCTTAGGGCTGTGAATGTGGTTGAGAAGCTGGATGGCGTGCTTGAGCAAGAAGGTCTTCCCTGTACCGGCAGAACCTGTAATGAAGACAGAGTGACCCTGGGCAATAGAATTCAAGACTTGTGATTGCTGCTCCGTCAAGGGCAAGGACGCCGCTGCAGCGATTGCTCTACTCTTGACCTCTTCCACCTGTTTTTTCCTCTGTTTGCGCCGCCACCGCCCTGGAATCTCATGGACCTTGCCGCCGACTTTGCCTTTGCCAACGTACGCACTTGTTGTACAAGTAATCTCATTCTGGATTTTTCTGTCTTCTTTACTGATGGTAGAATAATGGTCGTCTTTCCATCCAGGGCTGCTGAAGCTCCGACTTGGTGTCCTACTTATTGCTGCTGTTGTCACTTTCACCGGCCTGTTGTACAACAAGGAACGAACCACAGAAGATGCCAAATTCAACTTCATAGAGAGAGAAAAACAAAAAGAAAGTAACCACGCCACCTACATCCAATAACAATTTTCTATGATCTTCCCCTTTTTTTCACCTCAATTTTTTTTTTCAAGCTTTCTTTCCACCACAAGTAACTTCTGGTAAAAACGATGATGATATTAATTGAAAAATCAGCACGCAAACTAAGAACAAAGAAAGCACAGAACGCAATTACTTTTAACCGCTTGGATTGCTGCAAATCAATTCAAAATAGCGAAATGGAGCACATCCATCTATCCTTCCACGCCATCTCCTTCCATTCGGGGGGGCATGCTCAGGCCGCCATCAATACATGTTGCCATTACACACGACGGCCATCCCTGCCAACAGACGATGATGCACCTTTCTCAATTTAGAAGGATTAAATAAGGGAATAAAATTTTACATCTGCCGTATGACAAGCCCAGACCTCCCCCGCGACGGACGCCTTGGCCTTAGCGTTCGTGTACGACTTGGCTAAACACGCCACTAACGAATTCAGCTCGCTCTGTGTTCGAGCCATATAAGTGGAGCGGATTGTACGCAGAAAAATCATATGCGGATTGTATGCAGAATGGTATGCGCTTGACACGTATCGACTAGGGTAAAATGCCTTAAATCCTTTTTGAACATATATGGTTTCGTCGTAAATATTACGCGACAGGTTTCTAATCCCGTTGTCGTCGCTGTCGCCCTCTTACTCATATTTTTTAAGTTTTTGCCTAAGCACTGTGCTTTCTATCTCGGCACTCGTCATCTCTCGTTCGGTGGAGAAGAAGAAAGAAAGACTCTGCAACTAATTAGGGTTTCTTCTTCTTTGGAATCGCTTCGGATATCGTTCCCTTTATCGATCGAAGATCGAGATGGAATTATCGACGAAGTTATCTCAGGAATCAGAGCTCCATCGTCACTTAAGCGCGAAGTTGTTTTTCTTCTTCTTCTTTTAATTCAGGTTTGCTACTTTTGATCTCGTCGTATATTGTTATTTCAAGTTTCTAAGGCATCATCCGCCATTAAAGGGGGTTGAAAGAAGCTCTCCGTGCTTATTGTGATGATCGGATCTGAATATTCTGCCGCCTTGCTTTATTGTTTATGGAGGATGCTTGTTTCTCCCTATTTAGAGTTGCAAAACGGCATGTCGATGTTGATCTCTGTTATACGTTGTTTAAGGGGTTTTAGGGCTTGTTCTTTGTTTACCTGGTTTTGGAGTGTGGGAGGAGGGGGTTTTTTGTTTTCTTTTGGATTGAAGGAGCAGAGGTCGAGTTTTTGATTGAGCATTTCTTTTTTTTTTTGGAGGGTTTTATAGCTGGGAGAGGAGTCTTGGATTTGATTGGTGTCTTTGATCTTAAGTTAGGGTTTTTGTTCATTTCCTTTTTATTTTTGGTAGTTATGGATGTCGACGCAGCGGGAAGGGATGGAAATAAGCGAGTATTTTATCGGTTGGGAGCTGCAACTGAGAAACCGCAGAAAGTCTGTTTCCACTGGCGGGCAGGGCGGTGTAACAGACACCCTTGCCAGTTTCTGCACGGAGAATTGCCACAGGCGGGCAGCAATGGAATGCCTTCAAAGCGGCCCCATGGGTCTGCCGATTTTACGGTGGCTTCTTCCATGCAGCGGAGACCTAACCCTAATTTGCATTTGGCTTCAAATTGGGGCCGGAATCATGGCAACGGTGGAGCGGGTGTAGCTAGGGTTCCCCGCAAAACTCAGGACAAGGTTTGTCATTATTGGCTGGCGGGCAATTGCAGTTATGGTGATAAGTGCAGATATCTGCATTCTTGGTTTCTCAGTGATTCTTTCACTTTATTGACGCAGCTTGAAGGACACCAGAAGGTATACCTCCTACTCATTAGTTGTGTTTTTTCCTTCTACCTTTTAAATATGTTTTTTTTAATGTATCAGTTGGTTGTTGCACTAAGGGATCTTGTTGAACAGGTTATTAGCGGGAAGAGCTATTAGCGGGATTGCTCTTCCTTCGGGTTCTGATAAGCTCTATTCTGGGAGCAAAGATCAATCTATACGGGTTTGGGACTGTCAGAGTGGGCAGGTAACTACAATCCTGTAATTTGTGGTTCTTTTTGCTCTTCTATGAATTATATTTTACTCTCTGTCTCTCACTCTCTCTAATATATATATATATATTTGAAATTTGTCCGTGTGACGTGTTATGTCTTTGTTTTGTGCAGTGTACTTCTGTTTTTAATTTGGGAGTTGAAATTGGATGTATGATCAGTGAAGGTCCATGGCTGTTTGTTGGAATTCCAAATGCTGTCAAGGTGAATTGGGTTTGCTTGGAGGCTTTTTTTTTCCACTCTTATTTGGATGATCTTGTTTTAATTGGTTAATTACTTCTAGATATGTTAACTTAAAAGTAGCTTGATCAGAATGTTCTACTGTTTATTTACAAAAAAGAAAAAAGAAAGAATGTTCTCCTGCTTCACTGGGTTCTAATGGTGATATTGCAGGTATGGAACACACAAACTACCTCTGAGGATAGTCTTAGCGGACCTGTTGGACAGGTTTATGCCCTGGCTGTGGGAAATGAGATGCTTTTTGCCGGAACTCAGGTAATTCTTTTGACCACAACTAGCTTAGCCTCCTTTTTCTTTGAGTTGATGAATTTCAAGTTGCATGGAAATAGGGGACCTCCTTTGAGATTGGAAATGAAATCAAGTTTTTGAGAGAGATAACTATGCTGCATAACATTTTACATTCCCAACCCATCCCCACAGAAAAGAAAAAAAAAAGAAGGAAAAAACTAGGCTGCATAATGTTTCATAAGGCTCACAGTGTTGACATGAGGAGATATAATTGCATCATATCTCTACTCCCTAAAATTAAGTTGCTACTAGTTTTTGGACTTGCGGTGCTGCCCAATTTGAAACTCGCAACCAAAATATAAATACATGCATATACACCTCTTTAAGCTGCTCCATAAAAATGTTTCTTCCATATGGTCTGACAGAATATGGTTTTTTCCATTTGTTGCTACAGGATGGTAATATACTGGCATGGAAGTTTAGTGCTGCAAACAACAGCTTTTTACCAGCTGCATCACTTCAGGGTCACAGTCTTCCTGTTGTTTCGTTTGTTGTTGGAGCTAATAGGCTCTACTCTGGTTCTATGGACCATACAATAAGAGTAAGTTTGTATGATTGCAATCAATTTCCTATCCTAGCATATGTGATTATTAATGGAGTGTTTGGTAGGATATTCAACTTGATATTTTTATCCTTTGTCTGTTATTTTGTTATGTTCTATGATTTCTTTTTTTTCAAAGATGCATCAGTGTAGTATTGAGTCCTCTCTAGCTTTTAAATTTTTTTTTTATTGTGTGTGCAATAGCTACACTTCCCTGCTTTATCAGATAAACTTCACCTATTATAAAATCTAGTCCCAGGTGATGGAGTCTGAATTATCATTTGAGACAGAGTGTGTTATTTCAAAGAGCTGCATTACTTAACATTTGCATTGAACATTTTGCTATTGTTGAGGTTTCTATTTGTTCTGTCATTTTAGTTGATTTCTCTCTCTCTCTCTCTCTATATATATATATATATATATGTATGTATGTATGTATGTATGTATGTATGCATAATAACACTAATTTTTGGTATAAACTATTGTTCATATAGGTGTGGGACCTTGAGACTTTACGGTGTATTCAGACTCTTACAGACCATACTTCAGTTGTAATGTCTGTTCTTTGCTGGGACCAGTTTTTGTTATCATGTTCATTGGATAAAACGATCAAGGTATGCTTCTTATCTGGGTGGTTATGTGCATGCATAAGAACTATTGACTTAGCACTTTGTTCTAATTATTCTGTTTGTGCAGGTGTGGGTTGCTAGAGAAAGTGACAACTTGGAAGTTACACCAACAATGAAGAACATGTATGTTATTTAAGAAACTTCCTTTTAGCTTACTTGTGTACTTATAACATTTTTATTTCTTTATTTATTCTGTGATATTGTGACTAGTGTGCATATTGCATTTTATATTATTTCAAAGTGGACTTTATCATTATCAGGGAAAGAATGGTTTTATATGTAGTTGCCTATAAACTTTTAGACGTTGTATTATCTTATAACATTTCTGCTGTTTAACACCGATTGGGGAAACAAATCTGATGTTTAATGAATTGGAAGAATGCATTTCTGTTTCAGATTCTTTTGTGGAAGTTAACAGACATTTATCAAGTGCAACAAAAAAAATTTTGAATTTTGAAAAATGTTTTTGGTCAATTTCAGAGTTGGATCAATATTTTTTGGGATTTTCTTCATTTCTATCATTGTACTCAATTGTAAGAAATGAACTATTTTATTATTATTATATTTTTGAGAGATGGATGAAAAACTTTATTAAAAACCCAAGAGAAGCAAAAAGAGAAATACAAAGGCTTTCACAAGGAAGCTTAAAATCAATCAAACTACACAAACAGAACAAAACTACAAGGCACTTGCAAAACAAAAGAAAAAAAGGGGAAACTAAATAGGATCGTCCCACATCAAACGCCATTCCAACTCCTCAAAAGAGGGAGAGATAGATGCCCAATCGTACAGAAGTTCATAAACTCTTGCCTGAATCTGATCAGAAGAAGAGAACTTCTCTCCAAAGATATGCAAATTCTTTTCTTTTCAAATAATCCATCAAATATCCCCAAGAAGAAGCCACCACAAAGTAAGAGGGCAGTCCTCTAAGTCTGCAACCCACCATCTTGAGATAAGCTCTCTAAACGAGAATGGGAAAACCCACACAATGTAGAGATGAGAGAGAAAGAAATGCCATGACTTCCTCGCGAACTGGCAATGAATGAACAAATGGTCAACTGTTTCCTCCTCTCTCTGGCAAAGAATGCATCTATTTGCGCCTCTACTCTTTAAATGATTGAGCATACGAATTTTATCTAGAAAAGCAATCCTCATAAAATATTACTTTGGACGGAATTCCCCGCATCTAGATGCCCTTGAAAGGAAAAACAAGGGTAGTCATATGAGCTAAACTCCCATAGAAAGATTTGGTAAAAAAATGTCCATTCTTAGATAGACGCTACACTCTTCTATCACTTTATCCCAAAATTAACCTATACTCTAACAGATGGGCCATCAGACCTAACCACTCTTCCCATTCCCAATTATTATGATTCCTCAATCTAGGACACCAATTCCCTCCACCCAAGTGATCATAGTTTTCAACAACCATACGGTCCATACCACGAGGCTCACAAGCAATAGAGAAGATCCCACCAAACTTATTCTTGAGAGGAGAAATACCATACCAAGAATCCTCCCAAAAACCCCGAGTATCCAAACCTGATGTCATGTCAATAGAAATCAACTCCCAAAACTTGGGTCTAATGTTCATAATAGACTTCCAAAAACCACAACCGTGAGGCCCTTTAACCATGTTAGGTCATAGGATCCTAAAATGAGTTGCAACTGTACTTGGCTACAATCATTTTCCTCCATAAGCTCTCCCGATCCTCCCCAAATCTCCAAAGCCATATACCCAAGAGAGACTGTGATGTGGGGGCATACCATGTGAAGACCAAGAAGCTTGATGACCATGGATAGTCCCTCAAGAATTGTCCTAGTAGTTAGAGTAGTTTAGGGTGGAATGCATATGTGATAAGGCCAATAGTGCCATGGGTTAATCAGGGTTTTTAGTTATTGGGTTATTTTTGTAATAGGACTTGAAAACCAAGGTTAGTTTAGGATTTTAGGCTAATTCTAAAACTGATTTTTAACCAAAGTTTTCTGAGGTCAAAACTTGTCTTTTTGGCTTGATTTTGGTGTTATAAGAGAGGTTATTCAATTACATTTCTAATTAGACCAAGATTTTGCAAATTCAAGGTGATTTGGGAAAGTTATGACCAAATTACTTGAGGAGTATCAGCGAGTGATGAGAATAGTATTTTTAGAAGGTTGTGTTTTGAAAAGTTTTAAATTTTAATAGTCTAAAGTTTTAAGAAAGTGTGTTATTTAGAAGTTTTTTTGAAATTAGAAAATCTTTATTAGAAATTTATTTATTGTTTTTAAAAAGTCAAGTTTTTAGTAATTTAGTTTTAGGAGATACTTGAACCCCCAGTTTAGGAATTTAGAAGTTGTTAAATTAGGAAATAGTGTAAGCATTTCTGATGCATGGTGTTGATCCAAGCATCAGGGCAGAGGTTTGGCCATTTCTCCTTGGAGTGTAAGCATTTTCTATGCTTTTAGACATTGCAATCTGATCTGCTGAATTCATGACATCTTCCTTCTCAGAGT
>JAOXJP010000015.1:7117001-7128997 GCA_025762735.1 Platanus orientalis | reverse complement strand
GATTTCGCCAAGTGGCACCGTGATCTCCTTAAATCATCCAGGTCCATTGCTGATAATTACACGTTTATACTCCCCTTAAACTCTTTGTGAAGTGTTTAATTACTGGAAGTTATTGCCAGTTCATACTTTGCTGTTCTGGGCATCATAAATTTCAATTGATGCTCCTATTTTGTGGGGAAGCAGATCTTCTCATAAAATTCTTCATGAAAGTGTTGGTTTCCACGAGAGTGGAGCTTCTTCTTGTTCCTCTTCTTTTTTCTTTCACCTAATATACAGTCTCACTGTACTAACGTGGGAGAGGGTTCTGCCTTCTTATCTTAGTTATTCTTGTCTTTATAATGTGTATTTCATCTGTGCAAATGTAATCTATCCTTTTTTGAAGGTTTAGTTCTTCTGCTCTAATCCTTTTGTATGTCGCTGATACCATTTACACATCATCATCACCTTCAAAAAAAGAAAAAAAAAAGAACCGATCTTTATTGAGTAATACTTTAGCTCTGCTATATGCGTCTTTCCCTGGCTGTGAAAATGAAATACTTTTTTAATGGTTCTTGAGATTCAATCCCCTTGCAGATCAGTACCTTCCAATGGGATTAGTGGAATCAACAAGTTGGATGGTACTTCTCAGCCTACTAGTTCAAATGCTCGTGCAATACCCAGGAACGAGCTGGAAAATGTTCCTCTTCCAAGAGACCGTGTGGCTGGAATGGACAAGGATAGAGTTGTAGCAAAGACAAACAATAAGTATGTATTCACTCCTTCACATATCTATCATGCTAGCAGTTTTATTGTAGATTTGAAAAATCACTCTTAACTTCCAACTTAAAAATTAATGTAGCCCGGACTTTGGAGGGCCACCTACTTTCCTTCGTTTTTTTGATTGTCTTGACATTCTTCCCTTTATTCACATTTTCATTTTATGACGAAGATTAATAAATTCATGACCGTGTTATCCAGGCTAAATATTCCCGAGGACAATCAGGCTGGCAATCCTAGTCCAGTAACGAAAGGAAAGGCTTCTAGGGCACCAAGAACAGGTTCTGCTGTGGTGGCAAACTCATCTCCCAACTTCCCCCGCACATCCGGAGTTCTCGATGCATGGGAGCAGCCTCCAAGCTTAAACAAAGTCCAGTCCGTGGGTGGTGCAAACAACCGGAAACGCCCTATGCCTACAGGGTCATCATCACCTCCGATGGCCCAATGGGTTGGTCAGAGGCCACAAAAAATCTCACGTACAAGGAGAGCAAATCTAGTTTCTCCTGTTTCAAATCATGAAGAAGCTCAGATGTCATCAGAAGGCTTTCCAGCTTCTGATATAAGTGGTAGATTAACTTCTAATGAGCCCAGTGGATCAGTACTTGCTAGGGGTGTATCTAATAACACACAACAATTTAAAATGAAACTTGAAAATGTTCCATCTCCTGCCAGATTATCTGAAAGTGATGACTCAGGAGCAGGTGAAAAGAAGTTTAAGGAGAAAGGGATGGATAATGGTGAGGTAGAGGAGAGAGCCATGAACGCAGTTCAGAAAGTTGAATCTTTCTTGCTGCCTACAAAGAAGAATAAAATACTTAAGGAAGAAACTGGAGATGGTGTACGGAGACAAGGAAGGAGTGGAAGGAGTTCATCACTGTCAAGAGCATGTGTTCCTGCAATGAGGGAAAAAATGGAGAGCACATCTTTAACAAAGCCAGTTCAAAACACAAGGCCTGGTTCTGATAAGAATGAAAGGTAGTAAATGTATTTATTAACCGGGGAATTGAAGATATGGTGGTATCATTTTGCCATACTTCCAAGTTCTAACTATTCTCAATGTGCCTTTGATTCAGTAAGTCAGGTCGTCCCCCCTCAAAAAAGCTGGCAGATCGCAAGGCTTTTTCTCATCCTGGGCATGTGCTTAACAGTGGTTCCTCAGATTTCACAGGTCGTTAAATTTGGCCTTCATTAAGCCATTTTACACACTGTCATGGGTGTCATAGATACTTAAAATCTTATGATATTATGACGAATTTTATATTTTGAGGGATTGTATTTAGTTGTTGATTAGTTTTTTACTTTTGTCTTGAACTTTTTCTGATTATTTTTTTATTAAGTAAAATGAATGTGGCTGAAATGGGGATGTTGAGATGGATGAGTGGCAAGACTAGAAAGGATAGAATTAGGAATGAATCCATTCGTGGGAGCTTAGGTGTAGCACCAATAGGTGAAAAATGAGGGAAAGTTGATTGAGATGGTTTGGTTATGTGCAACGAAGACCAATGAGTGAGCCAGTGAGGAGGAGTGAGACGATGCAAGTTGAAGGTGTTAGAAGGACTAGAGGAAGGCTAAAATTGACCTAGGTTGAAGTAGTAAGGAGAGACATGGCAGCTTGTAATTTAATGGAAGATATGGCCCTAAATAGAGCGGAATGACGGAACAGGATTCGTGTAGCCAACCCCAAATAGTTGGGATAAGACTGTTGTTGTTGTTGTATTAAGTAAAATGAATTTTATTATTTTCAGTGAGCCATGGTCTCCTCAGTTGACTGTTGGCATACTTACCTCATATTTGTGTTGGACAATCGAGGGAACCAGTACAAGGTGGGCATGATATTCAGTTGTGAGCGGGGTCATTTTCTCTATTTTTGGTGTATGCTACCCATTTTCTAATCTTTGCTGTCGAAACTTGAGTAAAACTAAAAGTGAAAAAAAAGAGAAAAAGAAGAAAACCTCCCGAGAATTTGTGTTACTTAAAAGTTTGACCATGAGATTTCTGATTATATTTATACATACCATGCTCCAGGTGAAGCAGACGATGATCATGAAGAATTGTTAGCAGCTGCTAAGTTTGCTCATAATGCCAGCTGTATGCATCTGACCTCAATTTCTGTTGCTTTAGCAACAGGGGCATCCCTTCCTTTGTTTGTTAGCATATTTGTCACTGTAATGTTATTACCATGTGTCTGCAGATCTTGCCTGTTCTGGTTCATTCTGGAAGAAAATGGAACCACTTTTTGCTTCTGTTAGTTCAGAGGACACAGCCTTCATGAAGAAACAGGTAGTTACCAGGATCTAGTTTTATACATGTGGTTTACAGAATGCTTTAGGTTATGGTTTTATTTGTTATAGTTTTCTTTTGAATGGTAAATTTGTTTTACTTTTTTGAATGGTCAATTTGTTTTGTTGTATTTGTTTTAATTTTTCACTTACAGATGCTTTTCTTATATTGATTTTTCAATCAGCTAAGTTTTGTGGAGGAGCTTGATGAAAGTCTACGTCACATGTTTGGTGCTGACTGCAATGTTTTGGTATCGTCCATTGACCAAGCTCTGCTTTTTTATTCCCCTCCCCCCCTTCTTATGACCTCTCTTGGATATCAGATATTTCTCGTCTTACCGCCTTTTTTTTAACATTTTCTTTTTGGTGCTGACCTTTCTTATTGGTAAACCAGCATTTAACTATTTTAATTGCTACTTGGATGTACTGTTGTTAGTCATTTGACCACAAACTGTTAGTTTACATTAATCTCATACATTCAAATTAAAATGTTGAGATTTTGGATATGTTTTAGTCCAACATTGTATATGCATATGGATCTCGTTTATTTAGTAGTTTTGAAGTTGTTTGCTTTCTCAGGGTGATCTTGTACCCACAGAAGTCTCATTGTCTCAACCTCTTGTTTCTGGAGAAAGACAAGGAAGTCGATCAAATGGAATCAACACAAATGAATCAGATACTGTGGCAGAATTGCTTGATCAATTACAGGACATTGATACTTTATGTGGAAGAATGGACATAGAAAGATGGTTTGACAAGGTTACACCACTGTACCAAAGAGTACTCTCAGCTTTGATTATAGAAGATGAAGTTGAAGAATTTGACTGCAGTAGTGGAAGGATAAATGCGTCTTTTCAATATGCTAATGAAGATTCTCCTTGTGGTACATATAATTATATTGACTTTGAACCTAAAGATGGGGCCAGGATTGAATCTGACTTTGAGTTGGAAGTGGATTTTAGGAATCAGAAACATTGTTTGTTAGACACTTTTTCATGTGATGGAAGTACTGCTTCTAATGGCTTCAGGAGCTCAAACATCTGCAGGCCTTCATATAATGAAGAGCTGTGGCAAGGAGATGGTCGATTAATACTTTCAGAGGCTGGATTTGGTCAAGCAAGCCTGGATGGGTCCCAACATTTATACACAAATGTTTCTGGCGATTCTTCTATTGAATATCAACAGATGTGTCTGGATGATAAACTCATGTTGGAGCTGCTGAGTATTGGCCTATATCCTGAAATAGTGGTAGGCTCCATTTCATATAAGGCATAATACTTGTTCATTTCAGACATAAGCTCTTGTAATTGTGATGTTTCTGTTTAATGCAATAGCGTTGGTTTACCAAAAATAAAAAATCTGTAATTTAGCTACACATTTTTTGAATTATTTTTAAAGATTGAGAGTACCTAGGCTTGTTTTGGTTTGCTTTTGGGAAGCATTTTTGAGAAACTGAGACACCAACAGCTCCCTCTGGAAAACCTATATGAGCCTTTAGAGGCCAAGATCATGAGGCTTTTTAGAAGAATATAAATTGATCAACCTCTCTTCATTTTTCATTTCGTTTTTTCATTACTGCATCGTTATTTCTCATAAAAAAAAGAGTGTTTTTGTTTCATGAGAAACTTTGCTGAAAAGAAATAAACTAGATGTGTTTCTTCAGTGTTTAAATGCTTTTGTTCCGGAAAACACCAAAAGCCCTTTGCAGATGCATTTCCAATCATGCATCACTTGTGCCAAAGGCACAATTTTTTTTTTTTTAATTGTTAGAAATGTGGTAGTTTTATTACGTGGTTGTAGTATTTTTTCTTAAGATGGTATAAGGGCTGAGAATTATATCCTTCCCAATATCTGTCGTTCATGTTTTGTGTTTGATTTATTTATTTATTTTTGTCTTGTTCCAGCCTGATCTAGCAGAGGGAGAAGAAGAAGAGATCAATAAAGGCATTGTTGAACTTAAGAAGGGGCTTTACCGTCAGGTGGTGTTAATGTTGCATGATTCTTTCTTTTTTTCTGTAGCATACTTTCCTTACTGGAAAGTAGTTGTAGTTTCCCAATGTTCTCTTTTCTTACCAAAATTGTTTGTCTGGGTTTGTTTCAGTTCTTCTGAATAAGTCTCGGTTAATCTCTCTCTCTCTCTCTCCATGTCATCCTTTTTGAAACTTATTTAGTTTATTGATTTTTAACTGATAGGTGGGGAAAAAGAAAGATTACTTAATCAAAATAGATAAAGATACTCAAAAAGGGAGAGAGGTGGAAGACCGGTAAGCCTTTAAAAAATTTGCACATGCTTCTCATTTTGAACTTTTTAATCTGTGGTGAAATAAACACACTGTTTTATGTGCAGGGACCTTGAGCAGGTTGCCATGAATAAACTTATTGAGATGGCTTACAAAAAGCAAATGGTAATTATTTCATTTATTTATCCATTCATGTTTTGAATTTATAGAGTGACATCTAACCAAGCGACTGGATTTTTTTGGATTTGTAATTTGTAACATTTTATTGTTGCATCCGATAAAATGTCTATCCTTTGTATTCTATTTGGTTATGAAACAAAATGTTACAGAAACTATGGAGCAAGGTGCAACTGTTATGCCAGTATTACACACAGTAAAGTCGTGGCAAATGGTTTCTCTTTAGATTGTTTAACATTAGCTTGTATATACTTACCCATGAGATTTTTTTTTTCTTTGTGAGGAAATAAACAGTGGCCAGAAAGTGGGAGTTCTTCTCCAGGTCTTTTATCTAAGATAGATCATTTTTTATTTGTTTTTGATAAATGCAAATTTTATTAAAGAAATGAGGAGAGAATGTGCTGGCCCCATGTACCCCCCTGCCAAAAAAAGAAGAAAAGAAATAAGAAAGAAAGAATGGCACAGAAGCGTTTGCCAGCAAAAAATAGCAAAGGCCGAGAAGTTCTACAGTGAAAATACAATCCCACAAAGATGCAAACTTCTTTACTTAGACAGCATCATGGATATTTTTCTTGTAATGGTCCCTAAAATAACTGTCTGAAGTCTTTGAGTGTATTAGATTCCACTCAGAAAAATGTCAGCCTGAGGATCTTGTGAATCAATGACTCCTATGAGGAGTTCTTGTGCTTGACTAGATGTCTATATCTTTCTTTCTGAAGTGACCAATGATGCAGCATGTATGTAGGATAGTGAGTGTGTGCACAGGAGATAGAAATAAAATTACTAAAGCAATAAAGAGAAATAAATTAAATTCCTACTTGCATAGTTCAAATCCAAATTCAGGCAGTTCATTAGTTGTATTCATCATGTATTAGAGGAATTAGGGTTTACAAAACAATAAACAACTAAGAGACCTAAGCAACAGTTTGAATTATCAAATTAATATAGAGAATAAAATATGAGGTTTGCTGTTCAGAAAATCTGAGGCTATAAAGTATGCCAAAAGTGATCCCAAACAAAGTGATATCAAGGGAAGAGCCAAAGAATGAAAGATATTTCACATAGGAATTGTAAAAACTGGGTTTATATGATTAAGGGCAGGAAAATAAGGTTGAAATAATGGGGCAAACTCAGGTAAATTATTAGGCAGCCTCTTAGCACATACCACCTAAATTGCTACCTTTAGGACTTCGAAAAGAGGTCAAATATCACATACCTAGGATCATCTTCTGCTGTGAGAGACATCCATGAAGTCCCTTATATGCTGTCCATGAAGATTCTTGCTGAAGAAACCAAGAACCAACCTGGAGTACAAGCCGACAAAAATCTGACTGTTGTAACAAAGGTGCCACCAGCTCCTAAAACACCGAAGCTTGGGTTTCAAATAGATGAAGCAGTGGGGAGTATGGATCACTCAGGTGTCCCTTACACACTATAGAGCTCAGATTCTCAAAAGCTAGAGAATCGAATAGATGATGGTTGAACTTCTTTAAAGAGGTTTTCAAACACAATCACGCCTGGGCCTGGGAAACTCCCTCATAATAAACTCAAATTTTGAAAAGATATTATGTGGGCTGTTACAAGAGGTGTTGTACAGGGGTCTATAACACTCTCCAAAAATCCATGCGGACAAAACTTTAAAGATGAGGAGTTAGTGCTCAATCTACTCTGAAAAATTTAGAAAATATGAAAAGAGAAAAGAGGAAGAAGACCTTTAACCTAAGAGAAGGGAGTGGCCTCCACCATTAGTGTTAAATTAGGTGGGGGCCTAATTCCATTCCAGGGTTTTAGGAGCTTCAACCTGCAAAACACAAGGAAAAAGAACTTTACATGAAAGCCAAACTCAAAATCGCATCTATTATTTCATTATAGGAGACCAAGTCGTGGGAGGCATAAATGAACCCCCACAGTTAGGTCTAAGTACAAAAAATAGAAAGTAGAAAAAAAAAAATCCCCCATGGTTAATTTCTCATGCCAAAACTACCCCTAAACTACAAATATTAACGAAAAACCCAAATAAACACCTAGAGACCAAAATACCCTCATAACTTGTGTCCCCCTCCAACAAGAGACATAAAATAAAACAAAACAATAAAGAAAACTCTATTGGAACCATAGGATGGGTCCCTCTCTCCTGTGCCTCCTCTAGTAGGTCTGGAACTTGTGCTTGGACCCGATGTCCTCAATCCTCATCACCCAGTAGACCACTAATGGGGTAATTCACCAAAGAAATCCTCCATTTTTGGCCATGCACATTAGTTTTCCAGCCCATACTTAGATCAATCAATGAATAGGGCAATACCCAATTTTGCCTAAAAGAAAATTGAAATGATTCTAAACTTTTATTGAAAGAGGACAATATGCCATGAGGTGATTAATAATTTCTGCTTCATTGTTGCAGAAAAACATATCTTGATGAGCTCATATCTCTTCAAACAAGGTCGTTGACTACTTGAATTTTTCTTTTAATTGTTGTCTACATGAAAAAATAGAGAGTTTGCTTGGACCTTACTATTCCATATCAGGTTTGAAGGAGGGAAGATTATCAGACTTGAAAGCCCCAAATTGATATCTTTAATATAATTGTCTAGTTCTGCTTTAGGTCTCTTCTTAAAAGGAAGGGGGTGTATTTTATTTGTCTAATACCCCATAGATTACTGAAAAATCCAGATCCACTAATGAGCATGGGAAATATTATAGAGATCTAAGCCTGGGCCCATCTCCTATTTGATTCTTGATGGGAAAAAAACTATGAAATTTGAATCAATTTGGTCATACACTTTTTCCATCTCAATTTTACTTGTTTCACCAATTTCCAGACTTCCGTGCTTGGATTGATGCATTTCCTGGCATTTCCATAAGGCTGTTTGTTGTTGTTGTTGTTGTTCTATTGGGATATTATGCTTTGCTCTTTTGTACATTGAAATTGAGACTTATATTTTATAAATCTGATTTGTTCCGTAGGCACTTAAATAACACCTTCATTGTTTTTATCACTAAAAGGAAGGTCTCTGCGGAATTGAAGGATTTTCACCTTATTAGCTTCTTAAGTAGTGTGTATAAAATCATTTCTAGGGTTTTGATCTCGAGGCTTAAATTTGTTATGAATAGTATTGTCTCCGAACCTTAGGGTGGTTGTCATCTTGGATGGGGTTCTTATTGCAAATGAGTGTGTCAATGATAGAAATAAGCCGAGTAGGGATGGAATCCTCTGTATATTGGACTTAGAAAAGGCGTTTGATCATGTATATTAGGAGTTCTTGGTTATATTTCAGGCAGAATGGGGTTGTGGGACAAGTGGAGAAGATGGATTTGTTCTTGTATCTGTTCTATTTCTTTTTTTGTGATGGTGAATATGCTTTTGTAGGTTTTTTTCAAAGTACTAGGGGCTTGAGAAAAGGTGATTCGCTCTCCCTTTATTTGTCTATCATGGTGGCTGAGGCACTGAGTTGAATGATAAAAAGAGCTGAAAATGGTTTTATCATGGGGTTTGAGGTGGGTAGAAATGGATTACCTATTTTGCACCTTTAGTATGCTAATGATGCGACGATATTTTTGTGAAGCTGATGCAAGGTGGGTGGGATTCTTGAGGTGCATTTTGGGTTTACAAATTAACTTGTCAAAAATTGAAATCCTTCTAGTTGGTAGGGTGGGGGAGAATTCAATTGATGGCCGCCATATTGGGATGCAAAATTGGCTCCCTACTCTCATATTTAGGTCTTCCTCTTGGTACCAAGTATAAATCGAAGTGGTGTAGGAGCTTGTGATGGAAAGGGTTAATAGGAGGCTTGACTCTTGGAAAACACCTCCTTTTTCAAAAGTAGGGAGATTGACCATTATCAAAGGCTCTTTGGAAAGCATTCCAAACTATTTTCTATCACTTTTCACTATTCCTACTTTGATTGCTTACAAATTGAGAAGTACTAGAGGAAATACCTTTTGAATGAATTAGGAGAATTAAAGTGCACAATCGGGCTTTGCTTGGGAAATGGTTGTGGTGCTTTGGCAAAGAAAGAGATAGCTTGCAAAGGTGGTGACCAAGTATGGACTAAATTTGGAGTGGGACCCGATGGAGGTGTGTGATGGCTTTGAGAGTGGGATCTGACTGTTTATTCTTAAAATTAAGGCTGATTTTGGAGATTTATAAGATTGAAGATGGGCCCAGGTGAAGATATCAGATTTTGGGAGGATTTGTAATGTGGTGACGCCCCCTTTAGGAGGAACTTGGAATTATGTATAATTTGGCCATTAATCTGTTGTGGCTAATTGTGATGAGTCTAGGGGTGGTGCATGTGCTCCTTTAATTAAAAGGAATCTGAATGATTAGGAGGTTCCTTGTATTATTAGAGGATTTTAGGCGGAATCTGAGGGACAAAACTGGTTGGGTATGGAGGATCAGTAAGAAGGGCATATTTATTGCTAAACATGGTTCAAAAATTTGGATCAGATTGTCTAGATCGTTCGGGCCGACACTGATCCAAGGTAAAAAAATCTGAAAAAAAATCCTACAAATTCTTATAATACTTTCTATAAAAAAAATTTAAAAGAAAAAAAAAAACACAAATTTTAAGTATGTTAGGTGCATCATACATAAATAAATATTGTTACGACTCTCAAGTATACATAAAGATCAAAATTGTACATTTTATAAGCAAACATGCAATATGATTACTTCTAGTGCATAAAAACCAAATCATATACAATGACATATATATAATGATGAACATAATTGTAGGCATGTTATGTGCATCATACATGTATGAACAAAGTTTCGAGGCTCGTACAAGTTCAAGATTGTAGTTTACTTAATCAAACTTCTAATATGACTACATCTAATGCATAAAAGCTAAACTATATATAATATTATATGAATAAAGAAAAAAATAATAATAATACATGATTCGTTGTTCTAGCCGATGGTTTGGTGAAGATTGATCTAGCCTTGTTTGGATCCCTTCTGTTACGGGGGCGGCAGAGGGGAAGAGGGCGGCATTGGTGGGCCTAGCCCCTCCGTGGCGGGGGTTTGTGAGCAACCCCCTCATTAGAAAATTTTGGTATTTTTTACATGGAAGATATGTAATCCGATGGCCAAATCTAGATCATTCATTATAAAGTCAGATCTAAGGGTTGTGAGTGTTTCTTTTTGGGATTTACTTTTTATATGTGGCTCTTTTAGGGTTCTTTAAATGAGGTTATTTGAAAAAGGCCTTTGTGGGATTCTTTGTACCAATTTTTTGTAAAAAAAAAGATAGATTTTTTTATGCATTATATGGATCGGCTGATCCCTAGGTCGGATCGTCCGATCTAGAACGATTGGATGATCCAACCTAGGGATCGCGATCTAATCCCCTAGACTAGCTCATTCATGGTTGATCCCAAGTTGGATTAGGCAATCCAATCCGAGATCGGCTGAGTTTTGCAACCATACTGCTAAATCTCTTTATCTTGGGCTTGAGAATTTCAAATCCAGTTTGTTTCCTCACAAGGGCATTTAGGTGTAGAAAATTCCTTCCAAGATGAATTTTTTCAGATGGACCATGTATATGGACAAAATTTTTACCCTCAAAATTTTTAGGGTAGAGACTGAATTTGGTTAATAGGTGTGATGTGCATGGGAGACGAAGAATCTATTGACCATCTTTTTCTCCATTTTCTGATGGGGTGTAAGATCTGGAATTTTTTTCTCTCTCACCTCATTGTGTTGAGGTCCTTTCCTCAGTCCTCACTTTATTAGAGAACTTGTTTCTTGTTGGTGGATTAGTGACTTTGAAGGTATTAGTAAAGTCATTTGGTCTTATCTGCCAGGGCCATTTGTTGGAGTATTTGAAAAGAGTGGAATTAAAGAATCTTTGATGATCAGTTGTTCGATTCTTGTGAGGTCCTTACTGATACTGTGTATAGGATCTCCTCTACAATTGGATTTCGATTTTTGCTGATTTTGATGAAGAGGATTGGGCTTCTTGTTGGAGTATTATTGTTTAATGTTGGCATTGGGGTTTGGCCTTTTGGTTGTTTTGTTTTGTTTTTTGTTATTTTTTTTTTTGTTTTGATTAATACTAATATTATTATTATTATTTATGTTTTGGTTTCTGCTTTCACTGCCATGGTGAATGCTTTCTTTTTTCTTTTTCCCGCTTTTAAAATTGCCATCTTAAAAAAACTTTCTTTTTGCAGTATAATCATTTCAATGATCATTTAAAGGAATTTATTTCTTATGTGCTTGTACAACCATTGGCATTAATGTGTCCATCTTTGCTCTTGATACTACTAAGATCTTAGCATACTTTGAGACAACATCCACATTTGTGTTGCACTGTTACTGTAAATGATGAACTCAATGTCTTGAACCTAAGATCCAAGTATGCTGCAAAGAGTTCTGCTGAAGATGCATTTGAGTCAAAAAGCCTCGATTACACATATAGTTTATATGTGTGTATAAATACAGTATATGTGGGGCAAAGTGATAACTCATTATAGGAATGGTACCAAAGCCAGGGGAGATGGTAAATTGCTTGTCAAATCTCTAATTTTGATAACTCGGGGG
>JAOXJP010000015.1:7091048-7101259 GCA_025762735.1 Platanus orientalis | reverse complement strand
ATAATGTGTTTTTGTGCTACTATATATAGTAGAATACATAACATATAAAAAGGAAAAAAAAATATTCAATCATCATAGTTTTAGTTTGCCCCCCCCCCCAAAGATAAATTCCTTGCTCTACCACTGCATTGAAGGAACCCTAGGGTTTTCTAAGTATATATAAAGCCATGTAATAGTCATTTTCTTGAAAACAAAAATAAAAACTAATCTTTGTAAGCAGTTGGAGATCCGATACCCTTATATATGATCAAATTTCTATCTTTTTCCTATTTTCTTTTTATTTGTGAATTTGGGTTCACATCTTTTGGTATCAGAGCAACTAATCTTGAATGGAAATCAGAGAGTGATTAGATCAATTGGAGTTTGAGATGCATGTTGTACTGGAACAACTAAGAGAAGAAAAGAGAAAGAGAACAAGGTTATGCAGAGTTGCAAGAGATGATACAACAACTATTAAACCGAGATTATAACCAACCATCAATATCGCATGAACCATGACAATCACAACCACCACAAAAAAGAACTTCCCACTCTTAGTGTATTCAAGAGTACTGTTGTTAAAATAAACCCTGATGTCATGGTAATTGTCATAGTTGTTGCAATTCCAACAGCCATAAAATCCAGTGGTGGTCTCTACATGGTGATTCCATTGCTTGATTGTTGTTTTGGAGTGCTGTCAATCTTCATTAGCACAAGAACATGGGTTGTAGTTGTCTTTGAACACAAAAATGGTATTGATGACTTTTGCAACACTTGAAAGAATGAAATACAAAATTTTCTATTTAAAAATGTACCATTCAATCCAGGAAAAGATGATTGTTGTTTTAATCTTAACTTTAGCTTTGAAGATAAAGGTTGATTCTAAGAGGGGTGGAATGATGTGAACCTACTATTATTATTTTATTTCCTTTTAATTATTTTCCTTTGATATTATGACTTAGGATACCATTTTAGTTATTTCCATTTTATTTTATTTCCTTTGTTATTAAGATATGATTCTTCTCTCCATGACTCCATGGGAAGAACTAGGGTTCTCCAAATCTATATATTGCCATGTAATGGTCATTTTCTTAGAAGAAAAAAAATAAAAATTAATTTTTCATAACAAGTTGCGGTATGGTCCCTTTGTATAAGATCAAATTTCTATCTGTTTCTATTTTTCTTTTTATTTGTGAATTTAAATTCACATCAAGGAATGATACAGACAACTTCTTAATTGCTAGTGTTCAAGAGAACCATGGGAGAAATCCAGGAAAATTTGATATTTTTACATTGTTTCATATAGAAAACCCCAACGATTCTTTGGAACTAAATAGTGATATGAAAAAATCTCACATTGTCCGGATGATTTAATCACATGCAAACAGATGTGACCGTGCTGAGTTTTGGGAAAGCTGTATGATTTTATCTTAAGTCGATATTTTCTTTGGTAATAGGGGAATAGGTTGGTGACGCGGGTCCTTACGAAAAAAAAAATGAGTCGACCAGGTGCCTTACGTGGGTACATCATGCTTTAGCCAGCCAGCTAACGCCACAGACATGTACTCTTGGACCAAACATGGCTCAATGTGGATTAGGTCTTAAACCCTAGTATGCCATGAACATGCAATATTTTCTAGTTTGGATTGAGACCTATGATACTTTTGACAAAGGATAGTTGTTGGATGAACCAATACCTTTTTCTATTATTTTTACCCTACAGGATTAATACTTATAAGAGAACTCTCTTCACGTGTTTGCATTCACCTTTAGCTTTAAACAGGTTGAGTGCTTCAACCAATTTAGCTGGCCTACTTATCCCAAATATAAAACAGGTTGATTTTGACTGGTCTATATGCTGAACCATGGTTTTATTGATGTAATGCGAAGAAGGAAAGGAACTGGTTCCGGTTTGACCTTCCGGTCACTGGACAAAAGCGTATGCCCATTTATATAACTGAGTACTGTACTTTATAGTGTAACCGGTCCACTAACCGAAAGCTAATGCCCAGGTGAGTAGAGTACTTTTTGAAAGGTGATTCTTAATTTTTTCCGGCCAATCGTGTCGTGCCACCTGTTAAACAGGACGTTAAGACGTCATAAGCGGCAGGAGAGGATTCTTTTCGGGCTCCTTTACTTTCCTACTATGGTTGTTGCAAGTACATCAACACGCTTGGTTATTTAAATAATCTGTTTTTATTCTGCAATCTGTGGTAAGAATTGGGTCAGGATGCTCCGTGTAGAGTGTCGTGTTTTGGATTTTTTATTTGCAGAGGTTGATTTTTGGATTATGCAGATTTGATGGGTGTGATTGATATCTATACTGCTTCTTCTCTTTGCACGATCGAAACCCATCACAGTTTTAGTTCGATTACTTCGATAGTTTCGCAGGTGGGTCCATAATATGGCCTCAGCAATACCTGTAAAACACGTCAAAGAGGGCCGAGGAAGGTTGGCTGGTGATGCTTTCATTCGTCCCCATCTCCGGGAATTGTCTCCCTATCAGCCTATTTTAATTTGCCTTTTGAGATAATTAAATCCAACCCTTCTGGAGAAAAGTTTGTTCTTTTGTTTTAGTTTCTGTGACATTGATGGAGTTTCTGTGGTTATACTCAAGTGGTAATGAAATAGCCCAGACTAATCACAGCTGTGCAACCTCCTGTATTGGCCCGTTGAATGTATAATCTAGCGTTGTTGTGAATGATATGGGTTTCATTTTAATGAAATGGGTCCCTAACTACAGGTCTTGTCTACTCATCTTGGAAGGAAGCCTGAGGAAATTGTCAAATTAGATGCGAATGAAAACCCTTACGGTCCACCTCCACAGGCAAGTCATGTGCCTCCCTCCTTATGGCTCTAAAGGAAGTCAATTGTCTATTAAAAATCACTTTTCTTTTTGGTTAGAACATGGGTTTTGGATTTTCAAACTTGTTAGTACTAAAGATGTTATGGACATGGTCATACTATTATGATCTGCAACATATAATTGTAGTCATCAACATGGCTGTTTAAGATATAATTTCCTATGAGTACAAATTTCAGATTTTCTATAGGTGTTTGAAGCTTTAGGGGCATTGAAATTCCCATATGTTTATCCAGATCCTGAAAGTCGTCGCTTGCGTGCTGCCCTTGCTGAAGATTCTGGTCTTGAATCTGATTATATTCTTGCAGGATGTGGTGCAGATGAACTAATCGATTTAATAATGCGGTAAGAACAGAGAATTTCTATTATTTAAAAAATAGAGATTTTTATGATTATTTGCAATGCTATTGTCCTTTTAGTGTGTATTATTAAATTAATTTTTTACAAATTCCTAGCATTTTTTTTGTTTTTGTTTATTAATCTACAACTGCAGATGTGTGCTTGAACCTGGTGACAAGATTGTTGACTGCCCACCAACATTTACAATGTATGAATTTGATGCAGCAGTTAATGGGGCACTTGTTGTCAAGGGTAAAAAGATTTTTTTAGTCATACTTTCTTTTTAAGTGTTCTACATTTTCACATTTTTAAAATGTAGTTTCCGATATGTATCCTTAATATCTCTCCTTACGCTTCTGCCATTTGTGTGTTTTATTTTCCTTTCTTCCTTGATATTTAATATCTTGCTAGATGTGCTGGCCACTCCTTATATGTAATAATCTTACCATTCAGTTCCAAGGTATTCGGATTTCAGCTTGAATGTAGATCGAATTGCTGAAGTTGTTGAACATGAGAAACCGAAATGCATATTCTTAACTTCTCCAAATAATCCAGATGGGAGGTACAACTTCAATTGAACATGCTGAGTATACTATTTAAGCAGTGTTATGTGATGTAGCTTTGGTCTGCCGTTCTCCACATTCCACCCTTGTATTCAGTGCATGGGACATGGCTCACTAACTTCCAGGCCCAAACGTTTAATTAATGTACTACTTCCAAGATGGGGCATACTTTGAGGAATTATAGTGAGCATATAATTTTCACCTTTCGATCTAGTGCTAGAGATTGGATGACCATGAAAATTTCTTTTAATGATTGTTAAAAAGTTCTTACATCTACTGAATAAAAATGTCTAGTCAATCTAGTTTTCGATGATGCCTCATTAAAGAGGTTGCCACCAATTGATTGTTCTTGAAGTCTGAGTTGGTGTGCAACATGTAGGGTGTGCAGGCTTTAGTACATTAGGAATGGTGTGCCACTTGAAGTCTGAGTTGGTACATTTAATTAATTTAATTAATGTACCACTAATTGATCTCTTGAAGATTATCGATCTTCTTGTATTGGTTGTGCTGGATGAAGCAGACATTGAGTTCTCTGGACTGGAATCTAAGGATGCCATGGGTGAAGAAGCGTGAGAACTTAATTATCCTTCGGACATTTAGGAAGAGAGCTGGTACGCTTATTATTACACACTTGCATATTAATTTGAACAGTTTATATGAAAATGTATTGGTGGTCTATGTATTTTTAGTACTATTAAAATGATTATTGAAATAGTACTTTTAGTTTATTAGTAACTTGGTGTTATAACCATTTGTTTGTTTGTTTTTTTTTTTTTGGATAAAAGGAACATGTTGATTAATAGTGAAATGTACTTTACATTTGTTCAATCTTAGTGTTCATTTTATTCCATTTAATATATACTTTGCTTGCTTTAATTTAAATCGTGAAATGTGCTTAGTGCCAACTTGCATTGTTACCTTTCTTCCATAGAAACATGAGTAGAATCCAGATGTTAAATCCATGGATTGCTTTAGGCCATATGATTAATAGGATCACCTTACAATAGAACATGCTGAAGGTAAACAAGGGTATAATGTCTTTGGAAAGTGAAAATCAGAGCTCCTTCAATTAGAGACTGGTTATCTAGTCAATAGGAATTTTATTTTATACATTTTTCAACAATACGGGAATAAGGAACTAAAAAAAAGAGTATTTATTATTGTTTTGTAAATTTTCACGTCACTATTAAGTTAAAAGAACTGAATGGTGATAAATTAACATATAAGAGAGAGAGAGAGAGAGAGAGAGAGAAATTTCATTAAAAGGGGATAATGCATCCCCAAAACATAATGAACAAAGCCCGTGGGCACAACATTAACTCATTCTTTTACAAAATTTCCCCACTCTTTTTTCAGTTCTACAAAAGAAACCCCCTCAAACTCCTTACAATTCGCTGCCCAAAAACAAAACCGATCCCTAACCTTTCTAAAAATATTTATTGTTGGTTGAATATAATCTTCAAAAGTCCATTGAATCTTTCAAACCAAAGAGACCAGCATACTGCAGGAAGAATCAAGTGCCATAAAGTCCTACCCTTTGGGAAAAGGCTTTTCACTCTCCAGTTCAGCACTGCATCTTTGAATCTTTCAGGGAGTACCCATCCAACACTTATCTCCCTTAAAATCATATTCCACACTTCTCTAGCATAAGCACAATGGAGAAAGAAGTGGTTCACAGATTCCTCTTCCTGAATACAAAGGGGGCAAACATTTGGAAGAATGTAGCCTCTTTTACTTAGGTTATCTACCGTAATGTCTCTCCCTAACTGCCACTCATATAAAGAACATAACCTCCGTAGGAGCTTTGAAAGTCCAGATCCGATTCCAAGGGAAATTAGACTGCTCAGCTTCAAACAATAATGCACAGAAAGATCTAACCGAAAAGACTCCATTGGTCCTAAGAGACCAACAATGACTGTCCTCACAATTTCTCCTTAAAGGATTAGCATCCAAGAGACCCAACAGTCTGGTCCTATCATCCAATTCCCAGTCATTCAAATGCCTCCTCAAGTGCAAGTTTCACCCACCTTCTTCCCCATTCCAATCCCAAAAGACAGCCACTCTAGAATTCTTAAGATTTGAGAGGGCGGAAATAAAGGGGAGCTTTATCTTTTAGGGAATAAGAAGCACATCAACAGTCCTCCCAAAATAGGTTATCCAATCCCAAACCCACTTCAACATGAATGGCTCATTTAAACCAATCCAATTGGTTCATAATACCCCTCCAACAATTAACCCCATAAGGGTTTATTGGTTAATTAATCCAAGTCAAAATTTTGGTGCTTACAGTTTTCTAGTTTCTCAACCATTTGCCATCCCATCTTTCTCGGAACCACTTTCCTCCATAAGTTCTTGTCTTCCTTTTTTTTTTTGATAAGCAAATTTTTGTCTTCCTTTCCAAAATGCCAAAGCCATTTATCTAACTAGGCTTTGTTGACATCACGATTTTTTTTTATCCCAAGGTCACCCACCTCCTTTGGTTTACAAACATCCTTCCATGCCACTAGATTCATGCCTTGATTGTCTCCCTTTCCCCTGCAAAAATTTCCGTTGGCATCTCTCACTAGAGCTAGTGATGTAGACAACACGTAGAGGCTCTTGTATCATATATACCACCACACAAGAGATTAAGGTTCATGACATGTTTTTAATAATCAAAACTTGTCTTTTTGGCTTGATTTTTGGTATTATTAGAGAGGTTATAACTGAACACAACATACGTGACTTCGTTTGAAAGTCCATAATATGTCGATTTGAGATACCGTAAGTCATCATTACTGATAACAGAAAACAATTTAACAACTGACATTTTCATGAAAATTCTACTCCCAGTTAGGGATCAAGAACCACTTCTCCTCCCCAACACATCCTTAGGCTAACGGACAGGTGGAGGTCACCAACAGAACTATATTGAAGATCATCAAGACCAGGTTAGAGGCATCTAAGAGACAGTGGGCTAATGAGCTACCAAGTGTCCTCTGGGTATATAAAACCACTCTGAGAAGTCCAACAGGGGAAACCCCTTACGCCCTGGCTTTTGGCTGCGAAGCAATAATACCAATGGAAGTTGGGATGGCAAGTCTGAGGATTCAGGAATCCCATGCCGAGAGGTCGGAGAAAGAGCTACGTCTGAACCTGGACTTGTTGGAGGAAAGGAGAGATGAAGCCACCATTCGCATGATGGCTTATCAACAGAGGATGATGAAGTATCACAAGACCCGAGTACGACCATGATCCTTCCAAAATGGGGATCTCGTCCTTCCAAAAGGTGAGCATAGCAACACACGTTCTAAGAGACGAAAAACTGGGACCCAATTGGGAAGGTCCCTACGAGTCATCTGGATTGCATGAAAAGGAACCTATTGCATGGAATCCATGGATGGAAAGACCTTACTCCAACCATGGAACATTGAACACTTAAAAAGGTAATACCAATAGTCATGTAATCTTTTAATTCATAGTAATAAAATGCATCTACTGTTGTACGTGGCATGGTGTCCTCCTACAACAATTTACAAACGTCCCTACTAGAGTTAGAAAAATGGACTAAGTCCAGTAAAAGACCCTTCGGTCTACTACAACGATCTACAAACGTCCCGAGTAGAGTCGTAAAATGATCCATCGGTCTACTACAATGGTCTACAACCAACGTCTTGAGTAGAGTTAGAAATATGGATTAAGTTCAGTAAAACGACCTCTTAATCTACTACAACGATCTACAAATGTCCCGAGTAAAGTCAGAAAAATGGACTAAATCTAGTAAAATGGCCCCTAGGTCTACTATAATGATCTACAAACGTCCCGAGTGGAGTCGTAAAACGACCACTCGGTCTACTACAACGGTCTACAACTAATGTCCCGAGTGGAGTAAAAAAAAGGGACTAAGTCTAGTAAAACAACCCTTCGGTCTATTACAACGATCTACAAACGTCCCGAGTGGAGTCGTAAAACAACCCCTTGGTCTAATACAACAATTTACAACTAACATCTCGAATGGAGTCAGAAAAATAGACAAAGTCTAGTAAAACGACCACTCGGTCTACTACAACGATCTACAAACGTTCCGAGTGGAGTCAGAAAAATAGACTAAGTCTAGTAAAACAACCATTCGATCTACTACAGCGATCTATAAACGTCTCGAGTGGAGTCATAAAATGACCCCTCGGTCTACTACAATGGTCTACAACTAACGTTCTGAGTGGTATCGTAAAATGACCCCTCGGTTTACTATGACGGTTTACAATTAACGTCCTGAGTGGAGTCATAGAAAAGGAATACACTTGTCGACTCAAGAGGAATCCTGAAAATGGACCAAACTTGGTCAAACTACCACGTAGCCTGTTATAACGATCAACGACTGAGGCACTGAATGAAGGCGATAAACTAATTACTTAGCAAAACAAGCAGTTTACCGAACAACAGTGTATCAAGAAAAGGGAACAAATTGGAAATTAAGATAAAGGACACTCGGTCCTTGCAAAAATAAACAAAAATAACACAACGAAACAAAACAATCAAAGAGCAGGTCTTAGGAGGCCACATCAGCCTTCTCTTGTTCAACAACAGCTGCCTCACTCGGCTTCTGCATGTCAGATGTTGACTCAACGTTGGCTCTTAGCATGAAAAGGTCGAGGTCAAGGTGAATCCTCAGAGCCTGACGGCGGAGAGTCTCGAAACCGTTGATGAAATACTTAGTCGTCTCATCGTTGAAGGCCTTGGACTTTAGGTAAGCCGCAACCACCTCGTTAGCAACCTTTTCTTTCTCAGCCTCTAGTTGGGACTTCATCTCGTGTAGAGATGCTCGTAATACAGCGACACTCGCTCTCTCTCTCTCAGCCTCGCCCTGGACCTCCTCTAGCACAGCTTCGCAAGCTTTATGCCTCTGCTCAGTCTCAGCTAGCTTATCCTTCAGGGTCATCAGCTCAGACTCTGCCTTGGTCAACTTCTTCTTTACGCTCAGGATGTAGCTATCAGTGGCGAACTGACGATTGGCAAGAGCCACTACTTTTGTCAACACCTATAATAAGGATGATCATTAAGGCAAGACGAAGTAACCAGATTTATAAAAGAAAAAGGGAAGGGAACTCTACCCTCTCAACATCAAAGAGAGTGCTTTTGACCAGAACTTCCGTGCTATTAGGCCAAAGGCTCTTCAGGTCCTGCTCAAAGACAACCGAACACAAATAACCAACAGCCTCAATCTCCTCAACCAGCAAAGAGGGAGCAGTTTTCTCCTTCCCTTTGGATGAGCCCTCCTTAGTGGATGAAGGAAGGTTTGCGACACACTCCTCAAAGGAAGAAAGTGAATCTAAAGCCACCTCCATGTCAACAATGAAAGTGGAAAGCGGCTCGACCGAGGGGGGGCCAACAAAGGAGTCGGCCTAGAGCGGTCTCTCTCCACCAAGCGGTGTTGGGAAAACCTCAGCTTTTTCTGAGAGATTACGGGGGTGGACTTGGCTGCAACCCTCTTTAAGGAGGACTTCGAGAATATGGTAGACATATCTGCAAATGCAAGCAAACTATTAAAAAAAAGAGAAGGTAAAAGGGTAGAGAAAAGAAAAGAAAAGGGTGGGCTAGATGCCTGACTAGGTGAAAGAGGCGTTAAGCTAGATGCCTGACCGACTGGAACAGAAGCAAAGCCCAACGTCTAACCCATTAGAAGATGAGTCGAGCCAGAGGACTGACTGATTGGAGCAAGAGAAGACCTATATGTTTGGTCCACGGCAGTCCTGGATGACGAAATCTCCTAGCTGAGCAAATATGTGGAGAGAGACTCGGAATTCACCAACAGAAAATAATCCAGGATTGGGTGCACAAAAGCGCATTCCAACCTTGTAAGCTGGAGATCAGACAGGGGATGCTCGGCTAATGCTACAAAAACCAAGAAGATCAAACCGATTGAGTGGATACACAGTAGGGAAGGCTAACACAACTAAGAATTACTTGTCGACGCGGCTCACCCTATATCTTGGGAACTGTTTGGATCTGATCGAGAGGCGACTCCCACAGGAAGGACTCCAAGCCATCCCCCGACGCAAAAAGGAATTTGTTTTTCTAACCCTTATTCGACGTTGAAAGACCTGTGATCAAGGCACTCTCAGACACCCTAGCAGTGAAGTACCACCATCCTGAGTGCATCTTCACTGCCTTGTAGCAATAGAGGAACTCAGGTATAGTTACATGATCCTGACCGCCACTGCACGCAGGCCATAGTACCATGCAGGCAATCAGGATCCTCCACGAGTTGGGCATGACCTGGCCTGGAGTTAGACGAAGGTGGGTGAGGAGCTAATGGACGAATAAAGGAATTGAGAACCGTAGACCGGCTTCTAGAGTCTGTTCAAAGATTGAAACCTCCCCCGGGAGACAAGTAAAATTCGCGAAATGGACCCTAGAGGGGGTGAATAGGATCTTTATAAAATATTTAAAAATTCTTTTAAATAAATTATTCTTTTAAAATAATTTAT
>JAOXJP010000015.1:7079729-7090948 GCA_025762735.1 Platanus orientalis | reverse complement strand
AGTAGCTAAACCCCTAGCTAGGGCTAGGGGTCAAACATGGATTCTTATGAATGAAGTTTTGATTCGATTTTTGCTTTTACGACTATTTCATGAAGTGACTATGTTAATGATCTTTCTTTTTTATGAGTGTTGTATGTTTACATATTTCTTGAGATTCGTCGTTGACTCTGGTTACGTCGGATCCTTGGAAAAGTTTCTACAACATGATAATACGGTTTTGCATGTCTTTAAAGAGTCATTGAATGAATACTCTTTAATGATAATCTTTGATCTAAAAAATTTATGTATTTGCCCGATTCATCTTCTCAAGGAGATGTTAACATAAGAGTAGATTCTCTAAGATCCAACGTTGACCCTGGTTACGCTGGATGTTAGGGAAAATCTCTGTGTAGTGTTAGTGAACCCTTTAATGACTAATCAACAACTGCAAAATTTAAGGGTTAAGATATTCTCCATTTTTATTGTCAAATACTCCAGTTGGGAAGAACACGTCATTTTCCCCCAACTGAGATAACTGAATCAAACTTTATTTATGAATTTCCATGCATAGCACCAAACCCCTAATGTTCATCTCCTGATTTAATTCATAACTCTTTAGTTCATTTTTTGTCATTTTTTTATGATTAACTTATTTAATTTTTTTACCTTGAGGTCACAATCAAACTCTCTTTTCTTTATTTTTGCTAACTTTCTATTCCATTTTTTTCTCTTGTGGTTGTTCGTTCTTCAGTCCCTGTAGATCGACCCCGGTCTTATCGGGTTTTTACTACTTTGCAACACCCTACACTTGGGGTTATTCTGCTCTGAGCAGTATACTCTTTGGAGTGCATTATTCAGAACGTAGCACCCAACCTTCACCAGAAACAAAAAAATATCGGCTCCTTCACCCATCGTTGGAGCTCGGGAGCCCGGTTACCAGGGTTGTAGTTGGATCCCGACTAGTAAAGAAAAACCACCCTGGCTGCTGCTCCTTTGGGCAGTAGCAATGAAAGAACTCATTAAGTGTGAGGTGGGACTCTCCCTTGAAGGTCAACAACCATAGGATCATGCATCCTATGGCTATCCGCCAGGCATTTGGCATCAGTTGTCCCGGTGCCAACCCAAGGCAGAATAGCAGTTCCCTCAAGAACGAGGGAACCGGAAACCTAAGACCCACCATAAGGGCCTGCTCGTACAGCGCTATACTGCCAGTAGGGTCCTCGAAGGCCCAGGTGTCCCCGGGGGCAAAAAGGACAACCCCCTCGGGAATGAGATAAGTGGAGTAATACCGAGTTAGGGTTCGTTCCCCAAACTTGGAACCGTACCTGGCGGCAGTGAAGTCTTACTCAGGAGCAATCTCCCCCGCCACCTCCTGAGAATAAGATGAAGTCGATTTGGTGGCTTGCTCTATGGGGTTCTGTCGAACCTCCGATAAGTCATCAGTCCCGTCAACCATCTGGTCGACGATGTCCCCAGACACCATTAAATAAAGGGTTGCGAAAAAGAAAAAAATAGGAAGGAAAACAACACAAAGGTGCTGAAAAGAAAGTAAGAGACAGAAAATAAAGACGATAACAGAAGAATGAAAACAGATAGAGAACAACTGAATGAAGCTACAATACAGTAAAGATTAAGCTATAAAGTGAAAACGGAATACTGGGAAAGGGAGAAATTGAGAAAAAGCACTGGAGATAGTGGATAACAGGTGCCCGAAAACAGGAGAAATGCTGGAGACGACGAAGAAAAATAGCCCAGAAGTGCAGTAGCACAGTAGGGGCCGGAACGAACAATGATTGAATGTCGGGAAGCAGAAGACTCGCCAGAAGTCGCCTAAAATGAAGATAAGAAATACGAGAGATAGAAAGGAAAGATAGAAAAATCCAACCATGTTTCGGGAGAGATACTTATAGGCAACCCCGAGTATTCTCAACCCTACGCGTGTCACGCATCCACGAGTTAGCAAAATCAACCCGAGAAACGAGGCGACGCATGAATCTCGAAAACTTTAAGAGGTTTAAATTTGACCATTCAATGACATAGGGATCCAAAAAGACACGACGCTTAACATGACTCGTAAATGGTGCCAGTACACCCCGTTGGTTACCAAAATCCATTAAATACGAAACCATCATGAGCACCTATCCCCAATTGATGTCACCTCGATAACTGAAACGACACACCACCTGTGCCGAAATAAACAGTAACGATTACAAACTGTTCGTATTCCTGAGCCACGTAACCCTAGACTTAGGAATAAGGGGGGCAACTCATGGGGAGAATGATGAGACCCCTATTAATCAACCCTGGTAAATCAATCAGGTCCTAACTCTAGGGGAATCGACCCAAAGAATTCTCGAGAAGATCAACCCACGGAACCTTCAAAGATCCCCCGACCTAAAAATGCCGAGGCCATCGACGAGAAGCCTAATTACCGAGTACTTAAACACAACCCTGAAACATCAAGTTACTTGTCCAACCTCTCAGTACCCAACTCCCTGAATATCCCAAAAATAGTCCCAAGTTGTCACTTGAATCACTCGACACCGAAAGACTAGTCATAACGGTGAGGCACTCGATACCCGAGAATCCCTGACAAGCTAAAGATATAAAGATCCCGACTACCTCACTTAAAGATAAGCACAACCCAGAAACCGTTATCATGAGAAAATATTCTCTACAGCTGGCATGACATACTAAGAAAAAGACAGAGAGAGCAGGGAGAGACGCGGTGAAAAACGTGGGGGAAAGCAACAGGTGAGATCTCATTTGATACGCCACTACTCAACCCTATAAGTATGGGTAACGATTTGTTTTTTCAGGTATGAGACAACAAAAACATTAATTGAGAAATCTTCTCTTCTACATTTCCCCTGTCATCTGACTTGACTGCCGAAGAGCTAGAGACCGGCGCCCCACCGGCACTTAGCTTCTTGACTTTCTCTTTCTTTGTGTATGCAACATTCGTTTTGCCAAGGACCTAGGCTAGCCGTGGGACCATCTAACAGGTTTAAAGGTATTCACAAACCGATACACCATCAGAGAACATCTACCAAAACTTCATAGATTTAACCCACATGATTTCCAGAATGTGAGAGTGATCGGGTCTCACATTGTTTTTAGAAGGTTGAGCACAATGTGGGACAAATGAAATCAAATAAGCTGAGTTTGACAAAATACTTGGGAAAAACTGAACGCCATGAGTGAGTGGCTGGCCATGGAAGTTATCCATAAAGTCCCAACAAACAAAATAGAATTGCACTTCAAGTTATCAGAATGTCACTTCTGATGCCAATCTTAACAAAGGCTTAAGTGGATGTTAGTGGATAATTGCATGCAAATTGCAAAATGAAGAGTTCAAAACATAAATTGAGTACATTTGTATGTCTCGCAAGGCTACAGATAGTCAGCCAATCATGAAGAGGGAAAAACGCTCAGTGTGTGTATGTGTATGTGTGTGTGTGTGTGGCGGGGGCTGACATTTGTTGACTTGCGGCTTGATACATATAAATATATCTGAGCCAGAACTTCAAGCTTGTAATTGAAAGTAATTAGTCATGCTCCTTTACTATTCCAGCAAAATAAAGCAATGATTTCATTTCATAGTTGCGTGGGGGTGGCTTTCAGCCTACTACTTGGCTAGAGTGAATGTCCTAAAGGTTTCATGACATAAGGGTTGTTATTAGGAGTAGTGTGGTCTTACCGTGAGTTTAACAAAATTAAGAACATCCATAGATTCCGCAAAGTCGACCATCTCCATCTCTAGGCATGTGGATCTAGGGGCACTAGTGTTTACATTAGGTATTGGATTTGCAAGGAGAGATAGGATCAAACGAGATGGTTTGAGGATACATCAATGGAGGTTGGAATGGGATCCAGTCGATGGAGTATCTTAGGTTCTTGTGTTCTACCATATAGGTGACATATAGCCTACAATGTAAAGGTTTAGATGGATGATGTTGAAAACTTGAAATGGGGTTGAAGGAGAGATTTACTAGTTTAAGAACATGTTCAAGTGTAAGGAAACGTGTGTGAACAGGGGTACCTATAGATTTGAGGTGGACTAAGATGGTGAAAAAGGTTACATGGTGCAATAGCATGGCATATGAAGTCTAGCCAGCAGAAGTTGAGACCCAAGGTAGGCAAGGAGAGGGTAGAAGGTTGGGTGTCATGGATAGACCCAAAATAATGAGACGCATGCATGGTGGGTTTCAAAATGGTCATTGAAGCTACATGGGAAGTGACACCAAATCCTAAGTAGATTTGGAGGTGACTGAGGTCCACTTAGTGATAAAAACATAGTGAAGATCCACATTCTCGAGCATAAAGAGAACAATCGATTGAGACCATTGTTCGTCTGAGATAGCTACCTAAAATGCAATATAATGACGGAAGAGAAAACCGATGCAAGTGTATAGAAACCAAGCATCACATCACTACAAGGGAGGCTTATAGCACAAGCTGATGAGTCAAACCAATACAAGGGCTTAGACATGAGCAAAGAGAGTTGATGAGGACATCAGGTTCAGGGGTGCCTTCTAAACTTACCAAAGACATCGCAGGAGAGTTAGACCATTACTTTGATTCTAGACTTCTAATAGGGGACCCACATGTTGTGGTAGGGTTTGGGATATTTTTATTTTATATTTAGGAGTTACTTTAGTAGTCAGTGATGTATCTATTTTATTTGCTACATTTTTTTGTCACTCTATAGGGGATACATTTATGTGAGGGTATTTCTGTCTAGAATTATTTAATATGTCTTTTAATTGAGTTAAGGGTATATTTTGATACATGTAGTTAGGTTTAAGGATATTTTGGTTCAAATGACTTAATTTGTAATAAACCTAGCCGTGGAAGTCTATTTAAGAGACCCACACGACTTGGTTTTCTCATGATGCAATAGAAAATTGAATTTTGAAGTTTCTCTCTCTCTTGGTTCGGCTAGAGGTTAAGCAAAACCTTGAAAAAGGACTTGGGTCTCTTCAAGTTTAATAGTGGTAGTGGAGACTAGTTCCTTCCCTTTGAGTTAAAAGGCTTATTCTTCTTCTTCTCTTCTTAATTTTATCATTTTCTTAAAATTTTTGTTTGCTGAAAAATGTTGTCCATCTTCAAGAGATTGGCTACCAAACTCTAGGTAAGAGTTTTTGACGAGGTTTGAAGCATCCAGGAGGTGTACCATACTTGGGCGACACCGATTGAAGAGGAAGGGAAGTCAAAAAAAAATTTGACCTAGGAAATCCCAAAGAGATTCCCTAGGTGGGGCAGCATTGCTAGGAAATCTGGGCAGATTTGGGACTCTTCAAAATCCCTTTGTTTTGCATGTTTTGAGGTTGGAAGACATCAAGGCTTTCATATACCACAAGTTCCAGGTGTTCTCTTAACTTTTCTGCACTCTGTTGATGCCCTATTGTGGGTAGTTTTTAGTGGTTGTGTGGCATTACTGTGGACTGATAAAGCTAATTTTTTGGGGTGTTTTTCAACACCTACAGCCCCTAATTTGTAGTCTTAATAGCACCCTAACCTAGCTCTCTTTAATCCCTAGCAAACCCCTTGGTTTTAGTTTCCCTAATGGCATTATCTAATATACTTTAAATTTTCTGCACACTAAGTATTTGTCAAAATTCCTATATTGTATGCTTGCTGGATTTTCTGTTTGGACAGCACCTACAGGCTTTCCAACCCTTTGAAAATAACCCCTTTGTTCTCTAAAATGTTCTATTTCAATCCCTTTATCATATATTCCATTTTATACATCAATTCATTATTTAGAATACTTTTATGAACACTTATATATACCCAGATTTTGTGAACAGCAAGCATGCTTTTTAGCTTTCTCTAATTTAATTGGATGTTTAGGCATACTAATTAGGTTTTAATTATGTTCGTTACTTTGTTTACCCTAATTCATTTATTGCACATCTAATCTAATTGAAGAACTACCTAATTTGTTTGATTTTGGTGCTAATAAGAATCTAGGTTATAGTGATATTTTACTTATGTGATTTTATGTCTAATCTCCTTAGCACACACATCACCTACCTACATGCATGCTACATCAGAGGATCCACTAGTCACTAGAACCTTTAGCAGCATACGGGTGAGGGCTCGAAAAAGGAGGACGTATTTCTAGCTCATGATGAGGACCATCAGCTATTGGTCCACAATTGAAGGCAATCAATTTGAGTGGGAGCCTCAAAATCAGAGTCAAATTGGAGGTAGATGGTAGTTATGGCCAATACAATCACAAAAGCAGCACAAACCAGGAAATTCGTTCAAATTCAAACTATTGCAGCACATCCTCTCCACCTTCAGCATACAAATCAGCTTTCTATTGAGTTGACCTCCATGCGCATCCGAGGAAATTCAAACAGCATCTACTCAATAAAACGGTCTTTATTTAGGGATTCCCCGCCTCAGATCCAATAAGTCCAATAAGATTTAGTACATGCCATCAGTAGTGCTCCATGGGAAAGTTGGAAATTCTTAACTCAAAAAGCAGCAGGGTTGAAACTCAAATTCCTCGATCCATAATTGAGGAGTATCACTTGCCTGTTCACCGACCAGGTCCATCTGCCTAGACATTGTTATAGTCATCGTCATTCCAGAACCGGAATGGATAGCCTCATTTTGGAGCTCCACAATTATATCACACCCTTTGATTATCCCAATAATCAACGAACGTGCCACGGAGAACATCAAGGTAAACTAGCTCCCTGGACAGCTTCATTGAGGCACCATAACCATTCTGAGTGACTGATGGTGAGCTCTTGTGGATTGAACTTAAATTTCAGACTACTCTTTTAATCCAACCCTGGAGAGATCTGGCTCCCATCCAAATCCTCAGCCCTGCGAAGCCTTGCTGCTGGTCCTCTTACCACCTTCTTACAGCTTTTTTCTGCTGAAAAGATGATGAGTTGCATGTTGTGAGATAAGATGTGTTAGCTAGAAGGAAGATGAGGGGCCGTAGTGGAACTGACAATGAAATGGAAGAACAAACATATTGACAGAGTGGGGATTTTTGCAGTCCATAGGGGGTTTCTTATCATAAGCCCCATGACCACTGCATGGAATACAAGTAGATGAAATATATCCCAAACTGCATTTTCCATTATCAAAGTAATGCTTAAAGTTCCATATAGAAAGAGACATTGAATAAGATAAGCAATAAATCAATGAATAGCTAAATTTGCTGGGGAAAAAAATGGAAAACAAAAATTTGAAAGCAATAATCAGAATTGTACTGTATAGTCCTTAGGACAAAAAATGACCTCGAACTCCCCTTTCCACTGTTAGGTCATCTATGTTGTAAGATTCTCTAGATAAATCAAGTTTTAGTGTCTTTGATCCCCTCTTGACAGCAACCTTACCAAGGAATTTCTCATCCACGAGCATTCTCAACAGAAACTTAATGTAAATTCTAATGCCCTCCATCAATATTCTACCTTATCATCTGTGCATATGTTTTACAGATTTGCGCCCAATTTGAGATCAGTCACAGTTAAGCTTTGGAGATCCTTACAGAAGCTCATTACATGCACCTTCTCTTGGTTGATTACATGTAGGTTCAGACAAAACCAAAACCAGTGCAAAAGGAAGTCACCAGGTGATCCCAACCCAGATCTGATCTTTTAAGTGGGACACCCTTTACCTTTCCATGCAACGGTGCAGTGGCTCCTTGCAACAATATTTGAGCTCCTACCAATAATCTCCACAGGAACACGATCCATTGATGAAATGGTGGAATCTACTATTGTCCCTGATAATAATCTTCCTCCCCACAACCTTTGAAATGAATTTAATTGCAGAATGACAATCCACACACACCCTGATATTTTTCTTCACAATGATAGGTTTCCCAATTGGCATGCTTATTAATGCAAACGCAACAGCCATCCTCTCACTGTGATGATGGAGAAGCCTCTCCTTCATGCTCTCTTCCATATCAAAAGGAATAGAGCCTGTGTAAGGAACATACCCAGCTTCCCGTATCTGATTGAAAAGATTCTCAAGTTTCTCATAAATTTCTTTCTTTTGGGGATGAGACCAGTCCTCAGCTCCAAACACATGAGTCTTGTTACCAACATCAACCCAACTATAACCAGGCAGCTTCTTCATCTTGCTATCTCTCATCATCTTCCTCACACTTCTGACATCTTCCCATTGCCCTGCTGCAGCATAGATGTTCGAAAGCAAGACATGGGTACCACCGTTCTCGGGCTCAAGCGTCATAAGTTTCTCTGCGGCAAACTTACCCCTCTCCTTATCACCGTGCGTCCTGCAGGCCCCGAGAAAAGAACACCAACCGAATGCATTTGGCTCAAATGGCATCCCATTTATAAAATCCTCAGCTTCTTTTAGTCTTCCAGCTCGACCAAGCAAATCAATAACACATGAGTAGTGTTCTTGTCTGGGTTCTACACCATAAGTCTTTTCCATGGAATAAAAGTAATCTAATCCTTCTTCTACCAAGCCAGTGTGGCTACACCCTATCAAAAGACTAATAAATGTGATTTCATTTGGCTTTATTCCTTGGCGAATCATCTGACCAAAAATTTTCACAATTTCCTGGCCTTGACTGTGCTGAGCAAACACACCCAACAATGAATTCCATGCAATCTCAGTTGGGTCTCTGATCTCATCAAAGACCTGAACTGAATAATCAAGGAGTCCACACTTCCCATACATATCAACAAGGACAGAAGAAATAAATGGGTCCTTTTCAAAATGTGTTTTTATCACTTGGGCATGAAGCTGAAAACCTTGTTCAAGTGCAGCTTGGCCGGCACAGGCCTTGATCAAACTAGAGAAAGTGAACTCATTGGGTTCAATTCCCTGCCTCCGTAACTCAACAAAAATACTCAAAGCCTCGTCTATCTGATCTGCCTCAACAAACCCATCAATCAGAGAAGTATAGGACACCACATTCCTAAACTCAGAATCAATCCCAAACACACAAGAAGCACTCTCCATATCACCTGATTTTGAGTACATGTCAGTGATTGCATTGCCCACAAACATCTCTGATTCAAATCCTAATTTCACAATACATGAATGAAGGGACTTACCAAATATGGGAGCCTTAAAGGCCCCACAAGCGCCCAAGGTGCTACAAAAGACATGCTGGTCAATGGTGATCCCTTCATAAATCATCTTCTTGAAAGCAAACAAAGCTTCCTCAAAATTTCCATTTTTAGCATACCCATCGATCATCGATGTCCATGAAACCTCATCTTTAGATGGCATCTCACTGAAAACCTGACAAGCATCAGTTAGAGACCCACACTTGGAGTACATATCGGCAAGGTTACTACCCACAAATAACTCGTTATTAAAACCCATCTTCACACTAAGAGAATGCAATTGCTTCCCAATTTCAACTGACCCCAGAGAAGTGGAAGATTGAATTACACTCGAAAATGCAAACTGGGTCGGGTTTTCTCCAGTAATTCGCATTTGAGAGAACGTTCTCAAAGCTTCCAAAAATCTTCCGTTCTGGGAAAGCCCAGTAATCAAAGCAGTCCAAGAAACAAGATTTCGTTGATGCATAGTGTCGAACAGGTTCAGAGCAAAGTCGATTTCCCCGCATTTGGCATACATATTCAGAAGGTGGTTGGTGGCGAAGATGCATAATTGGTAACCAGCGCAAATTAGCTGAGCGTGGAGCTGTTTACCTCTAGTCAACTGTCTGGTTTGTGCGTAGCCCTGGATAACGTGTGCCAAGGTGATAGAATCTTTGATCATGTGACTGTTAAGATACCGCCAGGTTCGAAAGTTCATTCCAGGAAGCGCAAGTTAGTAGAACTGGGATCTAACGAGAAGCCGTTGCTTGGAGGTTCATCAACTTCTTCGCTGAAACAATGGAGATAGCCTATTCCCTCTTCGTTTTTCAGCTCTTCCCATCCCTTTCCCTACTGTTGCTTTCCTCCGTCGCCTCCGATGGCGAACCTACTGTTGCTTTTTTTTTTTTTTTTTTGGCTTCAAACTCCATCATCCCCATCGTTCTCCTGTCCCCTCTCCTCCATCGCTACTAGCAACCCTGCTCCGAGACCTCATGTCTGCATTAGAGAGAGGGGTTAACATTGAAATGGAAAAGAAAAAAAGACTTACGGGCAGATCGTGTTTTACCCCTCTTCTTTGTCTTCTTCTTGTTAAGAGAGAGTGGGTACGATCTCTAATGGCGGCTGATTTGCCGACAACGGTAAAACGCACGACGAGTCTACTTCGCTCCTTCGCTGCGTATGCCAAGAAGCGAGATTTCAGTTCGATTCTTTGTGAAGGATTACCGGTGGGTCTGGGGCTTTCGAACTGGCGAGTAACGTTGCATCAGCAACTCGAAATTCTCATCAATCTCCGAAACTTGGGAGTCTACGAAGAAATCTCTGAAGCGACTTTCTGGTGTCAATCTTGGGGGAATGTGCATGATAACCCTACAAAATCTTTTGAATATGCATGAGGCAGCTCATTCCCGGTTCTGATTATGATAATCGGCTTATAGAATCCGAACCAAACGACTCCAAACCCGTCAAAATCAATTATGGTCTGTATTGTATTCTAGAATCCAAAACAAACACCCTCTAAGCTCCGTCTGATTGTCCACATTTGAGTGGATTGGAAAAAGAATTTGAGAATCCAAAAAGTACGAAGGAATAGAGAGGATTAGAAAAAGAATTGAAAGCAATACACAATTCCCATTTGCTATTTGATTGCCAAGAAATAGAAATCAATTTTTTGAATCCATAAGAGATCAAGGGTTAACATTAACAAGAGGAGTTTTCACCGAATTTGGTCACAAATCTGACCTTATGAGATGGAAAAGGTAAACTAAAAAAATACGAAGAGATAGCTTTTATTTGATTTGCATGGAAATCGATAGGTTTCTAATCCAATCAATCAGATGGGAGGAATCCATCTAATCAATAGAATCTTATTCTGGATTCCACCAGATTTAACCCAAATCCAGATGACTAGACACAGCCTTTGCTCTTTTTTATCGTAATAGATTAAAAAAGAAATTTGAGAATTCAAAAAGTACGGGATTAGAAAAGGAATTGAGAACAATACAATAATTCCACTTGTTATTTGACTCAAGAAATAGAAAACAAATTTATTGGAATTTACAAGAAAACTAAAAAATAACAAAAAGAATTAATTCTATTGGATTTGCATGAAAATCGATAGGTTTCTAATCCAACCAACCAGATATGGGGGCTCCATCTAATCAATGGAATACTATTCTAGAT
>JAOXJP010000015.1:7056859-7071452 GCA_025762735.1 Platanus orientalis | reverse complement strand
CAAAACCAAGAGTGGTTTCCCCTTTGGGGTTTATGCGAGCTAGGTGGAGGACTAGGTAATCCTTTATTCCCTATCTTTTCTTTTTTAATTCTAGTTTGCACTTGATGTTTTTTATACATTCCACCTAAAACATGCTCAAGAATTTTAGTCTTGCATCAATTGGTGCTCGTCTTGATTCCTAGAAAGGCCCCCTTCTATCTAAAGGGGGTAATTCATCAAATAATTTTTTATCTAAAGGGGGTTAGATTGACTACTTTGGCTACTTTGGCTTCCATATCGAATTACTACTTGTCTCTCTTTACCATTCCGACGGCGGTGGCTATTAGAATTGAGTCTAAATTTTGCAACTTTTTATGGGAGGATTTGGATGGGCATCACTATTATTATCATCTTATTGAGTAGAAGACTGTTTGCAAGCCTATGAGGGGTAGGGGTTTTGGGGTGAGATTGATTTGAAACCATAATAGGGCTTTGTTAGCTAAATGGTTATGGAGATTTGGCATTGAGAAAGATTGTTTGTGGTGCATTGTAGTGGTGGTTAGATTTGGAAAGTTTTCGGAGTGGAAGTCTAAGTAGATGCGTGGGAGGCATGGATGTGGGATTTAGAAATCCGTTCAGAAGGTTAATGATGTTTTTAGGAAATTCATTCGATTTAGATTAACGTTTGGCAGAGAGATTAGTTTTTGGGAGGATAGGTGCGTGAGAGAGTGTATGCTTAAGGAGTCTTTTAGGAACCTTTACTCTTTGGATTTTGACCCTTTAGCTATGGTGGTGGATTTGTTTGATGTCTCAAGGAATATTTAGTTGCCTAAACTTTGTAGAAATTTGAATGATTGGGAGTTGGGAGAGTTGTGCGGGCTGTGTTGTTTGCTTGATGTCATGAAGCCGAATCCCTCTTTTGAGTGATGAGTGGTAATGGACCATCTCTTAAAAAGGTAGGTTTACCACCAAGTTTTTATATGAAATTGGTCAATGATAGGTCCCGCTCGTTTTCCCACAGAAGCATTTGGATCTTGAGCATCCCCTCAAAGTTTTCCTTCTTTCTTTGGAATGCGTATCTGAATAAAATTCTCAACTTTGAATTATTTACAGAGTAGAGGTTGGAACTTGACAAATAGATGTCTTGTGCTTGAAAGAGGAGTTTGTGGGCCATCTATTTGTGCATTGTGATTTGACGATTGGTTTGGGGGTTCTTTCTCTACAACAACAACGACAACAAACAACCTTATCCCAACTATTTAGGGGTTCTTTTTCTCTCACCTAAAAATCCCATGGTCTTTTCCTCGCCACTTCTTCGAGTTGATCTCAGGTTGTTTGATCTGGGACTTAGAGGGATTGTCTTTTATCATTTGGTCGTCACTCTGGGGGCCATTTGCTAGGGGCTGTGGAAGTAAAGGAACTTGAGAATCTTTGATGGCAAGAATAGGAACCATGACGTGTTGCTTTTGTCCATTTATTGAGCTCTCTTGGATTTGTGCTCTATTATGATGGATTTTGTTGAAAGGGAGTGGATTTCCTTATGTTGTGAGGAGTTGTAATCTTTGCTTTTGCTTGGTTCTACTTATGTTTCTTTGTTGTTTACCTTTTGGGTGAAGCCTTGTTGTTCTGTTTGTGTTGTTGTTTGCTTCCTCTTTTAATAAATTCGCGTTGTTTATCTCTAAAAAAAAGAGTAAGGATTTTATTCAAAACAAAGGTTCATATAAAGAAATTAATTTTAGAAGGAATACCCCAAGTCCAAATGCCCTTGAATGATCGAGTAGCCAATGAGGTGGTATCAATGCCCTTATAAGAAGATTTTGTAGAAAACTTTTCTTTTTTGCAAAGCCCCCAAACTCAATCCCTATCCCCCAAACTCAAACTATACTCCCCTCCAAAATGGCCAATAAAGACATCCACTCCTCCCTTTTCCAATCATTAAGATTTCTCTACAATCTAGGGTGCTAGACACTATCCCCAAGATGATCAAAGTTATTAGCTATAGAACTAAGACTATCCGATACAATTGAATAAATCCTAGGAAATAAGACCTCAAGGGAGGGAACCACCACACCAAATGTCCTTTCAGAACTCGATATCCTCCTGATCTTTCCCCATAGCTAATAAAATTCTAGAAGCAATCTTCTCCCTTCACAATAGATTTCCAAATACTACAACCATGGTCTCCTCTCACCTCTTTTGGATCCCACACTGAATTACACCCATATTTAACAACAATCACCATCTGCCAAAGGCTATCATTTTCCTTGCCCAGACCTCCAAAGCCACTTCCCAAACAGGACCTGATTATGAGTCCTAACCCTTATGAATGCCCAGGAGGCCCCTATCCAACAACGGTCGACAAACCAACTTCCAATCCACAAGATGATACTTTCTATGGTTGACAACATCATTCTAGAGAAAGTTCCAAAAACATGTCTATCCAATTAGCAATAGACACCGGCACTGGTGTTAGGGATTTTCTTTTTGAAAAGATCAAAAACCTCTATTCTATCAAGTTAGTATGCATAAATGATATATTTTATTATTTTACCAAGTTATTAACAAAAGTTAACCTATCCTATATATAAACTGAATGCCTAAAATTGGGCAACTTTACCTAGCGCCTGTCTGAGCAATACAAGGCATGGAGATCCTAGCCAAGTGAAGTGGTTGTGTAGGTATCACCAAGATGCTTTGACTATGCCTATGCTGGTGGTGAATAACATACTTCTTTGACTAAGGTATTGTCAATATTGTTTTGATATCCAGCTTTATTATGCAATTGCTGTTTGATTTTTTTTTAATGAAAAACTTAAAAATTTTGATTAATTTTTTGAAAAACCTGATTTAGATCTTTGATAAACCCATGATCAACATTTGAAATTCTAGGATTTAGACCAAGAAAGATGAAGTGAATACCTCAATGTTTAACCAGATACAAGATTGAAGATTGGGATTCAAAGTCAATTGGGCTCTTGTGTGGCTGGTATTCATGTAGAGGAAGAGAATCTTAACCTGTTTGCTTCCTCCTTGGGTTGTAAGGTGGAAAATTAGCCTCTCAAGTACTTGGGTATGCCTCTTGGAGGAAGTTCAAGGCTGACAAGTTTTTGGGACCCGATGCTTGAAAAAGTTGAAAAGTGTTTGGTTTGTTGGAAACGCTCCCAAATCCCACTTGGGGGTATAATCACTCTCATAAAGGCTGCCCTCTCTAACATCCCTGTTTACTTCATGTCTTTATTCAATATTCCATCAAAAGTGACCAAAAAGATTCAAATGATCCAAAGTTCTTTTTTGTGGGATGGCGGAAGCCAAAAGAAAGATCACCTCATTAAATGGGATGTGGCTTGTCGCCCCAAAAAGGAGGGAGGGTTAGGTTTCCGAAACATCTCATTAAAAAATCAAGCTCTCTTGGGGAAATGGCTATTGAGGTTTGTCCCTGAAGAAGGAAGCATTTGGCTCTCTCTTATTCAACTCAAGTATGGTCTAGATTTGAATGGATGGAACTGTAACCCAACAATAACCTCTAGAACCTCCTAGCTATGGAAAAACATCATTTCCACCTGTCCCCTCATTATTCCTCATATGAGTCTCGTGGTCGGGAAGGGTAATCACATCAAGTTCTGGAAAGATACAATCTGGGGGGACCGTCCTCTTCAATTGTCTTTTTTGTGTCTTTTTCACATCGCTCGCCTTAAGGATGCCACTATTGCTGAGACCCTTTCCCATTCCCCCGGATGGTAGCTTATCTTGGAATCTCCCATTCTCAAGGGATCTCTTTAACTTTGAGGTTAACATTTGTTCTTCCCTTCTTGACTCCCTTGACTCAATTTGCCTCTCTCCTTTTCTCCCGGATAGATTTTCTTGGTCTCTCGCTTCTTCAGGCTCTTTTTTGGTGAAGTTATTCTTTGATAAGATCTCCTCATCTTCAATATCTACTCTCTCTTTTTCGGTTTCCAAAGTTCGGAAAGGGATACCCCCCCACCCCCGGGGTACAAGATTTCATATGGATCGCTGCTCATTGCTGAATGAATACCTTAGACATGCTCCAAAGAAGACCTTATTTGTGTCTCTCGCCTCACATATGCCCCCTTTGTATGAGGGACTGGGAAACTGGAAATTACATCATGATTCACTGCTCCTTTGCTAGCTCAATTTGGGCTAACTTTCTTTGCCGGCTCTTTCTAAGTTGGACTATGCCTTGTAGTCTTCTTGATCTTGTTAGGCAATGGAATTACCTTCCTTGCAACGATTGGGGAAAGAAGCTTTGGTTGGGTTTCATGCATGGCATTTACTGGGGAATTTGGAAAGAGATCGAAAAATCTTTGAGGATATTAAGCGATCTCCTTTAGAGGTGACCTACTCCATTCTCTTCGAGGTGGCATCTTGGGCCGTTGCTTCTAAGGTCTTTGAGGGGTTATCTTTAAATGATCTTACAAGGGATTAGTATTCTTGTATTTTTCCTTGTTCTGTTGTAATCTGTAGTTGATCCTATTCTCCCCCATCTCTCTTTCTTTTTTCAATAAAATTCATCAAAAAAGGATCTGACTCGGTCTTCACAAGATTCACTCCTACTCGAAGCGCTTCTCAAATGTCCAAGTAGACTACTAGTCTCTTTTTGAACGTGGAGACTTCCTTTGTGAAGTGTTATTGAAAAGTCAGAATTTTGAGAGGGGATCCTGTTGTGAATCTAATCTTTGGCTTGTGGAACCCAGTTTCTTCCAGTGCAATCCAACTACTTTTGGGAAATTAATTAACTCTTAATAAATATAACTTAGTATACCATTAATTGCATTGATGCCTAGTAATACTTTGCAACTAAACCCCTAAAGAAAAGATAATAGCAATGGGGCTTTTCATATAATGTCTGTCCACTGTATGCTATTCTTTTAATGACTTCTTGGAAAATAAATTAATCACCATCTAACCCCATTGATCATTAGTAACTGATTTTTGGGAAATAATGAATCAATTGGTCTGCTGAAAAACATTTCCTTGGACATTTGGAAATCATTTGATGAAACTCTTTGTCAAATACCACTAAATCTGGAATTTAATGTCCAATCTAATTATGTCTATCCCAAATTGAATACAATCTTTCCTTTTATGGACTATCCCAAACTGAATACAATCTTCCATTTATGTCCAAGTGTCTTTGTCGTGGACTTAATTAATTCGGGTCCACAATACACCCACATGCAGGATTTAGGTCTTGCTCCAGTGACTGATATTACATCACCCCATCATATGGCAGCCCTACACGCGGCAGCGCTACAAGTGGGGTGCCCAATCTCATCCTTAGATGTAACTTTTTTGGCTTGCAAGAACTGGATTATCGGATATCATCACATATTCTATTGTGTTTTATACCCGACAATATTGCTAGGGGACATCCTTATCCAGCGTTTGTCTGAGCCATGTTTCAAGCGCTGGAGATCCCTGCTAAGTGAAGTGGTTGCATAGGTACCACCAAGATTCTTTGACTGAGCTGGTGGTGAATAACATACTCCTTTTGACTAAAATATCAGCTATTTTTGTTTTGAGATCTAGCTTTATAATGCAACAAGGTGGTGTTATAAGAAGGGGAAAAAGTGTGCCCTATCTCAAAGAGCTTGTTCCAGACTGCAGTGTTGTAAGTCATATAATTTTTCTTTTTCAAAGATATATGATTGTATAATGTTTCTTAAACCATTCAGACAGTCTGGACCAGATTGATTGACTACAAACTTAATTGTTGCGTTAGCATCCAACTGGTTTTTTTTATAAGTCAAGAAATTCATTAAAGAAAGAGAAACTACAAGCACGAGGGGTACAAATAGTCTCCCTTGAAGAGAAGGAGAAAAGCAAAAAGTGACAAAAGAAAACAAGAACACCCAACCCCTAATGCAAGAAAATAATGGATTCCCTGCTGAAGATCCAGTCATGAAACTTGATACCACCCAAAGAGGGAAGCAAAGAGGTCCAAGCATACGTCCTGGACAAAACTTTGTAAAAAAATTCTGTGCCAGCTTCTAGAGTTTGATTTTATAGATTATAGATTGCCATAGAGCAAAGTAGGCAACTGTTTTTTTATTGAGAGAAAACTATTACAGACTAATAATATAACACCAAGAGACATGTCACGTACAAGCAAATATCCCAAGGGACACTATCAACGAAAATAGAAGGCAACCCAACCCCGCAATTAGCCATCTTGTCAGCTAGAACATTTTGTTCCCTTAATACATGAACAAGAGTTACAATCAATACATTCATTAACTCTCTAATCTCATAGATAACATGAGCCAATTTCCAATTGCCATGAGCCATCTCCCTTCCCCAGACTCCACCCAATAACCACAGCCAAGTCACCCTCCACAATACAATCTTGAACCCCCATTCTCTTCAATTTGTGCAGTCCCATGAAAAGTCCTACAGCCTCTGCCTTTGTGGACTCACAAATGCCCAAAGGACCACTAATGACATGGATGACGCTGCTAGTACAATCCCTTACTACACAACCAAAGCCAGCCAGGGTTGGATATCCTTTTGAGGATCCATCAAAGTTGAGCTTTAAGACTCCCTCTTGAGGGGGCATCCAATTCATTACCTTCCTTTTGACCATTGGAGGGTGGGTGGAGATAGAAGTGGGCCAATCCTTTGAAAACATTGACAGAGACAAGCCTTTGAATTCCTTAGTAATGAATATCCAGCTTCCCACATCTCTGAGAATGGATTCAATCACTGCACTTAGGTTTTTGTTCTTTCCATTGAATATTCTATGATTCCTTTCCTTCTAAATTTGCCAAATTGACTCCATGCAGTAAACATGTCCAATTCCCAGCAACCTATTACTCCATTGACATATGAAATCCACCAATTCCTCCAGCAATACCCTTGAGCGAACCAATTTGGAGAAGAAATAGTTCCAAATCTCATTTGTAAAGCTTTAATGAATGAAGATATGCTTTGCTGATTCACCACTTAGGTTTCTACAGCTGTATTTCATGTCAGCACAAGTATGTTCACATTTGCTGGGTTCACAAGACACAAATGTTGAGGCTTGTCTTTTGTGCCATACCACCTTATCAGTTATCACAAAGTTTAAATTTGTCACAGACAAAATAGACTAATTACCACTGTAGTAAGTAGAAAAGCATCTTAGGAAATGAAGTTATTTTCTTTTATATAAGGTAACTAAAAATAACTTTGGGTTCAGTGAAGTCTCTGCTATGGTGGTTTTAGCTGGTACCACTCACAATTTTGTATAGGTTACAGCCTCGAGTTACACTATTTATATAGGCATATTCTTTAGGAGGTAAATATTATTACCAACTCTGTTTACATTACCGTCACATAGTCATATTTATTTACCATTTTGTATTTTTTCTTCTTTATTTAGATCACTATTATCCTTAAATGTCTGCCTTTATTCCTTTGTTTGTGAATTGGATATTGTTATGGATTTTTATTAGTTTGGTGGAAATGCTCATTTTTTTCCCAGACTTACGTCAGCTCAACCAGTTAATACTAATCTTTTTGTAGTTTCTGTTGGTGATTCTAAATTTTTCTGTTGGACACTGGGTAAGGACAGGTTGTTAAAGAAGAGTTGGAGCCAGAGGAATTCCTTGAATTGTTGAATTCGTTGTAGTTCTACCAGAACTATTGGAAGAATCTGCAACCATACAAATTCAAATCGCCACCTGGTTTCTTCAGCTTGCATGGCATGCTCTAAATTTTTTTGGCATTTTTTCAATAGCTATGCCTAACAAGATCAGCCGGGTAATAAACTTCATTCCCTCGTCCTTAAATTTAATTTTCCAGTTTCAGAAATTGCAAAAGTCCAGTTTCTTACGAATATGAAGCACTAAGTCCTGAGTCAGACCACTGTAGATAGTGCTTACCAATTTATCGTGCTGAGAATGAAGTTTCTCCATAGTTCATCCACTCTGACTATTTGGATTCTCAATGCTGTGGTGTGGATTTTGCTTTCCCCCGAGGCCCATTGAGATGATGTTAATAGTTGATGTAGGACCAACACCAAGAACAATTCAAACACTGATGAACCAAGGGAGAGGTTCAAGGAACCAACCTTGAAATAAAACATTGACATCCACCAAAGCAAATAACAATCTTTCATACAATAAATTTTCTATATCTATTACACCATTCCATCTCCTTATATTCATAGACAAACCCTAAAAAGTAAAACACTAAAAGACTCTTAATTAACGTTTCAAAAAGAGAAAAAAAGTCTTGTCATATTCTGATACCTTGCCAATATTTTGGTCATAACTGGCGCGGATGCCCCTTAATGAATGCCTAATGTTTGTCCATATGCAGGGGCAGACACATGGCATTGAAAAAGTGATTTACACCTTTTTTGGGGGGTGATTTTCACTTTTCAATGCCATGTGTTTGCCTCTGCATGTGGGCAGACCTTAGGTGTTCGTTAAGGGGGCGCACCAAATCTGTGGGGGGTCATAACTTTCTCAAATAACTTCAAATTCACAAGATTTGGACTCGTTAAAAAGGTAACTCAATAACTTTTCAAATAACACACCAAAATCAAGCTAAACAAGTAACTCTTGACCTACCAAATTAGACCCAGAGAAAAGTGACAGAATTGATCTTTCACTTTTCCAAAGATTAAATAAAACCCTAAATTGATTTACAAAATAAAACGTAGAACAAAATAAAATTACCATAAAAAACCCAAATTAAAAATTTAAACCAAATAGAAAAATTTCAACCTAAATCAAAATACGCCTGGATCTTTAATATAGGTCGCATCTCACCTCGCATCGTTTTAGTACAAAATCTCGTCCTCAAGTTTTGTTGTATTGCAAGAATAATAAAACAATTGGCATCTTGTGATCATCAGGAGTCAATGGTTTTATATGCTCTTGTTCTTCCGAAGCAAACCTATGAACGTACAGATTTAACAAGGGAAAGGATGTTCTGTCCAGGATTTGGAGTCTGGGATGGTGTCCAGGACACCAAGGGACGTCATATGGAATAAAATGGGTGGGTGATGCATTTCTTAAATATGGAATATGCATTTTATTCCATATGATAGCCCCCGGTGTCCTAGACACCATCCTAGACCAAATCCAGGACAGAGCATCCTTTTCCATTTAAAAAAGGATCTTCATAGATGTGGTGAATTTCAAGAATTGATTTATCTTGAAGTTTCTCTTCCTCCACTGATTGAAGTTTTGGTTGATTCTCCAAGGGTTGAACTTGAAGTGGTTCAAGTATCTCCTAGTGTGAAACAATACATAAACTCAAAAGGAGTATTCTCTTGTTTATTTATTTGGTAATGAAGTAGGTATATTATGAAAATTACTGGTTCATTCATGGGGTTGATTCTTGAGCTATATCACTTTGTATATCTTTGGGAATATAGCCAAGTGCTAGGCTTAAATCATTATTCTCAATATTAGTTCTGGCCACTAGGTTTGCCACTTTATTGTTACTTCTATTTGCATGCTGTAAGCAAATATGGTCAAAAGCTTTAAAAAATTCCTTGCACTCCTGGATGTAGTTCCTTGTGTCATTAGGGCATTCCTCTAATGGCTCCTTAATAGCTTCGATGACTACCTTTGAGTCTCCTTCCACCACGAGCTTCTTGACTCCCATTGAAATGGCTGTGTAATCCAAGTAGAACCGCCTCGCTTTCTGTCATAAGTGGTGAGCATATGCTCCTTTGTTTAGCACGTACATTGAGACAGTCTCCCTTCGAGCTATAGACAAACATCCTATAGCCCTAAAGGACTCTAATTACATTAAATTTAAAAACATATATATATATAACTCCCGTCATACCTTTCCAGTATTTTGGTCATAACTTTGTCAAATCACCCCAGATTTGCAAGATCTTAGACTTGTTGGAAAGTAACTTTATAACCTCTCAAATGGTACCAATATTACGGTAAATTAATAAGTTTTGACCTACCAAAACAAGGCCTAAAGAAAATGTGATTGACATTGATTTTTTCACTTTTCTAAATATTAAATAAAACGTATTCTACTTGAAAATAAACTAAATCTCCTAAATTAACTAACAAAAAATACAACCTAGAACAAAATTAAATTATCCAAATTAATAATTTTAACCAAATTAAAAAACTAAGCTTAACCAAAATACACATGGTTCTTGAATATAGGTTGCTTAGTGCCCTGCATCAACAGTTTTGTTAAAGTGCTCAAATATTGATCCGTCACATAGAAACTTATCGCCTAAAACTTGACCTACTTCGTAGGTTTGTGTTTTCACGGCTAGACCATTGGTCTTAGGTTGCAGTTGTAGGGGGCCTGGACATTTGCAATTTCCTGGATAAGTTGTTATTTTTTTATTATTCCTCTTCATATTGATTTTTTTTTCTTTATTCTGTCAGGAGGTTGCCATCGAAGTAGTTTGTGGTGATTCACCTGAATGTACAGTGCTGTGACACCCTCAAAACTGCAGATAAGCGAACTTGTATTTGTCTAACCAACATCTTCATAGTAACAGATTTCAAAGGTTTAGCAGAGTAGATATATTAGAACTTCCTCCGGGTTTAACACATTCAATTGCATGTATGTAGACGATTGATGTCATAGCCCTTTTTGATAGTTGATATAATTTCAACTTATGCAAGCCGTAACCAATTGGTGGCACTTTGGGTAATATTTTATCAGCTGATCCCTGGGACTGGTGGCATTAGTGGATCTCCGCTCAGGGACATCTCTGCTCAAGCATGCTTTTAGCCCGTACATAATTCAATTTTGAATATCATCTGTTATGAAGCACAAATCATCAGGAAATATAAGGTGTTATTTGCCAAGAAATTGCAAAACTTGTTCAAAAGCCTAATACTGGTATTTTGACGTAAGATGTTCTCCCAAATCTCCTGATACACTGGTTGCTTCCAATTTTGAGTTGCTCTTCTCAAGTTTAGCATGCATGTAATACCATCTTTGGCAGGGAGCTAATGTAAAGTGCTGGTGGAAGCCCCATTCCTGTGTTCGTCTTCTATTGGACCAAACGATGCAAGGATCCTCTTTTGAGTTACTGTGGTGAAAAGCGGGCCAGAATTCTGTCAATCTGTATGGTTGCAGGATTTATTGGTTTTTGAATATCAATCTCAGTGAATAGATCACATTCAATTGTAATGTTGCCCACTTTAGGGAAGGCAAGCCAGGCAAATCAAATGTTACCTAAAACCAAAATATCAATCAGGCAACATACAATGATTTTGGTATGCTCTTAACTCTCAAGGTAGGAAATGTGAAGCAATGAAAATCTGGTAAGAGAACAAAGCATAGGTCGATTCATATCCCACTTAAAGAGAACTTCACATTATGATTAACGAAAGGAGACACTTAAAATGTTCTCAACAACCACACCCTCCATATACCAAAATCTTTTTTTTTTCCTTTGATTGGTACAAACACACCCGTAAACGAATAGGTGTGAATGGCCACATCAGCACCGAAAAAGTGAGTATAACACCTTTTGGGGAGTGCTTATCACTTTTTGGTGCTGATGTGTCAGTCCTTGACTCCATTCGCACCTATTTGCTACAGGATTGTTCGTACCAAATTCTTTGGGGTAATTTTGACTCACCAAAGATTTCCAAAATAATCGCCAAAATAAAAAATGAATATTTTTCCCACGAGGATGCTTGGGATGCAAACATGAACAGTGAACATGTTAAAATAAAGTGAAGCTTTATGATACCGGCCCCATACATGGGTTTGAGCCCAATAACTGGCCACATCTCATGTTTAGTGGACCAAGACCTACAGCTGGATGAGTCCCTATTTAGAAATTGCATGCACCAAAAAGCTGAATAATCGGAAGATATACGACCATTGATCAGCGCATCATTTTCTAGAGCTTTTGAAGCTCTACCGGTAACCCATTGGACTGCAAATAAATATAGAAAAACCTACAAGGTATCACCTATTCAAGCTGTGTTTTGATTAGAAGTGAATCTCCTAGATGGGATCCATCCAACAATGGGTCTCAATTCTGAACGTGGAAAGTTAGAATATATACCCATAAATTATCTCAAAACCTTTTCAAGTATGACTTAACACAGTTAATGGAACAGAAAACTGATGTAATATTTTCCTTTTTTCTTTGCTTTCTGGCTTTTGGTTTTGGATAGGCAACTACACACCTGTAATTCTTCAATCATTATAACCACCGCAAGAAAGTCCAAAAAAGAGGGGGACAAAAAGACTGATCACTATGTTGGCTTTAGGTTTTCTATATTCATCACTTTGATGAAAAAACTGGGGTGGCAATATTCTTATCATCTTACAGCAATGCTTTCTTGACTGACCTTTATGGTGAAAACCTGCATCAGAAATACTTGAATGCAACTCCATCTAGATAAAGGACTCCTACCCCAGACCTGTCCATATTCATCTACCACCCAACTCCACACGTCAGGAATGTGTTTCCCCGAATAAAAAGGCCAATTCTTTTAGTGTGACAGGAATGCGTAAGTCCACGGTCTGATCCTTAGAAACCGTGAGATTCTCTCATATCAGGGGTTCCCATTCAACGGATTAGCACTGGACCCCTGCATATGTGTTGGTGATGTAGGCTTCTGTGGTACACTTCTTAGAAAACTTTTCGCATAAAGGGAGCCGAAGACGATAGCCTGGTCATGCAACTAATACTGTTAACAGGTTTCCATAAACACAACCAAATAAATAATACAATGAACTAAGGTTAAGCTTACGGCTCCAATCCACTGTTCCCAGCTTAGAGGATGTGCAAACCACACGCATGACAGCATGATGCTCACCAGCTTCACCAAGAGAATTTTAATAGGATACCATGAATCAGAATCATAAATAATATCTAATCAATCTAACCAAGTCCAGTAAATAAGTTGTAAGTGTAACATTTGGGATTATCATAATACCTGTCTTGTGGTCATTATGGTGGCAAAAGTGAGAGCACCAAATGTGCGGATTGTGTAAGAAATGAAGAATTGACTAGCTGTTGCAACCTGCAATATTAATCTTAGTTAGGACTTTGCTATAAGTGCTTTATAGGTATTAGTGATCTCTATTTTGCAAGTGAAGGAAGGAAGAAAATGCTCAAGGAAAATAAAAGAGAGCCAGGACACTGGCTTCAGGCTAAAAAATCTATGCTGTGTATGAAACTAGGGAAGACAGGACAGGAAAGATCACTTACAGTGGAGAGCAATGCAATATCAAAGAAGCAATCATTATGGCGATACACAAAATCTATAGCCAAAGGAAGATGCCCCTGTAATAAAAGTCCTAGTTCAGAATAAACAATGGCAACACAATCAGTATCCAGATATTTAAGATGCAAAATACAGAAGCAGCACTTAGAATGCCAAAACAACTTATCCTGTACACATGGAGCTTACATAATAGGAAATCAATAAACAAACTCACAGCAAAAAGAATTTGATACTGGAAAAAAAATGCTCTTAAAAATGAAATTAAGTGGAAACAAAATGGAAGAGAATTAAAACAGCTTATCTTCTTTCTTTCTTTTTCTTTTTTTTGGACCAATAAAGGGGAAGAAAATTGTATAAAAAGATCCAAATGGATCCAAAAAGTACAGAACAAACAACATCAAAGCTGTTCAGCAATACATAAAAACAACCAACAGCACTGGATAACAGATTAAACCATAATACAATCCGTACCCTAAAGAGCTCTAGAGAGCTTATGTGCCCAAGTATTTTATACTGCTTTCCCCAGAAGAACTTCTCTTTTGCTTCCTTACTACTCTATATGTTGGTTCTGAGTATTTTTTTTTAGAGTGGTAAAGCCTCATTTATTAAGATAAGCAAAAAAAAAAAGGAAACAAGTACAATCTAGGAATCACTGTGAAAGCAGCTTCAATAAAAGTTTTGAAACAAAAGAACAGAAAGGGTAGCTCAAGGACATCAACCAATCACTCTGCTAAAATCAAGATTAACAATGTCATTACAGAATGAAGAAAAAGTTTAACAAATCAACTGTGTGTAATGTTAATTATCCAAAAACAAAATTGTGTATCATGTTGCTTTTGGCTGATGGAATGGTAAAGAAAACAACATCATGCTTAAGATTCACTGTTTACTTCTTTTTTTCCCTTGGTGAGACTAAAGCATATTAATAAATACAAAATAAAAATAAAAATACAAGGCTAGCATACAAAAGCTCCTCTACTCCTAAAGAATTTTCAATATTATTTGCGCTTATCAACATGCAGCATATAATAAGATTCCACTCTCCTTTAAAGTGGTCGACCATGTTTGCATGCATCCAAGGCAGATTCTCACCATCCCTGCACAACTAATTGTGAAATTTTCTCTTTAAATCATGGCTAATTTCAACAGCTTCTTTACTTCTTGAGACTAGAGGCCAGCCAAAGGCCATACACACAACTACCACAAAAAATCACCAGCCCAACAACAAAAGCTATGTGGCATGTTCCTTGAATCATATTCATGGAGCCATAGATATTATTGATTTTCCAGTTGTTTTAATCCTACAAAAAGCAGAATTTGTGCTTCTCCACTCAACCAAGAGTAAGGATTTTCAAGGCGCCAAGCTCATAGTTCATTGTGTGATGCAGCGGAACCTTTAAACAATGCTTTATATCTTGGCT
>JAOXJP010000015.1:7042420-7056759 GCA_025762735.1 Platanus orientalis | reverse complement strand
AAAACAATTTTTACCAACTAAGCTATATACTATTGATAATTTTAAAATAATTAGTATAGTATATATAATAAATATATATTATATATATAAAAGTGCGGACCTCAGGCCCTCACCGGGCCTTTTCGGGCCAATTTGAGGGCTGGGCCAAATGGGTGTTTTTTTAGAAGCTTTTATCTGTGCTTGACACGTCACAGTATGTGACGATCGCAACACGGTGAGCTACAACATAGGATCCCGTGTGATCCTTGCTAAGATCGTGATACTCTGGCATGTAGCAACTTTGAATGTACGCAAGGAAACCGTCCGCCTTCTTCATCTTGAATAAGCAGCCTCAAAATTTTTTTTTTTACACTGATGACTTTCATGGTTGCAAAAATGGGGTTTCGGGTTTGATCCAAGGTCCAAATCTTTAATTGAATCACATCACAGATTAGCAGCGCAAGGAATCAAGATTTTTAGAAAAAAGAAATGAGGTTATTTCAAGCAAAAGGTTAAAAAGTAGCTCTCAGGGAGGGAAGATTGTGTCCGCTCCTCTTAACTAAGCCCCTCATCAAAGGGGGAGGAGAAGAGTGTTAGTTAAAAGGAGCAGATCCAATCTTCCCTCGCTCTCAGGTGTCAATTTGGTGTCTAGGATGATGTCTTGGACACCAGGGGAAGACACTGGAAAATTTCACCTAACCACACCCATTTTCTTACACATGTCACCCCCTGGTGTCCAAGACACCATCCTGGATAGAAGGTCAAGGATACATCTCTTAGTAATCAAGGAGGTCAATGATATATTCCCAAAATTTAGCTCTTATTTTGGTAGGCTTCAAGAAGTTTGTTCTACAATAACATTCTCTCACAATGTCAAAAAAAAAACACCAACTTATTTAAGAGTCAGTTCCACTTTCATAAATATCTAATATTTTCCTATTTTTCTCATATTTTATTTTTTTCATTTTTGTTTAATATTCACTGTATCAAATGGATCTTCCTAAGTCCAGATCTCTAATAACGATCTTGATTTGTCTTGTACAATTTTCACCTATGCAGTGATACAAATCCTTTTTCAAATTTGACACATATATTAATGTTAAAAGCATAGCGTAACATCAAAACCATTGAATCATGCAAAAGTTAGGAGGCATCTTTGATTATTATTGCTACCTATTAGAGATAATAAGCAGAGGTTCTTTTCATTAACTGGAATTGATAATAAGCAGAGGTTCTTTCACAAACTAACTTTAAATATTCTACAAAGATACAGTACTAAGAAACAATAGAATAAGCAATATACTGGTCAAAATGCATCTGCTACTATCAAGCAGCTTCACTAATAGGAAGCTAGAAGATGCAGAAGCACATTCCTACCTCCAGAGAAAATGGCAGAGAGAAGTAAGCTCACTGCATCTCCTAGAGAAACAAACTTTTAAATTCCCCATATGCAAGTTGGCAAAGCCGATTGTATGAGCTGGTGTCTGTAAAAAATGAGAGAGAACTAAGAAGTGGGAATACTACTAGTCTACAAAATCAAACACTAAAAAAAAACAACTAATAGATAAATCCACCATCCAGCAGGCAGTCTTCATCATCTATACAAAATCACGACACGTCATGCACAGGCAGAGAGTTGAGACCCACAGTTAAAATAGGTCTCACATAAAATATATCAGGTGAAATGATTCATATGATTCTAATCATCCAATCTGGAAAGTTTTATCAGGACACTTTCCTACGTTTCTCTAACCATCCAAAAGAATATCAACTGGTAATGTTTTGGTGTGGGAGATCCTAAAGTGAGAACCTTTTGCTTTTGGATCCTTTTTTTTTGTACACAATAAGCACCTTTTTCAGTACTGAAACTCTAAATTAATTTAGCACTTGGGAGCAATGCGAGCATATTTAATCATGAGAAAGAAATGAAAATAATCCATATAAGTAATCCAGTAAAATGGTCAGAGAAATTCAAACTTTGATCCAGAAATAAGGTTTGGTTTGCAAGATATATGTGTAGTAGAAAGACATACCAAATGTATCACCAAAGTTGGTCCATATTTCAGCATTAATGGATTGGTTACTGTCAGCAATACCAATCACCTCAACAAACTTTGTCAGAGGGAAGGGTGGTGGGGTGCCTTTGATAACTAGTTGAAGTTCATCTGTAGATTTCCCCATTATGACTCCACTATCAGATCGTATAACTTGAACAACAGTCCGAACTTTCTGTCCAGCATACACGTTCAACAACTCAGCATTGACAAAAACTGCAGGGTTTGATGTATTCATATCCTGCGAACATTGAAAAATTGAGCAAAAAAACAGAAGCCTCTATATATCAAATCACATTAAACCATTGTTATTATTATTTTTGATAAGAAGAAAGAATTCATTCAAAAAAGGACCACATCTCCAACCATTGAGTACATGTAACTCAATTCATTTTTTTCAATCAATAAACAGGACAATAGCAGCAAAGGTATGCAATGCATTCCAAAGCTTGTGATATTTTAGAAATTAGGAGATCCCAAAGTGCCCAAGGGACCATTCACCTCACAAGACATACATTTTAATAGAAGCCTATCTCCAACCGCTGAGTACATGCAACAAAATTCATTATTTCAATCAACAAACAGTGACAATAGAAGCAAAGATATGCAATTCCTTCCAAAATTCACAATAATTTACGAGATCCAAATGTGTTTATCCTTCCAAAGTTCACGATATTTTACGCCATCCAAATAGAACACTGAAAATATCACTCACGGCTATTGGCTAATTTACTCTCTAGTCTATATTCTGGAAGCAGGAAACATGCCAGGTGGTCAACTAAAGAAGAAAAGATCCTTCTATAAGTATCATCAAGCTTAATTATGAAGATAACTCTTTTCAAAACCCAATGTCCTCAAAAAATAGCAAGTCTTCAAAACAAAAAAAAAACTCTAGGTTGGCCTTACAAGAGATCATTTCCTTCTTTAGTCCTGAGTTTTGCAGATTCTAGAGAAGAAACCGTGGTTGTTTATCAGAAAAATGCCCTCACTCTTCTCAGCTTGTTCAACAGCAAAGAAAGTCACACAAGGAATAAATGAAACTAGTCTCACTGCAATGTTTACAGAAGCATCATGTGTTATTGGCGCTAAAACCACGTATTGATCCATTGTATGAGGTTCATGTGATGTATGATATAGGCCCAAATCATAATATGTGGAAGCAACGACAAATTTAAAGAACTAACTTTAGGGACACCCCAAGGCACTTGAATGTTTACAAAGAAAGCTAAAGAATGAAGGAGGGAATTAAATATGTGAGATTATGAAGAATAGAGTCAAGAAAGAAGGAGAAAAGATAGGGAAAGGGCTGTTTTAGAAACTCTGAAATTTCAGGGCTGACCTACAAAATTATCAAAATACCCTTGATTGTGAGTCAGAAAAATCTGAAAATTTACAAGGTGTTAGATGACTAAGGTACCACCATACAAAATTTCATCAAATTCTGATTAGTCTAGGTTTATCAAATTATAAGAGAAATCAGATTTGCACAGTTCTTTAATCAAGAAACCAGAAAATAGAGAAAGAAAAGTCAACCAAAAACTAGGCTAGAACAAAGAAGAATTAAAAAAAAAAAAACTTTAGAGATTAGAAAGGAGACTGATATGGGATAAAAACCCTAAAATAAAACTCAAGAAATGTAGCCTAATGGTAGGGGTTACTTCTATGGTTCTATAAGCCCAAAAATTCTGCTATTTAAAAGAATATGAATGTAAGCCTTCACCACAACAGAATTTAGAGAAAGACTCTAATGGAGATTCAGGAATTGAAAGAGAAAAAGGTAAGGGAGAAACCTGTTAAGAACAGCAGCAAAGAAACTTCTCTTTGTAGTCCACAATTGGACTTGTAAGCTCCAAGAAACAGTCTTGATTTATAATCAGTAGCACCAATATTCAATAACCTTGATTCTTTAAAGATTAGATGGAACAACAACAAGAAAGTAAAAGAGTGATAGAAAGGAAAAATAAGGAGAAGATAGTCAAAATTAGAAGAAGATGAAGAAAAGAGAAAGATAGAACCTAGGGAGCCTTGCGGCTACAACCTTGAAAGAAGGGGATAACACCACCACCATGGGTTTCTCAAACCGATTCTTTATTTCCAAAATTTATCAACCACCTATACAATCGATTGAAAAGTCTCTATATTAACTTTTGAGTCTTTATTCACTCGTAGACCTACTTTAACTCATAATTAGACTTCCCTAAAACTTCTAAAATAACATAGAAACCTGGCTTTAAGCCTTTTTACAAATGTGACCCACTTATCAAAACAAAAACAACCACAAGCCTAATAAAAGACCCTAATATACTCCAACTGATTTGATTCCAGGGCTCTTTTCTTTGGCTTGAATCTAGCCCTCTCGTGTGGAGGTACATACAAAAGCTGCTTTATATTGTCCACATCACCATGTTGTTATAGGGATCAGAAATATGGCTACTGGTAGGGATGTCAAAGAAGCAATAGTTGAAGAAATCCCCATTACTAAAGTTGATGTGTTCAAGCTAGATCTCAATGGCCTCAGTAATAAAATTTGAGTTGGAATTCAATTCCTAGGGTCTTCCACTGAAAATTCCCATTAATAATGCAGGAGTGAGTTATGGCAACTCCATTCACGCTTCCCCAAGACAACATAGAATTACAGTCTGCAACAAATCACTAAAGCCATTTTCATTTGACAAGTCTCTTGTTGGAGACATGAAAAGTACAACATGTGACAAAAAGATTGAGGTAAGAATTGTCAACGTTTCATCAGAGAGACACAGTTTTGCATATATTGGAGTTGTTCATTTTGATGAATCAAATAATGAATCAGGGTGAATAGTATATTTGCAAGTGGCCAATCAAAGCTGCCAATGTGTTGCATGTTAATGAAATTGTCAGATGTCTAAAAAGAAGAGGTAGAGAAACAGCAAATTCACTTAATTTAGGAGATACTCTGTTATAAATTATAATAACCTTGCCAATATTCTAAATAAAAAAGTGCCTAAAAATGTTCATGGGGGGAGAGGAATGAACGAATGGTAACCTAATCAACAAAGCTAATAATCTACAAACACATAAAAGGCAATGAAACTATGGTATTTCAGTATGAGATTGATCAACCAATATACCTGTACATTCATAGACATAACTCCACTTGTAGTTAACAAAATGAAACTATGAAAATCGAGTTTTATAAATAAAAATGTTTCAATTACCTAGGGGTAGAAATCCTTGATTTTAACATGCCAACCACACAGTGCTCCCCCCCTCCCTTAAAAAAGAAGAAAAAATCTCAACCTAATTAAGAAAAGGACTGGATTCAACTTGTGCATTTAGTCAACTGAGTTGAGTGCCAATAGCTTGAACCCAACTAAATCTGGTCTATTAGTGAAGAGCCTGCCGACTCAAACAAGTTTTTTAGGGTTCAGGTTGCTATACCTCTATCCTTTTAATAATCAGGTCAGGTTTGGGTTGGGCATTTTCAACCCAACTTTAATTTGGTCCGATTATTTGCCACCACAACCCAACTAGCTAAGATACGGCTTTGTTGAATTAAGTTGATTGCCACCTCAACAAAAATTTTTTTTTGTTTTTTTTTTTGGGAGAGGTAAAAGGATAAGCTTTATTAAGAACTACAAAAGAAATGAGAGGGAGAAAAACAGGGCAACCTCACCAAGAAGTTGACGAATAAAACAAGAAAACAAATAAACAAAAGGGGAAAACCACCAAAAAAACAGCCACAAACAACTACTCGTACCAAATGGAATCTCACTCCCTAACATCAAACTCATTCCTAATAGAGATCCAATCCAACAATGTATTAAGGATGAAAAGGAGGGTCTCCTCATAGCTCCTCGATTTTCTTTGAAAAATTCTTCAATTCCTTTCATTCCACAAACCTTAGCAGATAACCCCTGGAAGATAAGCCCAAATAATTGACGGTAAGCCGTCAAATTCCCGGATCCACCAACCAAAGATAAGCTCACGAAAGTGAGAGGGAAAAGACCACCAAATATTAAGGTGGGAAAGGAAAAAACACCAAACCGCAAGTCCCATAGTACAATGAACAAAGAGATGATCCATTGACTCCTCTTCCTTTAGGCACATCACGGATCTATTTGTCAAATTCCAACCCCTACTTTGGAGGTGGTAAGGGTGAAAATCTTATCAAATAAGACATTCCACATAAAGAAAGCTATTTTTGACGGGATACCCGATACCCAAATACCATCGAGAGGGAACGAACGATCTCTAAAACCATCCAATTCCAGATAGAGTGATTTTGTGGTAAAGAGTCTTCTTTTTTAAAGGACACATTCCCAACTATCCCCCACGGAAGGATTAGGCTTTATACCTTCAAGCCTCTCCAACAACCTACCAAAATCATCAATCTTCCAGTCATTCAAATTATGACAGAACCGCGGCCTTCAAATATTACTCTCCTCATCATACACATCCGACACCCTAACCAAGGGATCCAAAGCTAACGAATAAAGGTTCCTAAACCCCTCCTTCAAAGGGTTATCACCAATCCATCTATCTTCCCAAAACCTAATCTCCCTCTCCGAACCCAATTTGAACCGAATGAATTTTCAGAAACTATCATGAACTTTCTGAATGGATTTCCAGAGCCCGTAACCATGCCCGATCTGCACCTCCTTTGACTCCCACAAAGAGATATCCCCAAATCTAGCACTCACCACCCTCCACCATAAACTCTCTTTTTCCATCCCAAATCTCCAGAGCCACTTGGCAAACATCACTCTATTGTGGTCTTTAATTGATCTAATTCCCAGACCACCACAACCCAGAGGTTTACAAATAGACTTCCAATCAACAAGATGGTACCGGTGATGCTCCTTAGAATCGTTCCACAGGAAGTTATGGAATTTGCTCTCAATGTCATTAGCCACCGACGTAGATATAGTGAACGAGAGGAAATAGTTTGGAATAAAGGCAAGAATGGATTTCAAAAGGGTTAGTCTACCGCCCTTAGACAATAAAACTGTCTTCCAAGAGTCCAATCTTAAAGAGATTCTTTCCACCACTGGACCCCAAGTCCCCTTTGATTTGAAATTAGCCCCCATAGGCTATCCCAGATAGGACGAAGGTAAGTAACCAATTTTACAACCTAAAATCCAAACCAGATCCCTAATTTTTGGCACCACCCCAATTTGGAACATCTCACTTTTGGCCAAATTTATTTTTAACTCCAACAACGCCTCAAAACAAAAAAGGATACACCTCAAATAACCCAATTGACTCACATCAGGGTTGTAAAAGACCATAGTATTATCCACAAATTGCAAATGCGAAATCCTGCACCTATCCCTACCAATCAGAAAACCTAGAATATATTCCCCCTTCGCTCTTCCGATCATCTTACTTAAGACTTCGGACACCATAATGAAAAGAAAGGGAAAAAAAGGATCACCTCACCTCAAACCCCTAGAACTACGGAAGAAGCCCACCGGAAAACCATTCACGAGGACCGGGAAATTCACCATTCTAATACAATAGAACATCAAACTTCTCTACTTTGCTCAAAACCCCATTCTTCTCAAGATATAGTCCAGAAACTCCCAGTTAACATGATCGTAGGCCTTTTTCAAATCCAATTTACAAAGCAGGCCATTTCTCCCAACAAGCCTTTGATCCTCAATACACTCATTAGCAATTAAAATACTATCAAGGATTTGTCTTCCTTCAACAAAAATGCTTTGAGGCTAGACAATAATTCTTTTCATAACCAACTTCAGCCTGAAGGTCAACACTTTAGAGATGATCTTGAAAACATTACTTAGACGGCTAATTGGACGAAAGTCTTTCAACTCTTTTGCATCATGGCTCTTTAGGATTAACACAATAAAAGTATCATTCGGATGCTCATAGAATTCTTCCGAATAATAGAACTCATCGAGAACGTCCAACAGATTCTTCTTAACTATATCCTAACATTTATGGGAACATTGAAGACTTATTAAAATAGAAACCACGTCTATGATTGGAGGAGTCCACTTAAAACAATTTGAAAATTTCTCTAACCATGCTATGTGCATTGCTTAACTGAGGTTGAAAAACTCCTAGGCCCAACTAATATTATGCACCTTGTTGGCTCTTTTTTGGGACTACGAATCTGAACCAGTTAAGCCAAGAATGTCTCACTGAGTTTTATTTGCTTATAACACAATATAAATATGCTTTGAAGAAGAGCTTCGGTGTTGGCTCATACAACAAGATTAGAGAAACCATTCTGCATTAGAGATGTAACTATCCACTTGCAAAAAGGGGACATGCTAAAGCTTATGTAAATGAACTGATTTGTTAAAACCCCTTCATTTTACAAAATCATGAGTATGCCAGCTTGCTAATCAGGCAAAGTCACTGTGTCTTGGTACAACCTAGATACAAAACCCGTCCTCACCACTTACCTACCAAAACACTAACCACCTAGCTAGCAAAATTTGCCCATGACCCCCCCCCCCCAAATAATAATAATAATATCAATAATTCAATCCAGTGACATCTAAAAGCTAGTTTCTGAGTCAGCCAAAGTTTTAAGCTTGTTTAGAAGTCTTCTATGTGTAACTTCTCCATGCATGTTTATCCCCTTAATACACCATAACACGTAGCAATTTAAACAATAAATGCAGCACACCAGGAATTGTCATAAAAACAGCTACGTTCAATAGGAAAAGAGCATCTTCGATGCTAGGTAAAAATGCACGACTAAACAAGAACCCAACCAACCTTCGAAATTGCAGATTCGATTCAAGCTTAGAAGAATAAAATTCATACCTTGGACGATTTCTCCAATAGTAAAAATGCCAAATCTTCTTTGTGCTACGTGAATCTGTAAAGCCAAAAAAGATCATATATAAAAAAGAAAAGAAATAAAAAAAAAAAAAAAGAGAATCCAAGAAAACAACAAAGAAGAATTTTGGGTTTTCCAGGATTTAGATATAGTTGAGATAGATAAGAGGGGAGCGAATCCGATTTAAAAAAAAAAATCCTAACCTAAAGCGCAACCTTGGTCGGAGAGGTTAGTGTTAGGGTTTCTGTCAAAGGCGGAAGGGTTTCTTATGATTGATAGCTCAAGGGGCGGGAAAATGGCTCTTCGTTATTTTGGCGGTAAAATAAAAACCCTCAGTTTAGTAGGCCACAGCTACTAAAATACGCCGGCTGGCGTATTAAACCGCTATCTCTAAGAACGGAAACTCCGAATGCTCAAATGAACACTACTACTCTTTATCGACCGAATTATGTCACATAAAGGGTATTTTTGTAAATATATAATTTTACTAATTTGCACAGGAGAGTCCACTGAATTAACCACACCCTTCTGGAAATTCCTGCATCGCCATTTTTGTTTCTTTAAAAAAACGGAAAACCTCCATTTTAGATCCTTTTTTTTCCTCCGGTTTCTGGAACGCAGAGGCTCTCAACGATGGCAGTTAGGGCAACGGTTTCTCGATTTCCGATCGACGCCGATGCTCAAGAGGCCGGAGGATTGCCGTGGGGGGTCACAGTCACGCCGTTCGCGACCAAGGACGAGCACGGAAACCCTCCCGCCTATGGCTCCGATGGTCATCTTCTCCCTCGCTGTGAGAATTGCTGGGCGTACTTCAATACCTATTGCGAATTGGAGCAGTGGGCGTGGAGTTGTGCCCTCTGTGGAACCCTAAACGGTCTCACTTCGCAGGCCATCGCTCGGTATTCTCACCCGCAATCGTGTGCCGAGATGATGTCGTCTTTCATTGATCTCGAGATGCCTGGTAATTCAATTCCTAGGATCTCAATGACGCTGCTTTTTAGTTTAGATTGCTTTTCTGCAACCTTAGATCTGTTTTTCCGTTTCTGTTTTGTAGTTGATGGATCTGAGGAAGAAGGGATGCAGGCTAGACCAGTTTATGTTGCAGCGGTGGATTTATCTTGTAAGATTTGATTGGCAGCACTGGTAAATTTTATGTATAGTTAGTTGAATTGTGTTTCATTGCTTCAATGGATGCTAGTTAGTTGCTTCAATAGTTATTTGAATTGTGTGTTTCATTGTCCTTTGGGCTGTATGTGGCCTTCTGGCTAGCATTTCTCATGCTGTCTTGCCTTTCGTTGCCTTAATATAAATTTTCCATGTAATCCAGCTTTAATCTGTTAGCATGGACTCTAGTTTTAACATTACTGTATTTAATCGGGTGAAAATTATTGGTTTGCTAAAATGGGAGTTGTAGTAATGAGTGGAGCTGTATGTAGTTTGTCTGGAACCGGCATTTGCTTTTTTCTGTTGAACTTGCTTGTAAACAAGAGAACTATTGTTAAATTTTGATTTGTTGATAAATAAATCAACACATATGTATGATTTAATACTTATTTCTTGGCCGATAAATGTTCACCAATTATTGATAACAGTAATTATCAATAAATCGTCTGTAAATCTAAGAACTTAAAATCATGGCAGAGGGGCTATTTAACTAGTTTAAAAGATGAATAAGCCCTTAGGGCTCCAAAAGAGCTTGAAATTTGGCAAGTAAAGAGTAGGTTGAATTCTCCAAACCAGTATAATAGTTACTAATCTTAATCATAAATCAAAATCACTAGACTGGTAATTTGGCTATCAAACTTTCAATGATTTTATGTTTTACTGACCAGGAAGAACCTGGACATTACACTATTAATTTCCTACTGGAATGATTGTAATACCATACAACTTCCAAACCAACAATCTTGCTTAAAAGTTACTTTTCTTTCATTTTTGCTGATGCTAACCTGACTGCCAAAACAAATAACCTTGGCCAACAGCTAACTAAAACTCAATTTTGACACAGCCCTACACTTGGTGTTGTAGATCCATAACTTCCCATCTAATAAATCCCATGCCCAGAATTCCAAAAGTTTTCTACATCTAGCTCTTGATTGATTTTACATTTTAACATGGCTTGTGCTAGCCTGCTCCTTAATTTGGAATTGAGGCTACTTTAAAGAAACCCTAGTGTTGCACTTGAGCTGCCCTGATTCCAAATGCAAGGGGAGGTCAGCGGTCAATGGGGAAGAGTGGTCAACTTAGCATTTTTCATTTTTCATTAAGTTGTATCTCCTTCATCTGAAGCATATGCTTATATTGCTTATGATCTCTCATGAGTTCTTTTGGCTAGAATACTGCTTTTTTTTTTGTGGCTGGATTACTGATTGATAACTGATTTTCTTGAACTTCTCTGCAGCTTCTGAAGAATTTTTAGAGCTTACTAAAAGTGCTCTTTTAGCAGCTTTGGAAGGTTAGTGGATCAAAATCATTTTGTAGTTTTCCCTCCATGAGCTGTATCATATGAAGGTTAATTTTTCTATATTTCTCTTGGCAGCTCTTGGGCCAGGATCCTTGTTTGGGCTTGCTACATTCAGTCATAAAGTAGGATTATATGATGTTCAAGGGCCAATACCAGTTGTAAAGAACATTTTCATCCCACCAGATTTGGATGGCTCACTGCCAATTGAGCTTGAAGATACAATGCTATTGTCATCCTTCTTGGCTCCTGTATGTTATTTTCAAATTGATCACTATGTGCAGTTTCTAGGGGATTTCTTCTTACTCCAATGATAATTTTTTTTGGACAGCCGCACCTGTTAATCCCTAGAAGTTAACACTGTATGAGAAAAATTTGTGTACACTTCCCAACAAGGTTTAGAATGTTAAAAAAAATGTTGGTCATGACTCATGACAGTGGAGAACTTTGACAAACCGCTGTTTACCATTACAACATTTAACAGTGACTACTGTGTCAATGGTCTTTAACAGTTTATTATTAAAATGTAATATTTTATTTTTTATTTTTTAAATTGAAAAAAGTAATTAAGCATTATTAAAATAAAATCAAATGTTATCAACAGCTAAAATAATGTGATAGTGTCCATTGGAACAGGAATTATTACTTAAAACGGCCAGTATTTTGCTGGCACTTTTTGCCAACATAATGTAACGGTCCCTGGTCTGTTACTGTTATAATGCCATTGTTTGTGGTTATAACAACTATTCTAAATACCATACTTCCTAAATTTTAATGACTCTGAAACAGGTGGAAACTTGTAAGGACCGCATTGCAGCTGCCCTTGAAACGCTAAAACCAACAACTTCGTGGGAAAGAACCACTGCTGCTGGGCAAGGAGTAGATGGTGTTTTAATGGGTGGGCGTGGTTTCGGAGTAGCAATGGAAGCCCTTTTCAATTACCTTGGATCAGAATATGGAAATACATTCGCATTAGGTGTGATAAAGTCCATCACATCTGCCTGTGTGTTTTGTCAGGGTTTACATAACTAGTTGAATACTTTTTTTGATTTGTCTCGTCATCTTATATCTGTTCGAGGACTCAATATGCGAAATGACAACTGTTTTGTATCTTAATTGAATGCAGCTAGGGTCTTTGCCTTTTTATCTGGCCCCCCTGATTATGGAGCTGGGCAATTAGATACAAGACGGTATGGTGAACAGTATGCTAGCAAAGGAGAGGATGCAGACCGTGCTTTACTTCCTGAGCAGACACCTTTCTACAAAGATCTGGTAATGTTGGTCTGAGGAAGGGCTAAATTTTGTTGGAGGTACCTATTATGGAAATCTAAATGTCAACAAAAATTTCACAGGCTGCTGTCGCTGTTCAATCAGGTGTTTGTGTGGATATTTTTGCTGTTACAAATGAATATACAGACCTGGCATCGCTAAAGTTTCTCAGTATTGAGAGTGGAGGGTCATTGTTCTTGTATTCAAACACAGATGACTCGACACTTCCTCAAGACATGTAAGTTCCAATTATATTACTTTCCATCATCTGAAGTGCACATGCACGTGTGTACCTTTGTGTGTTGAAAGAGTGGTACTATATTACTATACTGACTAAATTAAGATTAACAAGCTTTTTTTACTGGTTCTCTGATATTAGCTTGTAAAATGCTCTCTTTGTATTCATGTTATGGGTAGTTTTACATTTAATTATAAGCAAGTGATGTCAGTGTACCTAACATTTTGGTGTTTCTACCCATTGATAATATGATTTTATTATAATCCTGTTGCAGGTATCGGATGTTGAGTCGCCCATATGCATTTGGTTGTATACTGCGATTGAGGACGTCATCTGAATTCAAACCTGGTCATTCTGTATGTAATCATCTACACGGTGTTTGAACTTCATAATGTTTATTTAATGTGGAAACTTTTATAACAGTACATGATTTTTTTCTTACTTCTTCTCTTTCTCTATATATATATTTTGCAGTATGGTCATTTCTTCCCAGATCCACAGTATGAAAATGTTCAACATGTTATTTGTTGTGATTCTTATGCCACATATGCTTATGACTTCGACTTCACCAATGCAGTTGGATTTTCAAGGTATATTTATATTTCTACAGGGAAGTATGTGAGCATAATTTGAATCTTCCATCATGCCTTTTATCCTCATCTGCATAATTTATACATGATCATTTCATGATTTCCTCAATTAGTTGCGAAAAGGCTTTGTTGAATTGAGCCGATCATTTTATGATAAATTTCCTTTAAATCATTGGACAAAATAGAGGAGATCACACTGTTAGATCCCCAGGAGCCCAAGAGGAGCTTGCTTTACATTGACTTTTATTATTATTATTATTATTATTATTATTATTATTATTATTATTTTGAGTACGCAGTTATAGTTGATTCTTTTAGAATTTTCAAGGCTTTTCTGACTAAATCATTTTGCCTTTGTAATTTGTTACGTGAATTTATCAATAAAATTTTTTCTTAACATGCATTTGCGTCTTGTGGATAAAGTACTGGTACTCGTCTTGGGTGTGAATGACATGGAATTAAATTTTCATACCATTGATGTCTGTTAATTTTCTTAGAAAGTTTATGAGACACAATTTATTCTACAAACCCCTTAAGGGACCATCCTGGTGATCAGTTGATATTTGTTGTCTTTTTAAATGTGATCTTGTATATATTATCTGCAACTAGGGCATGCTAATGATACTAATACTGGTTCTTCAATCTTCTGATGGAATAGGGCGATCTTTTAGACTGAAGCTCCTTTTGTTAAATATGGCTTTCATTTACTGGTCCAGCTAATAAAAAATTAAACTAAATTAATCTGGAAAATTAAGACCCATTTAGTGATCCTTGAGTGTTTTCCTGTTATAAGTCTAACCAAACTGATGAGAGTTGAGAACAGAAGCTTCTTAAGATTATGATGTGTTTAGTCAGGTGTACATGAATTGCTTGCCCAACTGGGATCTGTTTTTGTCCAGGAGCTATTTTTTGGAGATCAAAGTTTTATATCATGAGAAGACAACAAGAGAGAATG
>JAOXJP010000015.1:7014622-7029609 GCA_025762735.1 Platanus orientalis | reverse complement strand
TCATATCCGCCACTAGTTTCCCCATGTGTCCATTTAAAACCCTTCTTATATATATATATATATATATATATATATATATATATATATATATAGAATATGATATTTTAAATATACTAAAACCTTATAATGGTCTATATTAAAGGGGTAGGACAGTACATACATAATAATGTTGCTATACCGTTATACCCATAGCTACCTTATTTTTGCAATCGTGAGATAGGAAAATTACCAAAACCCATCAAACTTCCATCTTCTTTCTTCAAAATTCCAAAGCTTAATAGATTTTATGCAGTTTTCCAGCAACTGGATTCATGTCTTTCTCAACTTCTATTTAGTGGTGAAGATGGCTCCGATCACAGCCACGACCACACCAGATATATAATCTTTGATTTGAGCTTCTCCACTGCATCCTTGATCCTTCTTTTTCTTTCCTTTTCCTTCTCCTTCTTGGCCTCTGCTTGTTCCTTAATCTCTGCTTGCTCCTTGGGAAGTGAAAATGGTCAACAAGTATTTATTAGGAGATAATTAGAGGTGCACATTAGGGATTAAGAGTGCATAAAATCTTCACAATCAGAAATGCAGAGATATTCTTATGGGGAAAGTGCTAAAACCTGAAATGCAGAGAAATTCTTATGGGGAACATGCTGAACAATCAAGTATGATCTATGGATTTTTAACTCGCAACTTCTGTTTGGAAAAGTGGATCCCTTTCCAACTGTAACGTCCCGGGTTCAAGATTTAATTAATCTTGATACCCATGCATGGAAGAAAGATTATATCAGAGCAAAGTTTGATAGGGTAACAGCTGCCAAAATTCTACAAATCCAGTTGCCTATGGAGGTTTACAACAAGGAGGATATGCTTACTTGGACATAGACCCCATCAAGTAAATGCTCCACAAGATCAGTTTATGAATAACTACTTGACATAAAGGGAACTACATCAGGAGTGCAAGATGATGAGAAAAAAAAATCTGGCTGAAATTCTAGAAGTAGAATAGCGTTCTGCCAAGGGTCCTAATCTTTATTTGGAGATGCATTGTCTATTAAATCCAAACTGGGGAAATTTATACTAAGTTGCGACACCAGTTATCCCATCTGTGGAGCTGTGAGAGAGAGATAATTGACCATCTTTTTTTTTGAGCATGAATTGGCCAAGGCAGTATGGTTTGGATCTCCCATTGAACTCAAGACTCAGAGAACATCATAAAGCATGCAAAGAATGGATCGGTTCTTGGCTTTCATCTCCCCCTTCTAGCATGCTCTTTTACTATGGGGCTATAACTATGTGGTGCATGTGGAAAGCCATAAATAAACTGATTTTTTATCATTACCCAATCTCGACTGAATCCATAGTAGCAAAGGTTGGACAGTTGTCTAGTACAATCCAGATATGAGTTCCCCTCTCTCAGCAAGATGCATCAGATTCGGAGGCTAACTTGTCTTCCCATTGGAGGATATCTCCACCTGGGACCCTTAAAATTAATGTTGATGGAGCAGCTAGAAACCAATGTGCGGTGGCGGCCATAGTCTGAGATCACATAGGCTCCTTCATTCGGGGTGAAACAAAAGCTTTAGCTCCTTGCAGTCCGGAGGAAGCTGAAGCCATGACCTTTAATTAAAAGGTCTCAGGTTAGTGGATGAACACCCAAAATGTTCGATTCTTTTAGAAGGAGACTGCAGTTTGATAATAAAGATGATCAATGACAGAAAACTCCAAATTCCATGGAGAGTCTAGAATATTATCTCAGATTATCGCCTTAAGGTTTGTCTAAACCCCCAAGTTTCCATTTCATATGTTCCTAGAGAATGCAGCAAAGCAGCTCACTAAATGGTAGCTATAGCTTCCAAGGAACAATTCTCTCTCAAATGGAATGGAACTCTTTCCCCTCAAAGGACAACTTCCATATTTGATATGGATATCTGTAACAGCGAGGATACTTTTGTTGAATGAATTTGAGCCAACGCTCTTTGCCAAACAGATAAAAAAAAAAAAAAAAAGAAATTCTTTTTTGTTTTTATTTTTCATTTGTAAAGCACCTCTCTCTCTTAAAAACTACCACGTCTCCATTAACACTAAAATCCTGCATACATGACATTACACGTGTATACACTCACCTGTGTTGACATGGGGCAGTCGCTAGTTTGGGAATTAAAGTGCACAAAATTTTCACAACCATAAAATCTTTTTTGTCTTTATTTTTCATTGGTAAATTAAAGAGTATATAAAGTCTCACAGCTGAATTTTATTTCACTTTCAAACAATATATATATAGATTTATGGAAAATATATATGATTCTTAACAGAAAAAGACAATAGGTTGAGGTCCTTTTGGGTTTGCCATCATTCTTTTTCTTTCTTTCTTTCTTATTGCAGAACTCTTGCAAAGTTTCTTTCTACGTTCTGCTTTCTTTTGTTACTGGGTTGGGTGCCTAAACAAGAATAGTTCATTCTTGTGCTTGGTGCAACGGTCGCTTAGGAGAATAGAGCACATGTGGCTGTCATATTAAAGGCTCTGGAACTGGAAGGTCTATATATGATTACGAGCCCTTTTATCAGTTTCTTTTCCCCTCAAACCGTCCTTAAAACTGTTGGACGGAATTATCCAATCCCTGGCCCAAGCTGTTTGAAGTGACTGTGCATGGTTGGTATCTAACCATAGTGATTATACTTGAACTGGTCGGATGGTCAAACTGACCAAACCATCAACCACCTACTTAACTGAATAGCCTATCACTTCCAATTTGAGCACACCCACTATTTAACAAAATCCAATGGTTGTATCCACCGCAGTGATCATTTTCCTGACATGTCCACATGAAGTGGAGAAAGCTCCATGAATTGGATGATAAGGATAATCCGATTGGGTGCACTCTTAGCATACAGGACCAAACGCTTTTGGGATTGGGGTGAGTCACATGCATGGTATCAGACCATAAAGAGCAGTATGCAACATAAATTTTTACATTAAGTAAACCAAATCACTGAAGCATATAGGTTTTAAAAGGCTTCTTCTGCACTTAATTCTTGAATAAAAAACAAATCTTGAATAGGCTCAAATGAATGCCAAATCTTTACAGGATGCTGGAACTTTGAGTAAAGCCAAATCAGTTCCTTAAGTATGTTTTGGGTAAGTGACATTTTACAGGAATGACTTGCATCCTGAGTGGCACAGAAAATACAGCAGATTCTATGGAGTGACAGACCGAAGGTAGCCTGTGAAAGACTCTGGGGAATTCAAACCTTGGTATTAACCAGTAGAGAGAGATACACAAATAAAAGGAATGAACAGACCTGAACTCAACAGATGCAAACTAGCTGTTTCTTAAGTCCTGGTTCCAAAACCAGGAGTGCTTGGCCTTGCCGACGCTGAACCTGCAAATTGCTTCCTAGAATCTGATCTCTTTCTTCTCCTTGCAGTACCGGGAGGTGCCTGATACAGAAGAAAATCAGGAAAACAAAACCATCACTCCGCTAAAACACTAACACCATGAAAGACATACAAACAAGAGTTGGGGCGATTTAAAGACTTTTGATAACAGATGGCATTCCAGAATTTTTTCATTAAACATTAGGGCTAGTTTCAGTTTTGCCAATGTTTTGCAACCCAGCAGAACTACCAAAAGTAATCACCCTTATAAAACTGGTCCTACCAAAGACGCCAGCTTGTTAAGTTGGTAAAGTTTATGGTGATTTATACCATGTACCCAGGTTCAAACCCCATATTCACTTCCAAAAAACTAACCACTCTGATCATGCCATTTCATGAAACAGAAAAAAGGAAACACATGCTTTGGCACCACATATCCATGTAAGACACCGACACCTGTATCATGTCCTTGTTACCTAGTCTATAAGGAATGCATATCTACACACGCACACATGAGTTAAGCAAATGAAAGGAACCTTTTGTTCAGATTTAAGTGCCTCCTCGAGATTGCTCAGTGCAGGAATAGACCCCCCTTCCATGATCCCCATTAAATTCTTCATACGAACTCGCATTTGGAAAAGTTGGGCAACAAGTTGGCTCACCTGAAACATTTACGTATCCTATATTTGTCATACAAGAACACAAGGCTAGTGTACGCTTTTCAAAACAAACTTTCTTTCTGGGATAAGCTGAGGCCATGATTATCTTCAACTAACATCAACTGCCTTTTTTGGTATAGTTAGAAGGCATCAATGCATACAAATTTACATACCTGTTGCTCTGTTTTCCCAGAATCTTGAGCAACTCTCTTCCTCCTTTCAGGGGATTCTGCCAACAGTTCAGGCTTCTCCCTTTCCTCTGCAAGGTAGAAGGAAAGAATAAAGGCTCAGTCAGAACAGATTGAACAGAAGAAACACACTGATAAACATCTATATTGAAGGGAAATGTACACCTGTTCATCTATGAATATTACTCTCATTTATGAAAAACTAAATTTTAGCATGGAAATTACCCTTACATATTTTTCTGACTAAATTTCAGAACTATCATGTGATACTATTTTTGTCCAGTATTTCCATAGGTTGAAATAATGGAAGTTTAGTAATTTTTAACCAATCTAGAATATTAATTGTTTCTTTCACCACCAAAAAAGAAAATCAGTTGCTTCTTCTTAGGATTAATTTTAGGAGGTTCAAGAGTTTCTACAAGAATCAATCTTATTTGTAGAAGAAAATTAATTTTACTTATATTTTAATTTTTCTTAGGAGTGAGTTACCTAGTCTATAAACAGGGATGGGGATAAAGGCATGATTTGTATATAGAGTTTTCAATATTGTACTACTTGTCAAAAAGACTAGTTCTTCATCCAGGGAGTAGTTTCATGATGATTGGTTGTTATGTTATATGTTCATGGTGTGATGCTATGCTTATGCAAGGTTCGATTTTCATATTTATTAAATAGTAACTTTTTTTGCTAATGTTTTTCTATATAATTTGATTTTTTCTATTCAGTATTGTTTCAGTCCTACATTATCTAATATCATGAGTAGTACCACCTCATCACTTTTGTTAAGGTCATATTAATTTGTGTGAAAATGTATTTAAATTAGGGGCGTTAACAGGAGGCCAACCACAGTCCATTGGTAACACAATACCATCCCGAGCCCAGCAAGCCCTAGCTTCAAGTTGACAAGTCCCGACCTTTTCCATTCATTAATGAACCCTTTCTGTAAATATTTTTCTATGGTTTGAATTTTTTTTATAAGCACTTGTTTGGTCCTATATTAGTTTGATACTACAAGTAGTACAACCACTTTCATAAGCCAAAAGTGCTTATGCCAACTACAGCCCACTGGCAACACAATGCCATCCCAAGCCCTGCCAGGCCTAGGACAAATGCTGCTCTAACCCGCCCACACATGCACACACAGAGAAATATTGTATCTATTTATCTATCTATCTATCTATATATTTAGAGAGAGAGAAAGACGGTTGGGTCTTTGAATTTTTTCGAGCGAAGGTGGGATAGTGAGACCAATGGACTGCAGTTAGCATGGAGAAAAACCCAGTCCAATCTAGCACATTGCCACCCTCTGTACACATCTAAAGATGTTTGCACCAACTCACAGCAATTGATTATATGGTTAATCCTTATTCTTTTACTATTTTATTATTTCCTGTAGCTTTCATAGCTAAAAGAGTGAGAAGTTTAGCTATGAACACTACAAGAAAAAAGGTGAAAAAACCTTTAGGCGTCAACTAAATAGTGGCATCCTATAACTCAATTGAATGAAGTTAAAGAAAATTGAATGAAGTTTCCGTTATTAATCAAAAAAAAAAAAAAAAAATTGAATGAAGTTAAACAATTATAAAGAAAAGGTTAAAGCAAGTTCCACACATTCTGCCAACTAATACAAAACCTGCTGTACTTCATGATAACAATCAAATGCATCATATACTCAAAAAAAAGAAGAAGGAAGCTGCATAAGCATATCAAACAAGGTTGAGATCGAACTACTGAACTAGATTTTTATCAAGCACAAAAGAAAGGTGAAAACATGTTGACAGACTATCCTAGGTGGTTATTCATGTATCCTGAGACATGTTTTGAGATTCTTTCTCAGAAACATGTCATATGATTGGTGAGTGGCACCGATTAGTGTTGACAGATGCCAGGGGAATCCTAGGGCCCTCTAAAGGCTGACCTAGCTCTGCGATCTTTCAGGCAGAGCCCACCTCAAGTTAGGCTTCGCAGCAGTTTATAGCACATATACCGGACTTAAGTCCAGATCCTTTGGTCCTTCTAACTATTGGGACATTTCTGGGCATGAATATCAAGGATATTTTATTGGGCCCAACTCTAGGCTGGCTTGAGTTCAATTTGAACATGTACTAGTTAGAGATCTGGGTCAGAATTTCTAAGCCCATCACAGGCAGGTCAGGCTTAGGTCCATTGCTTAACATGTCAGGCCAAGCCTGGGCACACCCTGGCCCATATCAGGCCAAACCAGAACAGCTCTATTTCAACCTAAGATAATATCTCTAAAATGTTTAAGTTTCTCAAAACAGAAGAGAGACGAAACTGACCAGGGGTCATTGCTTCAATCATTGCTTCCATTATCTGTAAGCTCTTATCTGCTTCCCGAATTTGTGCAGGAGTAACCTGTCCCATACATAAACAATGGAGATTAATTCTAAGCCCGTTTATCAATCTACAAAAAACAAGTGAACAAATTTGAAAGTATGTGGGTTGTCAATCTTTTTCTCATCTTGGATTAACCACCAAGTAAAAAAACAGCTCCAAGACTAGGTGTTTGTTATATTAATTCTACCACTTCAGGACCAAAATACAGCATAAAGTAACAGCAACAGATAAGCACGATAGATATATATATATATATATATATATATCTAGAGACAGCACTTATGCATACCGTCCCCATGCCTGGAATCATTCCAATAACACGGGTCATGGAACCCATCCGTGCAACAGCACGGGTCTGCTTTAGGAAGTCATTAAAGTCAAATTTCGCACTCATGATCTTCTTTTGCAATTCCTCGGCATCCTCTTGGCGCATCTACTTCCGTAATTCAAATCAGAACCACATTATATCACTAAACTTCAAATAAGAAGAAATTAAATTGGCTTGCACTCACAACTTCTTGTGCCTTCTCAACAAATGAAAGAACATCTCCCATTCCTAAGATGCGGCCAGCCATACGATCCGGGTAGAAGGGTTCGAGGTCTTCCATACGCTCTCCCCGTCCCACAAGCTTTATTGGCTTCCCTGATACCTACCGGGATCCAAGAATTAATTACTGAATGATAAAATAATTAGAAATAATTTCATTACTGGTATAAACTTTAAATAAGGTGTTTTTCATAATCCAAAGGAGCCTGAAACAATTACCGGGTAAAAGAATTCCCAATTATGAAAAAGGTTGGCTAGCTCAACTAGGACAGGCAGCTCTGAAGCAAACCATTTGCAAATTTCTTGGATACTAAAACATTCAAAGTGAACTCACCTGGTTCAAGAGTGTCTTGCATTAATACTAATGCACCCAACCTTTTTCTTAGGCTCTACCTTAATGAGTTTTATCTCTTACTTAGTATCATTTACAATGATGGAGGTTCATAACAACTCAGTACCTCAAGCAGACTGCATGGGCCGCTTTGATAACAATGCTAAATCACATATACTAACATCCACACCTAGCAAATATGATTTTTCATTGTTCTCCCAGTCTCTCTCTAGAACATCATTGTTTAATTTTAAACAATGGGGAGTTGGGGACCAACCAAGCAAGTCTACCTCAAGTAGAGTGTGTGATACCTTTTCTTTTAATTTGTTTTTATTTTTTAATTTTTACCAACTTTCTGTGTTTCTATCCTTTCAATATGTATTAATTTTTGGTTGTTTCACTTTTTTCTCCTACTGAATCAATATGTTCTGGGAAGTTCAAATTGGTGTGCCCAAACCAAGACCTTGGTGGTTCAACAGCTGGTCCACTTTTAAAACAATGACTTCATTAGGGATACAGAAGGTGGAGTGTAATGGCATAAACAGGATTAGGGTAGCCAACCCCAAATAGTTGGTATATGACGAGGGAGACAGAAGGTGATGGCATGCTGCTCCCATATTTTTTTTTGGTTAATTCATGCTAGCTCATTTGGAAAAAAGAAATATCAAACTATGAATAAGATACATATCCCACAATGAATTGATTACTTTTAAACTGATGACGAACAGACTCCAAATGAAGTGAGAGAAAAACAAACAGTTGATTACACTAAACAACTTTTAAACAAGAATTAGTATACATCCTAGAATTTTTTTCAAAAAAGAGTACTAGAAACAACTTGATCAGTGTGACAAACATTATTTATGCATCAAATAAAGGGGATTGAAGAAAATATGTGCGATTATTTATTTCATGAGGGAAGACTTATGGAGAAACAACACATGTAATGAGAAAGCAAACCTCTTTGACACTCAGAGCAGCTCCACCTCTGGAATCCCCATCTAGCTTTGACAGTATGGCACCAGTAATTCCAATCTCAAGATTGAATGTTGTGACCAATGCTGAAAAGAATTTCCAAAAGGATATGAAGAGAAGAGGGAACTTGGGGAAGCCTAATGATAAAAATTGCATATAATCCACTTATAAAGTAATTACAAAAATGAAAATTGCATATAATCCACTTATAAAGTAATTACAAAAATGAAAATTGTACAACACATTATTCAAATAAATGCTAATCTAGAATCTTGACCTTGACCTTTGTAAACTTAAGTCTTATGCATATATAACATTGACCAGTTATTGAGCCTAAGATTTAATTGGTGGTCCATTGTGTTGCAACCAAGGTTCGGAATTTTGATGTCATTGGATAATTTTCCCTGGTGAGTTATGAAAGTTTTGGGGAAATTTCGCTAGAATGTTTTTAAATAATGAAAAATATGTGTAAGTTTAAAAAATATTGGATAAAGCATGAAAACTTTCAATAAAACTTAAGAGAGCGTTATAATAAGCACAACTACACGTTTGGAATGCAAAAAAACTATAAAAGCATCTATGTATATCAAGTAAGAGAGGAATAGGAAACTAGTATAGGTGTGCCAAGAAGATATGGTTCAAAAAAATTATCCCCCTAAATAAGGTTCTATTTACCCCTGTAACACTCATACAATAAAGCCACATAAACATGATTAACCAAAACACCTCTTGCACCATACTCTCTCTCTGCCTCAATACCATGTAGAGTTCCTAGCTGGCTCATCCTTATCATGAGTAGTATGGCCATAAGTTGCTGATCCAAGTATCTATAGTACTGAGGCTTAAGCCATCATGTCATTAAACATGGCCACTTCTTCACAAGTCAAACTCACAAGGTTTGAGATTTAAAGGACATTAGGAAAGTAAATTCCCAGTAATGAGAATCTTCTGTTTAGAGTCTCAAGCTTTCCATAAAGATTTAATTTCATCGTAATATTTGGAAAATATCCATTTTTTATCGGTAAGGAAAGGAAATATTTGGGAAATGTCCGTGAAAAATTAGATTTTTATGAAGAGTTGAATCAAATATCACTGATATATCAATATTTTCAGTCACATATAGTTTTGGGCGACATTAAATATTATGAGAATATCTTTGTAACATAGAATGATAGATAGAATGACATAAGCACATATAAACACACTTATGCATATAGAAGCAGATGTGCCTCTATATAGAAGTGAACCACTTCAGACTTCAGACAAGAGTTCTTATATAGTGCACCCTGTCCAAGGAATTCATGTCAAACATCTGTTTGGGATGCAAGATACCCCAGGCATTCTGGCATTGGATGCATCATTTGTGATTTTGCTCATAATGTGGTTGGCGTTGTTGACAGGCCTGTGGGCATGTGTGATTCAACAAAGGCAGAAGCCATGGCATTGGTGATGGGTTTGTGTGAGCTCAAAGCATTGGGTGCATTTGGAAGTATGGTAGAAGGAAATTCAGCTGTGGTTGTAAGTTAGGGCAAATGCCATAGGATGGGGCGTTGGAATCTTTCTCAATGGTCCATCAAATTAGGGTGTTGGGTATTGAGATGAAAGTCCCAGTCTCTCATGTGCCAAGGCAACTGAACACCAAAGCCGACAAGCTTGCTAAATGGGGGGAGGGGGGTCTCCAATGGTGTATAGAGGGATTGGCTTTCCTGATGAGTGTCCTTAATGTTTTGTCCTTCCTAGTTTTGTAATCTGGTTTTTTTGCTCTTGTATCTAGGGTTGTTTTTTCAATAAAGCAGTTGTTACTCATAAAAAAAAAATTCCCCAGGCATCAAAAGCTTAAATGAGTGCACCCCAGTCAGGCTAGATAATTCACTCAGACAATATTTCAATTGATGATTATAAGCATTCCTCCATCTTAATTTCTCATGTACACACACTGGACAGCCATTTAATATTATCAATTTATAGCATCTTAGATGCTCTTTGAGAAATGGCACCGAAGCCTTCTATGTATTGGTACTAGACATGTAGTGATACTTATTTTTACTTACCACCTGATAGTCATACTTAACTTCACTTGCTATCTGATATGGATGTCTGAATTGATTTTGATGATGGCCAACAATTAAATTTTACTAAAGTCTTTTCTTCAGTTGAGGTAGCAAGAAAAAGAAAGAAAGATACAATACAGATGTAGAATGCCGAGTCACACATATTATGCAACAGAAACATGTATGCATCTAGTTTATATGATAGAGATAACGCATAAGAAACAAGCTAATCAACAAAATTAAGAATGAGAAAAGTACTTAAAAAATCAAACATAAATTAATGTGAATAAAGCACTAATAAAAGCAACAAATGATTAAATCCAGATTCAAGAAGCGTTTAACACAAAAGTCAGAATAGCAAGCTAAGCCTAATATGCCAGTCAAACATTGGCTAACCTATTTTCCCCTTTGGAAATTGTTTCATTGTAACGATTCTTGGTTTTCGTGTTTTCTTAATTATTGGTACTATTGAATTAAAGGCTAATATACATAAGTGTATCTTAATATAGTTAGATGGCATGTCAATTCAATACATGAAGCCTTTGTGAGTCGCCATGCCAAAAAAATTCCCTAGGATATGCATCTGTATTACAATCTATACCCGTCCTAGACCAACACACATGATAGTATTAATGTTACAATGGTCCTACCAATTATAATTTTGTTCTGTCATGATGGAAGTGTTTTGCTTCTTGCTTCCAACCCAATGGGTACATAAAGTATCAAACAAACTGTTAAATTCATGTGGCTCTCTGTTGGCATCAGAGAGAAGGAGTTTAAAGGTTGTCTACCAAAAAAGATTTAGAGAAGCTTATGAGTTTATTTAAACAAAAACCAAACTGAATCTTTGCTTAATGAGAACATGTCCATCTCTTTAAAAACAAGAGTGGCATCTACCATCTAGTTTTCACATAACAAAAGGAAAAAGAATATTCTACAGGACATGGTTGTAGTATTGTAATTAAAGACATATAAAGTAATTCATCCTAAATGGGGTAAAACAGATGTAAATAACCTGCGGCTTCTTGGCCAGTCATTGCATCAACTACAAGCAGAACTTCTGTGGGATTCAATGCCCGCTTCACTTCCTTCAACTCGTCCATCATTGCTTTGTCTATCTGATAAAGAAATGTAAGAGAGAGAGAGAGAGAGAGAGAGAGAGAGAGAGAGAAGAAGAAGAAGAAGAAGAAGACAGCTTATATCAGGTTTTCAAGATATATTTCTTATCATACAATACCAACACATCCTAAAGAAGCATTGGGAGATTTATCACAAGTATTGGTGAAAGAACCTGAAGTCTTCCGGCAGTATCCACTATGACCACATCTATGTTCTTCTTTTTGGCCTCTTCTAGACCTTGCCTAGCAATTTCTGAAGGTTTTACCTCAGTTCCTGCCGTATACACAGGCACATCCACCTGTTACAAGTTCATAACTGAAACTGAGAATGAACTAAATCATGCTAAGATTGAAGTGATAAAAGACTTAATTGGTAAGCAATCAACAAACCCAGCAAATTATTGACTAATAAATCTGAAGTGCATACATAAGTATCTCTCCTATTAATTATGAAGCAGTAAACTAGTGACCCTATAGCAAAATCCTATTTTTATCAATTATTTTTTTTTTAATTTTTTGATAAATAACTAGTTTGATTAGGAGAAAACGCACACAAGGGGGAATTTTTCCACAAAACTTGTTTACAAAGTTAATTACTAGACATTGGGCAAGTATTTCCAGAGAGGCTTCAGAGACTAGAATTTTTATTTTATTTTTCTCTCTTTGATGGATGACTAGGAATTATTCATCATTGGTTTATTTCTTATTCCATGCATTCCTAATAAAGATCATTTATTGCAAGCAACATTTATAGAATCACCTTAAGAGTTGTTTGCTAACTCTATATTGAACCCATTTGAAATATATATATATATATATATATATATAGGTGGGGGACATCAGGGAGGTTTAATTTGCACCATTTTCTGTCGAAATTAGAAAATTAAGAAGCTTGATCCTCTTGTTTGCATTTTAGGGTCAGACAAACTTAGGCATCTTGCAAATTCAGGAGCTCCAAACCCAAAATAATTTCCCAGGTTTGAGTTAACATAGAATATTTACCAAAACGTACATGTAGAAAATTAAATATAAAACCAAACTTGATACTTCGAAATAATGCACTGCTTTGCAAAATGGGGTCTAAAAAGCTCTATATGGAAGATGAAAAATCAAACTTTACCTGTTCACCCAAAATAACAAGTTGGTCAATTGCAGCGGGCCTGTACACATCGGCAGCAACAAGCATGCAACTCTTTCCCTGTAGTTGGTATTATATCTATTAATATTAATAAGGTTAACTAACTTGAGCCCACACACAGATTACCGGTGTGTGTGTGTGTGTGTGAGAGAGAGAGAGAGAGAGAGAGAGAGAGAGGTGATGCACTGGGACCATGGACTGCACCTGTTTCTTAAGATAGAAGGCTAACTTTGCACAAACAGTTGTCTTTCCGACACCCTGTAAACCTGCCAATAATATCACTGTAGGGCCAGATTTTGCGAAAACTAGCTCAGATACCTCTCCACCCATCAATTTCACAAGTTCATCATGTACAATCTGCATGAAGAATAGAAATCGTATAGCGAACACCATTTCAAACAAGTAAACTATATACCCAGTGTTCGCAAGAGACATCCAGAATCTTTTAGTATAAAGTCAAGTCAAGACAGACAGTAATCATGTTCTTTCCCTTGGGACGAGGTTAAGCTGGGACATAAACTTAGATATGGGCATAACTGATAGGGCAAAGGCCCAAGCCCTAATCAAATAACCATTAATGCTTCTTAGGAAGCTTAGAAACTATAACTTTATCTTACACTGTTTGAGTACTTTCCTCAGTTCAATTGGATTTTCAATTTCATATGCACACTGGCATGGTTTTCTCAGAAAAAAAAATCCAGTAGTACAGGAGATAAATTGCATACCTTCACTAATTGCTGATCTGGTCTCACTCCTCGAATCAGGCCAACACCAACAGCTTGTTCACTTACAGCCTGAACAAACCTTCTCACAACAGGCAGGCTTACCTGTATGCAAAATGGATATTAATTTCTTTATAAATCAGAGTAGTACAAAATGAATGCATGTTCTTATAACTAAAATACAAATCTAACACTACAGACACACTTACATCAGCTTCTAAAAGTGCTCTCCTAATTTCTCGCATAGGTTCTACAATATTGTCCTTGGTTAGAACATCTGAAATATATAAAAAAAAAGCTTGTCAACATGAATGGTGACACATTACCATTTAATGAGAAAAAACACAACAATAAGAGACTTGATATTCCAAATAGCTGTAAATAAATATAGTGGCACCAGTATAAGTTTCTTTAAATATTTCTTGTACTCGTCGTCACATTGTTAGCATCATCACATGCTCTTACTGCTGTAAAGACAATACACTTCTATGGAGAGGTAAGCACTCATTCTTGAGGGATCTAATGTGATGTAACCACCAGTTTGAGTGGAGCAATAGACCTCTCAAATCGTCGAGTTGTGTATTGATAGCCACACAATATACTTGTTAGAAGTGCTAAGCCACGGTAGGCAGGGGTAATGGGTTGTATTTAGAAGAAAGGTAATAGAAGCTCCAAGGAGATAACCACTGAACAATTAGAGTCTCTAGAGCTAACAACTTCTAAAATCCAGGATACTTTTTTCTATGACCATAATTGTGGAAAGCCATTTCATTTAGTTCCATGTGAACAGTTGTTATTGTTGAACCATATTGAGAAACTTATTAGAAAAAATAGGAAACAGAATCCCCCTATGAGTAAAGGATGTCAAAGAGCTCCTGACCTAGGGAAGTAGACAGTAACTTTGTAAGCAATCCATAGGACATGATTGAAATAAATGCTGGATCCACACCTTCTACAATACACTCAATCATGTTTTCTAATATCCTCAAGCTCTCCATAAAAGTTGCCAGTCAACTTATGTTGGAGTATCCTTTTACCATATTCATGGAGTGGATGCAAATGTTTACAAACCAATGGAACTACTTAAAGCTTTCAAGGTAATACCATCCCATCAAACTCAGTTTTCTGAGCATTGATGGTACAATTTAGCATACTTAACCAGCTAAATCATACCTAGAAAAAGGAGAGTTGACGGATGTAATCTGATCAGATGCAGCAAAGTTCAATGATGGTGTCACTGATATGGAGTGCTTTGGTTCAGGTTGAAGGCTCCCAAATGACAAGGAGTAGGATGAGAAGAACATGCATACATGTAGCAAAGAAAGATTCTAAACTCACAGTTTAACAAAAAATATGGTTATAGATACACTGGAATGGTATGCAATGGACCTAAATAATAAGAATTGGGCTCGGATGATGATGATTACAATAAACTAAAACATTCAAATTAATTTCAAACTGGATTTTTTTGTTATTTATTTATTTATTTATTTTTTTTTTTTGGGGGGGGGGGGGGGGTTGGTTGAAGGG
>JAOXJP010000015.1:6989992-7007156 GCA_025762735.1 Platanus orientalis | reverse complement strand
GTGTAGGTGTGGTCCATTTATCATCCTTCATTAAATTAAATGAATGAATCTCTTTTACAATTTCATTGCCATCTTTAGACTCATGATCTTGGATGCGTCCTTTATAGAAGAAGCTTCACCAATTATGATTGTCTCGAAAGGAAGGAACTGAAATAGGAAGGGCTTCTGGAATCATCTCCTTCTCCTCATAGAATTTAGCATAAGCAAAATAAGCCTTAGTTTTGGTAAATGACTTGTCTTCTACAACCACTCACTTTTGAACCCTATTACGATAATATTTAAAGCATTGGTGCCAACTAGATGGTATAACTCAAACCTCATGTAACTATGATCATCCAAGAAGCAAGTGATATGAAGTTTTCGCGGCAATGACATAAAATGAGACCGAACTGGTGAGGTCTTCTATTGTAAGCATTAGTCAAACCATGTCGATAGCACGTTGCCCTCCTTGTTAAAGCCTAGATTGTCAACTTGCTATGGGACAGTTCATCAGTGGAGATACCAATTTGCCTCATTATACAAATGAACATGATCTACAGTCAAGGAGGATTCATCACACCTTATGTTCTCGAACATACCCCGTGACATAAAAGGGTCCTATTGTGTGGATAAGACCCGAGTTGTAGATCTTCATCTGTGAAAATGATGGTTACCATGCAAGAAGCATATTTATCTTCCTTGTTGTTGAGTAAGAGAGTTCCTTTGTGTTGTGTCTGATTGGTCAGGGCATGAGCTATAATGACTCTAACGTCCTCTAGGAGAAGAAGCACATTAGAGAGGCTAAGATAGACTGATACATTTGTTACTAAACCCCCATCACCTTGGTCCTACTTTTCATAACTTGTTGAGCTCTTGTCAGATATGTCAAAGTTTTCTTCTGATGGTTCATCTTCAGCATGTGTTGCATAACACGTAACCATGTATGAGGATTTATTATCTTCTGGTAAGAACCCCTTAGGCATGTAATCTCTTAGGGTTATGGTTCTTCTTGCAGGTTGTTTAAGGACCTCAGTTGAAGGAGCATGTGGTACTAGCGATGTTTTCCCCCTTGTAGATTTCTTCTTCTTTAAACTGGCTTTATGCTGGGTCCTTCACTTTTCCCTCTTTGGTTGCAAAGATGATGACTCTGGTTTAAACTAAGTTCGACACTTACACCGAGTGACAAGAGTCCACCCTTCATCGTCTTTGTCTTCATTCTTAGACAAAGTAATATTCTCTATCCTACAATCTTTTGATTTTTGATCTAAGGATATAGAACACGCTTGCCCCCAATATGGAGATCGTTTCTTGATGATAGGAGGGTCAAAGAGTTATGTGGGCTTGAATGATCCAAAAGTGATTGTGACCATGTTGGTATCAGCCACATCGTTACTTGGGTCAAGCTCGATCTTTCCCTGTCGGGCTAGCTCCATAATCTTTTCTTTTAAGATAAAACATCTTTTAATAACCAACTGGTGGTAGTGACAGTATTTTGGGTCATTAACGTGACCCATCTCTTCTGGATGCTTTAAGGGTTAAAGTTCAATCAAGTTCTTGCTGAGTAAGTCGTCAAGCATGACGAGAACATCAGAATCTGGAAATGGATACTCCTTTGCCTCAAGCTCCTTTAAAGAAACCTTATCCTTTCTTTTCTCTTGGGAAATAGGAGATTTTGTGACTTGTTTCCAGATATTTTGATAGGGGTAATGGTAATAGCTATAGCTTCCTTCAACTTGGTGGACTTTCCTTCTTTCTTTACTTCTTTCTATTCCTTTTAGGGTTCACTTAGCCACATATCCCCATGTTGAGTTATGTTGAGCTCCATGTTGTGGGATCTAATAGCCAGTTCTTCAAAGGTGTGAGGCTTAATCCCTTTCATAATATAATGTAGCCCCCAATGCACAACTTGGATGCACACATCTATGGCAGATGACTAAGATAGACGATCTTCGCAGTTGAGCGTGAGGTTTCTCCATCGATCAATGTAGTCAGTCACTTCTTCATCCTTCCTCTAGCAACAAGCGAAAAGTTCCGCAATGCTTATAGTACGACGAGTACTACAGAAGCGGTTGAGGAATTCTTGCTTCATTTGGTCCTAGTTGTCAATGGAACCGTCTTCGAGATTAGTGTACCAACCTAATGCATTTTCTTTCAAGGAGCGAACAAATTGCTTCACCAAGAGGTCACCAGAAGTGACAGTATTATGACAAGTTTTAACAAAATGAGCAACATGTTGTTTCGGGTTGCCCTTTTTGTCAAACTATTGAAACTTTGGTGGCTAATAACCCATCGACATGAACATTTGGTCGATGCGCTAGGAATATGGTTTTGAGTACAATAATGAAGATTTAGGTGCACTACCATATTGAGCACGAATGGTGTCAGCAATCATATTTTGCAACTACTGAACCAAAATGGAAGCAATAAAGGCTTGTCCAGAGTTCTACTCACTGTTGTTCGTAGCAAGATGCTCTTATTTCTCTTCATCAAAGGTAGAGTTCTTGCAGGGCGTGAACTCAGGTTGATGAGAAGATCCACTAGAATTTTTAAGCTGCTTCTCAAGCTTATTCATCAAGAAAGCAATTTGAAAGTCTTTCTCATGGTTGTTAATATGAAGTCTTCAATATTGATGATCATTTGTGCTAGTTGTTCGTCCACCATAGTAGCTCTTATCATCATCGCGTTCTTGATAGAGGTTGATGAGTAAGATCCATTACAAGAAAAACCTTTAGTCATGGGAGACTAGGAGAAGAGTCGGATCTCGAACAACCACTCGAACTCTGCATATCAGAAATGAAGTCTTTGTCGCTGTGAGGAGACGATGGATGCAGTGGTTTGGTTGATTCACTAACATGTCCTCTTCTAAGGACCTCACGCCAGGTCTCCCTTTTTGTAGAATGTGCTCTCCTTCCACCAACTATGGGGTCAATTGGTTGAAAACCTCTAGAGTCAATCTTAGAGCGTATAACCAGTCCTTCATAGGGAATATGTGGAGAAGTGACATCACTAGAAGTAGAACTTCCTAAAGTGACCTTCTTGCTTTTCAAGTTGATAAGAGTAGCAAGAACAGTGTCCTTCATAGGTGTCATAGTGATAGCAGAAATGTTGATGACGTCGACAAGAGAGATGAGAGTGGAGAGTGTCCCACTAAGTGTATTAGAAATTTGTGTTCGTGTATAGAATAAACACAAAATGTAAAGACAAATTACAAATATGAATAATGATAAAATGGGTACAACTCTCTTGGATTACACCCTTTAAGTGAGTGTGACCTCCGATTAACCGTCAACATTGAAGACGAGGGCCTGATGGCGTGTTTCTCAACTTTAGTTGTGTTGATGTGACTTTCTCTTCCACTCCGTGCTTTGCGCTTTCTCAATTGTGAAATGGATCTTTCTTCTAAAAGGACCTTTGTATGGCTTGATCTCTTTGAATAATTGAACTTCAAGTACCTTGAATGTTGATGCAACTTTTCTTCACTTTATTCTTCACCCTTGAAAAATTTCTTAGAGAAGAACTTCAATGGAAAGCTTTTGAGAGTTTGTAAATCTCTGGAATAGTTATAGACTCTAGAAATCTTGATTGATGGGAAGCCTTGTGCCACTTGTCAACACATGAGATGATTTTATCTCCTTTGATTTCTTATCTTTTATTTTGATAAAAGATTGGATCAAGCTTCAAGATTTTTCTTTGGGTATAAAGTTGTCACGTGTAATCAACCTTTAAAGATAAGATTCATATCTTTCTTGATCTTTATCTCTTCTTTTGAGAAGAGATTGGATGGACCCATTTACTTTTCTTGGGTTGTGAGCCCATTAGTGGGCTTAGAATACTTGGATTTACAGCCCATGAGTCTCATTTATAAACTTGGATTTATGCCATAATGGGTTACCCGTATGCGTGTAAAGCCCATTTATAGTCATTATTCATAAAGCCCATTTGTAGTCATTAAACATTTATTGTCACTTGCATGGGTATAGCCCCTTATTTGTAATTTAGACAAATTTTAAGTGCCTACAACTATATATCAAAAAATGAACTAAACAAATCAGGTGGGATCCTCTCCTGAACGCAAGGCAAGACTGTCCCGCAAAGCTCACATACTCCCAAAAAGGTGTATTGTATTGTCATTTTACGGGAGGGGGGGGGGTATGTGTGTATCGCATACCATTGCAAGATAGTCTTCCAAGCAGGAGAAAATCCTGAGTGAACCAGGCAGCAAGACATGCACGGCAATCCTATAGGGAGAGTACATTCAATCCTAGAATGTCTTTAAGATGACTAAGGGTAGCATGTAGTGGTAGATATTACACAATACATACTGTACAATTTGGATCTCCCTACGCGTTACACTTTATATTGGCTAATGTTTGCTCTAATATATACAGTAACCCAGCAAATAAAAGTGCTTTATCAATATATGAGTCTTTTTACCAATTAAAAATAATAATAAATTTGGAAATTCTGGACCAGTAAGTAGTCTCACCTTCATACACCCCATTATTTTTTTAACATATAATTCAGTAAACTTTTATGCATTTTTTATAAGTTGATTTAATTTAGAAAAGGAAAGAGAGAGGATCTTTCATGCTTAAAGCCTCATTGAACATTACACAACTGAATTCGAAAGAAAGAAACTTCAATTAACTATGTTGACATTGAATACAAATGATGCAGCATCAAAATACTACTTTATCAGGTTTACCATTTCCGTAAACCTGAAGGAAGGTCCCTCACCCAATCAATGTCACCTTTTAATACTACTTTATCAGTATTCTCAGAGACCAAATGCTAGTGATAGTGAAAACTATTTCAAACAATGATAAATAGATGGATATCTATAGAGCATCCTTGGATAGGAAATTGTTGGATTCAATCCTTCGAGCATTGCAGAGGTCATCAACAGTCTCCTCTTTCAAAGACACCAGCAGCCCCCATTCCTGTGCCTGCAGGTATTGTAAACAATTGGGCAGTCAGTTGTAAACAATACCACTTGAATTTAAAGAGAAAAGGAAAAAGAATAGAAATGCAAAGGTCAGAAACGTATGTAGTATTCATGGAGTGTAGATACCCACCAATGCACATTGACACCACTCCGAAGCGACAGTCTTTGCCACGGCGCTTCATCTCATGCAATAGAGTTGCCACACAGCGGGCGCCTAAAACAAAAACGCAGGCAGTTTATGATTGTCTGTTTTGAGACAGATCTCTATTGTCGTGCATTGATTGACACATGATGTATTTTTGAATTTGATGTCTTTTATTGGCTATCTACTCTTTCAACTGAACATTTTTTTGGACCCTTTTACCCCCCAAAACAGCATGTCTGTTTTTAATTCACCATACACGCTACAGAGGCATTTTTATCATAGAACATTTGCTTCGAAAAAAAAAAAGTTACTATTTGTACACTGCATTGGGCCAATTATATGGACCCATTATAGCCCATTGAGTAATCGATCAGGACCACCTGAAACACGTACAAATATCCATTATGACATCACGTCAATATGATGTCAGAATGGATTCAAGCTTACAAGAGATTTTTCCCATATCGGATAAACATTTTGGCAACATTTCTAATTAATGAGGTAAAATTAATTAGTGACCAATTCGGTTTTTTTGTGATGTTTGATTACTTTTTTAGCCATAAATTGAATATACAATTAAATAGAAAACCGAATCCCATTCTGGTATATTTTTGCAATTGCCTTTTTAGACTGGTTCTAACAATCAGCACATAAAGGTTCTCATATTAGCACATTCAAAAAAGAACATGACAATGCAACACATCAAAAAGCCAATGCAGCATGAGGTTTTTCATTCATTAAACTCTAAAAACATCATCTCAATACTTAATGCAAAGTAAATCTTGAAGATGCCAAGTTACTAAATTGGTGAAGTCTTAGACGTTCATATTAGACATGATTCAAAACCCATCTTAACCTCTAAAATGTCTATAAAGTTTCTATACAGATTCTTCAAAATAGAGAAGAAGAAATAAGTGCAAAAGGAAACCGGGAGTAGTGCAGAGAGATAGAGAATTACTAATTTGGTAAATATGGAATAGGAAAGAGAATAGAGATGGAATAGGGAAAGAAATTGGATAGAGAGTGATTATGGGTTAGGGGTATAAAAGAAATTTTTTAAATTTATTAACCGTTAACTATCTTAGAACCAATTTGACCACTAATTAATTTTACCTCATTATTTGGTAATTTTGCTAAAATATTGAATCGATTTGGAAAAAATCTCATCTTACAATTAAGTAATAAAAGTTTAGTGATTTTAAAAGGCTTAGTAAATTATATATATAGTATATATAACTTCAGGCCTCGGGCCGGTCACAAAAACTTGAACCTGATCTTTTTAAAAGTTTGGGCTTTAATATCATGTTCAGGTCCTTGTCAGGTCTAACTCAGGTCAACTTGCAGGTTAAGTTTAGGCTGAACCAGGCCAAACCCACCCCTACTAAAATGGATTACTCTTAACCAGTGTTTTGAAACCAACTGGTTATTAGAAAAACTCGACCAAATTATTCGACTCAATTGAGTTCCTAGATAACTTGGAACTAAAGTTAGATGGCATCAACAACTTGGCCATTTGAGTTAAGGCCGAGTTTTTTAAGTAATTCACATGAATTTTCTAGCAATAGGGTCAAATAACTTGGTTTTAAGGTCATTTTAATATAAAAATATTTAAATAAAACAATTAACTATCTCTCCTAAAACCCTAAGGTTATAAAAGAGGTTAGAGTTAATATACTTAATATATTTCAACACTCCTAACTTAACATTCGAACCGATTGGATGAGTAGATTTTTGGATTCATGCTTGGTCCAGCTCTCGCCAAGACAGCCTGATCTGTAAAAGAACTGCACTCTGCAGACTGGGTTCTACGGGTCCTCGAGCTTCGGCCTATGGATTTGATGCACTGTATGGACCAAAGGTTCACCATGGCCTCAGCAGATAACATCGCCTGAGAATTTCTCCAAAATCTCGCGAGATGCCTCGGGTGAACCTCGATTAGACCGTTGACCCTTCTTGGGCCATAAAGCTACCCATCTCGCACAAGCATTTATGAGAGAGTGTGGGAGTAAATGCAAGTGAATGTCTGGAGTAAAAATGGATTCCTCGGTTCCCACTGTCAAACCCCTCTTTCTTGGAGTCCTTTCCATGCTCTTAGTGGCGATGATTTCTTGCCTTTTCACAACCATTAATGCAGCAAAGGCATACCCACCAGTCCAAGAATCTGATAGAGTTATTAATCTCCCCGGTCAACCCTCAAACCCATCAATCTCACACTTCTCAGGCTATATCACCGTTCATCCAGGTAGGGCCCTCTTCTACTGGTTCTTTGAAGCTCAATCCCAACCGTCCAAGAGGCCTCTCCTTCTTTGGCTTAATGGAGGTATGTACAGTACAGTCATATGGCTTGGTTTTCCACTGTGAATGATCCCTAAGCTTCTAAGCTAGCTTTCCTTTTTCTTATCTTTTTTTCTCTCTATATTTCTGTCTTGTATCTTTGAAATTGGTTTTTTTTTAATGATGGGTTTATTTACTTCTTCTTCTTTTCCCTTATAGGTCCTGGTTGTTCATCTATAGGATATGGTGCAGCTGTTGAGTTGGGTCCTCTTAGGGTTAAGAGAAAAGGAATTGGGTTTGAGTTCAATAAATATGCTTGGAATAAGGGTTTCATCCTCTAGAACTTTTTTTTTTTTTTTTTTTTGTTCTTTGTCTTTGCTTTTTATCCATTCAACCTTATCCTTAGAGATATATTTAGATATCATGGAATTCTATTTTTAAAATAAACCCGAATATAAAAATGGAAAAGGAAGTCTTCTATGTTTTAGTCATTTAGATCACCATTTTTTTCTACTGCAGAAGCAAATTTACTATTTGTGGAATCCCCAGTTGGAGTTGGGTTCTCTTACACCAACACATCCTCTGACCTCATCAACTTGAATGATGGATTTGTGGGTAATAAACCAACTAATTATTAAAATAATTCCATGAAAATGAAAATTTTCTCGTTTATTTCACTGACCTTTTTGCTATTCTTCTAAATGATCCACCAAAGCTGAGGATGCATACAATTTCTTAGCTAATTGGCTGAAAAGATTTCCACAGTTTAAAGCCCATGATTTCTTTATATCAGGAGAGAGTTATGCAGGTAAGGAAGCTTAATCCTTCTCATTATTCATAGTAATTGATGTATTTAAGCCTGATTATCCAATCCAGGGAACTATTCTTGATTTTTATTTTATTTATTTATTTATTTATTTATTTATTTTGTAGGTCACTACGTGCCTCAACTAGCTGAACTTGTATATGACCGGAACAAGGATAAAAATAATTATCCATTCATTAACCTCAAAGGTTTCATGGTAAGCCCACATTGAAATCTTCCCACATACAAAACTAACTAGCAACATGATCTCTCTTGCATATATACATAGATGATGGATGTTGGTGAACATAAACATGTCATGCTTTAGATGAACATACATTATGGTCTAAGATAACTCATCAATCTAAACCTTTCAATAGGATATCAATGCGCATTTTTTATTGTCGAGATTAAATGTATCAATTAATGTGTTAAAGAAAATGCAGTGTTGATTAGCTTCCGTGTTGAAAGTAAGTTTTGAAAGGCAATTGAAAAGAAAGTAGATATATATAAATTTTTTTTTACAAACAGTAAGTTGTATTATTGCTTCACAATTTCTTAAATAAAGCAATTAACCATCTCTGGTGAGACAGGCAAGGATTTTCTATGCCGCCCCCTTGTCCACTAACCTCTGTCGATGGTTAAGGGGGCGGTCACATCAACGCCAAAACTGATTTACACATGCCCTCAAAAAGTGTAAATCACTTTCAGCGCTGATGTCTCCACCCCTTTAACCATCGGCAGAGGTTAACAGACAATAGGGTGGGCGTATAAAATATCATCTCTCATGAGACCATAAGGTGATAGGATAGGGATTAGTTAGTATACTTATTATATTTCAACCCAATTTGAATGTGTATTACACGTTTTAATGATCTAAACATCCAAACACAACAATATAGATTATCGTGTGCTTAATTCCTGATAAGACTATTAGGATGGTATAATTAATGCCAATCCAAGTGAATAGGGAAGGGCTACCAAACCACAAAAAATTATACATAGAAGACTATATGCACAGACCTATAGGAACAAACACATGGTAGAGTTGACAGATGAATTTGCAGGTAGGGAATCCAGAAACAGATGACTTCTATGATTCAAAGGGGTTGCTAGAGTATGCATGGAGTCATGCAGTGATATCAGACCAGGATTATGAGAAAGCAAAACAAGTATGTGACTTCAAGCTCCTCAACTGGACGGATGAATGCATCAAGGCCATGAATGCTGTGTTCCAAAAGTATAGAGAGATTGACATCTACAATATCTATGCCCCAACGTGTCTCCTCAACACATCAGCATCTTCAGCTGATGATAACTTTGGCGGTGGTGGCAGCATCGATAGATCTAACCTTAAGGTGATCATCTAACCATTTTATGAACCAGTGCAATCTGAATGGAATTAATTAGATTAAACATAAATTAGTCTGAGAGAGATTAGAGAGAAGAAGAAGAAGAAGAATTAAGATATTTCTTTATGGATTAAACTCAATCTATATTTATTAATAAATATGGAAAATGGGATTTTGAATTTGCAGGTGAGGAGGATGAGAATTCTTGGAGGTTATGACCCGTGTTTTGCTTCATATACGGAAGAGTATTTCAATAGGATTGATGTTCAATCATCCCTCCATGTAAATGTAAAAGGAAATACTGATGGGAAATGGAAGGTCTGCAAGTAAGTGAGCAACTTACAAACACATACTTTTCTAAATAACGCTTCAATTCACCCAAAGAATTAGGTATGAATAATCCCTGAACAAATAGGTGCGAATGAAATTAGGGGTTGACACATTGCACCCAAAATTGATAAGCTCCCCCTAAAAAGTGTAAGTCACTTTTTTGGCACTGATGTGGCCGCCCCTATGTCATTCGCACCTTTTCATTCAGGAGGGGTGTTTGTACCAAATCAAAGCTCTTCAATTCATGGTTTAAAAAGCTGGATCAGGGTAGGGATCAGCCTGAACCAATTTCAGTTCCAAATCAACCCATTGGACTGATTGCAATCCGGATTGGATGACCCAGTGCAAATATTATACAATAAGGATGGACTGATCCAGCCGATCCTTAAAACCATGCTTCAATTTACCCCATCACTAAATTTTTTTATAAGTATTGCTTTCTTTTGCATCTTTTTGCAGTAATTCCATATTGAGGACATACGAATTTACAGTTTTCTCTATCCTGCCCATTTATTCAAAACTCGTCAAAGCTGGTCTAAAGATATGGGTTTACAGGTTCCTTCCTGATCTCAAATGATATTTTTCTTTTTGGGTCAATCAAATCATTCTCCTTTGCTCTTCTGTCCTTAAAGATTCTTTAAGAGAGAAATCCAAAAAAAAAAATTGGAAAGGAGGAACTCTTTTAATAGTTCAACCTGAAAAGAAAAGGTCGATTTGACTACTGACAGAAGGTTTGACCAAGAATCACGTGATCTAATTTTTTCTCTGGCAACTCTGTGTGTGACATAATTGATGTTTTTGTGTCTCTCTTTCTGGGTGTTAACTGCTGATTAAGTTTATCTTCTTGGGTTTTGGTGTTGGGCCACTGGACAGCGGGGACACAGATGGCAGGGTCCCTGTTTTAGGGACTAGAGACTGGATCGAAGCTTTGGGACTTCCCCTCACTGCACCTTGGCGTTCTTGGTACCACAATAATCAGGTCCGTATTCTGTCTTTGGGCCTCACACAAACAGGACTCTCTTGCACGCGGACAAGCTTTAAACCGCTAATTCCGCATCCACTTGCACCCACTTTTCACCTACCCGAGGACAGATCCATTATTCCTTTATAAGCAAATCATCTAAAATATCATAAACGTTTTGTAAAACCCATACCAAATTTAAAACGTTTTATTAACCCAAACCTAAACTGGATCAGAGACCCATCCGGTGCAAAGAGGATAAAAATCGCTTCCCTTAACTAATGTTAACGGCAACCACCGCTCCATGTCAGGTGGTGGGCACATCAGTGTTGAAAAGTGAATATGCACCCCTCCCCCCAAAAAAAGTGTAAATCACTTTTGATGCTCATGTGTCCACCCCCTGACAGTGTGTGGCGGTTAGCATTAGTTAAGGGAAGCACTCATAAATCAATCCCCCTGATGGGTGGTATTGGACCACTAAGCTGAAGTGTCGTAAACCAACGACATCAGCTGATTTCAAAATTCAATAATAATAATAATTATCATTTTCAAATATTGGATTTAATTTAGTCGAACTAACCAGATCAGATGGGTTAACGGCATATATGGCCCAAAACAGAACGGAATGATGGATCAGGATTCGTGTAACCAACCCTAAATAATTGGGATAAGGCTGTTTGTTGTTGTTGTTGTTGTTGTTAGCCAGGTCAGATGTGCTCATCGGTTTGAAAGGGCAATTTGCAAATCAGTCTGGTTTTCATTCATATCCATGTCTGAGACCCAATAGGACTGGTGCTTGGGTTCAACTCATCCAGTTGAACTGGCCTGTGCGGTCCAAGTATCGAATCATCAACTTCACTGTTCACACCCATTTTCGGAATTATGCAATACCGTTGTGGTCTAAGTACAAAATGGATGATCCCAACTCTCTATTTGATTGCATTTCAGTTTTGACGGGTCAATAACATCACGGCTCTCTTTTCTCCCTCTCTTTTTTTTTTTCGTTTTCCTGATTGAGAAAAGAATGGACTTGATTGGATGGTTAGAAGAACTAATCACAAGAGATGGCCAATTCAATGGAGGACTAAATAAATTATGAATTTCTTTGTTTTTTTCAATAAAGTTTTGTAACTCAATGCAGGTTGGAGGCAGGATAGTTGAGTATCGAGGGTTAACATTTGTGACAGTTAGAGGAGCAGGTCACCTGGTACCTCTTAACAAGCCCAGCGAATCTCTCTCCCTCGTTCACTCTTTCTTGTCTGGTGAGAACCTACCAACACATAAATGAAAGCCTCATGTTAATTATCTTCAATGCAAAACTTGTTGATTGTATGAAGGCAGAATCGAAATTGAATACAAACTCTTGAGAAACTTTGTTCTCAACTTCACACAATTATACTGTGTTTTTCATGAATAATCATGTATTTAAAAAAAAAATACAACTAGATTTCATCTGGCATCTACCCAACTCCTTGGTCAAATTCAATGGCTTAATCCAGCCAAGTTGGGGGTACAATACACGTTCAGGCATATTGAGTAGTATCTTCTTCAAGCAACCGACTAGAATGACAACCCACCTTTGGATATCATATAAACACATTGTTAATTGGCTTAATCATCTAGCCATGGGCATTTTATTACAATTGGACGACGGTCTCTAATTCTTCAAAAAGCACACTCCACGATCAGCTTTGTCCATAAAGAAAGTCTCCGTAATGATTTTCATCAAAAGAGTTGATTATAAACACACTAGTTGGCTGCTATTACAATCATCTTCCGAAAACCAGTCAATTTAAAATACTTACTGTGATATCCTTCATCCTGTATGCGATGAAGAGACCTTGTGAGAAAAAGGTAGGATGTATTTGTCTTACAATTTCTGGTTTCAACCATATCATTGTAAGCCTGGCAATTTTCTGCATGTATATTCGTCTACACAAACCATGTAAACTACATGAGACCTTGCAGTATGATAGCACAAATTCAGCTGCAAGTTCAAACCCAAAAAGAGTTTGTTGAGTGTGATAGCTATAAGTTTGTAAGTTATTCTAACAGAATTGGATCCAACACGTAGAGCAACAAACAAATATCAATTTGAGGAATCATAAAATGTACTTTATAAATATATAAGTGTACAACGCAATGTGAAACCTATGTCAAACAATCCCCGTGCAGTTAGGATAGGATGTAAGGAACACAACCTTGAGATTGGAGATGTAATCTTAAGTTACAGGCCTCAAATGGGAACCAATATGATTTGTAGTAGAATAAATCACCAATAATCCAGGCATGAACATGACCCCTGTTTGAAGTGGTGAAAACGATGCCGATCCCTCACAATAATTTCACGTTCGAAGACTCTTGAGATGACCTTAGCTGCAGTGTGACAATCACCACATATACGCAAGTTCTTCATTATCCTGATCGGAGTTGGAGGACTAGTGCTGATAAGCCCAAAAGCAATGGCAAGTTTTTCGCTGTGTCTATAGAGAGAAGTTTCTTTCTCTTCTTCATCAATGTCAAGAGCAACCTCATTGGTCTCTGGGGCATACCCTTCCATATTCAATCTCTTAGCCATCTCATTCAACATTCTGTCAATCTCTTCTATTTGAGGGTGTGTCTTATCTCCTGCTAGGAATTCATGAACAACACCGTTGGCTTCTATCAAGCTACAACCTGGAGTTTTCACCACTCCATGTTGCTTCATCATCCCTCTGATCTCTATAACATCATCCCACCTTCCTTTTTTAGCATATATATTGGATAATAGTACATGAAAACCATCATGGTCAGGCTGAAGCTCAATGAGCCTTCTTCCAACTCTTTCCCCTATCTCGGTATCACCATGTTTCCTACAAGCCCCAAGCAAGGCACCCCAAGTAGTGACATCTGGCGCCATAGGCATACTCTCTATGAGTTCTTCTGCTTCTTTAAGCAAACCTGCACGGCCGAGAAGGTCAACCATGCAACCATAGTGCTTAACGTTAGGTCCTATCTTGTGTATCTGAATCATGGCATCAAACTGTCGGCGCCCCTCATCTACTAAGCCCACATGTCGACATGCACCCAAAACTCCCATGAAGGTTATTTCATTGGGAGCTACCCCACACCTTTTCATCTCCGAAAACTTGTCAAGAGACTGGTCCACCAATCCATTCATGGCCAGTCCTACAATGACAGCATTCCAAGTAGAAACCCCCTTTTCCTCCATTCCACAAAAGACCTCCAATGCATTTTCCACACACCCGCATTTCATGTACATGTCTATAAGGGTCGTACCAAGAATAACATTGATCTTTAGACCATTCTTCCTTATGTAAGCATGAACCCATTTGCCTTGGTCTAAAGCAGCCAAGTGGGTGCAAGCTGAGATTACACTCACCAATGTGGTCTCATCAGGCCCAATTTCTCCATGTTGCATCTCTTGGAACAACATCAAAGTCTTTGAGAACTGACCATGTTGCGCATAACCTGATATCATAGCACTCCATGAGACAACATCCTTCACGGGCATGGAGTCAAATAATCTCTGTGCATCTTCAATTGAACCACATTTCAAGCACCCCGAGATCATAGTATTCCAAGATATATGATCCAAGCGCTGGCTTGCATCAAATAGTCTCCATGCTGCATTTATATCCCCACAACTTGAATACATGTGAATCAATGCATTGTGAAGATTAACATAGGAGTCAATTCCAATTCTAACGGTCAACCCATGGAGTAGTTCCCCTTCCTTAATAGCTCCCAAGCCTCCACAGGCAGAAAGAACACTTACCATCACAACCTCATCCACCATGACTCCTTTGGCATTCATTTCTATAAACATCATCAAAGCCTCTTCAAACATATCATTTTGCTCATAAGTTGAAATCAATGCACTCCAGGAAACCATGTCTTTTTGAGGCATTTCATCGAATAGCTGGTGAGCCTCGATCACACGGCCAGTCCTACCAAACAATGCAATCATAGAATTTGAAGCAATAGTGTTCCTTTGAGGCATCTGATCGAATATTAACTTAGCTTCTTGTACATCTCCTATCTGAACATACCCGGCCAAAATGGAATTCCAAGAAACCGAATCTAATACACAACTTTGATCAAACAACTGTCGTGCATCACTCAAATTCCCACAAACAGAATACATATTAATCAATGTGTTCTGGACATAAACATCAGAACTAAAACCCATTTTCAAAACGTGATCATGAATTCCTTTTCCTTCTTTTTCAGAGTATCGAAGAGCACTAGCTTGAACTAAAATCGGGTACGTGTAGCTATCGGATCCCACATTCCTCTCCAACATCAATTTGTATAGGTTAATCGCTGACTGAGGAGAACTTCTCTGCAGACACGCCCTCATCATGGTATTCCAGATAAACCCATTAGTAATCTTAATTCGATCGAGGATTTGGCGCGAGTAATCGAGATGGATGAACTGCGAATCAGTGGAGAATTTAAGAAGCCGGCTGGCGGCAAAAGTATCGTTGATGAATCCGGAGACGATCATCTGAGAATGAATTTGATTGAAACCCTTGAGATTTTGGCATTTCCGCAACTGGGTCTCCAAGACTGAGAAATTTATTGTGGGTATTACGGCAGAATTTCGATTCAAAGATGATTTAATGATTGAAGGAAGATGGGCGTTTGCAAAATTCATAGAGAGAACAAGATTGGATTTCTCATTCTAGCAATGGGATTAGGTAAACATGGCCATTGGATTTGTTAAGCAATTGTAAACGGACAAGTGATTTAAATTTGTTAGAGCAGCCAAATTCGAACCAGGAAAGTGAAAATTCTATGTGGGTTTTGAGTGATGCACAATTAGATATATAGCTCGCTTACGTGAGAATACGACTCGACTGGAAGGCCTAAGAGTCGAATGTCAAACTTTTAACACTGGGAGATTTGCAAAAGTAGTCTTTTCATTTTCATGTGTACCCCTATGTTTCCATGCTTTTGTATTTACCTTTAAATTTTTTCATTTTTGTGGATTTACTTATTTATTTACATGTACTTGTTCTCCTAGGTTCCTTGCATGCTTACCTGAATGTTACACTGTTGCCCACAAGTTTGAAGAATTAAATAACCAAAAATATTCTTGATTTTTCTTTGTTTACAAAGTCTCTATCAACAAAAATGAAGAGATGATGAAAAGTTGAGGCAAAGGAGATTTTTAAATTAAGTAGAAATGCTGTTTTTTAACATTAGTATGCAGATGTAATAATTATTGTAAACTTCAATTCATATTTGATACTTGATGATTTTTGTTTTCTAAAAGAGTGTAAATTACAATTTTAAATGGGGGTATATAACTTTTGTATTTTTTTTTTTTTTTTTTGTACATATATACTTATTTAGTATTTACATGATAATTAATTAGAGATAGGTGAAAGATGTCTAATCTTATTCTCCTTCTTCTTTTTTAATCTTGTTACATATTTCTTAAGTTTGATAGACATATTTTTATACATTTATTAGACCATAAAATACTTCATTGCATCTTGAATTCTATTTATGATTTTTTTTTTGTATTTTGAATACATAATATATAAAAAAAAATATTTATTCATCATAGTTTTATTGTGGTCCCTCAAAGATAAATTCTTGACTCTGCCACTGGTGTCCAAAGAACATTATATGTAAAACTTAAAAGCTGCATTTGACGGCCACCTGTTATGTAATCATTTCATTTGAGTTTTTCAAAGCTTTTGTAGCCTCACTGGGATGGCTTGTAATGAACTCATTCAGCTTTGCACCGATTTGTGTTTGATAACATTAGTCATTTCAATTTATAGAAAAACCTAAGATGACTTCATTTCTAATTGTTGTTAACAAATTAGTATAAATTTGAATGAGTTCATAAGGAACCATAACTTTATGGCTACAAATGCCTTGAGAAACTCAAATGAAATTATTACAGTACAGGTGGCTGCCAAACACACTATAAAAGAATTAGGCTGCATTTGGCAGCAGTATGTAATGAAATCATTTTATTTTGAGTTTTTCAAGGCAGATGAAGAAAAAAAGATGGATCATAATGATTTCATTCAAATTGGTGGTGATTTGCACTTGATAACATCAGTCATTTCATTTTACATAAAAACCTATGACGACTTCGTTTCTAATTTTATTTAACAAATCAGTATAAATTTAAATGAATTTATTTATGATCTATCATCTCATAGCTATATATGTTTTGGGAATTTAAATGAAATGATTACATTATAGGTGGTTGCCAAACAAGCTATTGATAAATCATACAGTGAAATCTAGTTTAGGGTTGTTGATTGGGCCAAGCTGGCCCAAAACCCGATTTGGTTGGCTCGAAATATTTTGGACTGGGCAAGTTGAACTGTGGGCTCAGGGCCAA
>JAOXJP010000015.1:6930139-6944809 GCA_025762735.1 Platanus orientalis | reverse complement strand
CCTACAACATACTCAAGAATTTTAATTTTGCATCAAACTTTCTAGTTTCTAAAATTTATTGATAACAGAATTGAAGAATCAAATAAAAAAGTCAATCACTTATCTGGAGGTCATGTAGATGATGAAATCATATGAGATTCGTTATAGAAATCCCACTCCTCCAATAGTATCTTGATATGGATTAATGAACGGTCAATGACAGATAAATGAAAAGCAAAATAAGAAGAACCAATCAACATCAACTGATTGGAGACATATCAAAGTTGGCTTCCTATGTTGTATGGATGAGAGAAAAAATGAAGAAGAAGATTGAAGAAAGAAAAGGAAGAAGAGAGAAGAAGATGAAGAAAACGAATGGGAGAAAAACCCAAATCATGATGAGAGATTATTGTCTCATCTCATATGATTAGGTCTCTTTATTATAATAAGAGTAGTTATTAGTTTATTACATTAATACCCTCAATATACTGTTATGATGTATGTATATACTCTTTAAGACAAATGTAAATGACATCAATACCCTTCTAGCTATTCTGATAACAATACCCCTTAAGCTTGTATGTAGATATTATATAAACCAAGTTTGCTTACAACATTCTTGGAAATGAGAACCATTAAGCTCTTTAGTAAACACATCAGCAAGTTGGTCCTTGGTATGGACAAAAGGAATACAGATATTGCCCAGATTTCCGCTTTTCTTTTGTGAAATGTTAATTCTGTTGAAGTATATTAATTTGTGTATCTCCTAACAGCTTAAGGTTTTTGGAGAGTTGGTTAATTTACTGTCAACATGGTATCAAAGCAGGTGAGGTTGCGAATTCAAATCCCAATGGAAATATTTTCCAGATGTAGTGGTATGTTCGTGTGTACGCATTGTATGGACTTGTGCCTAGCTCCCCAAGTGTGTTCCTAGGAGAGAAGAGTGTTCCTCCTAAGGGCGGATGTTGAAGTATATTAATTTATGTATCTCCTAACACCTTAAGGTTTTGGGAGAGTTGGTTAATTTATTGTCAACAAGTTCACCTCATGACTTTTGTCCTATCATGTTGCACAGGATTATGAGAGTTGATTTATTTAAGTCAATTTCTGTGATTAGGGTTAGAAGAAATATGAAGAAAAATAAAAAGAAGAATGATAAAAGGGAAGAAAGAAGAGACTTGTGTGAGAGAGACGGAGTAGTCTATCCACATCTATATATTTAAATTATTGTGTGTTGTGTACCGCATAGTGAACAGTATATGGTATATGTACAAATACATATAAACCTAATATACCCTCAACAATGCATAGACTTCTACACTCCCCCTCAAATTGGGGAATAGATGTCAATCATTCCCAACTTGCCAACAACCTTACTGAAACTAGGTTTGTTAAAATATCTGCAAGCTAATCTCCAATCTTGACAAAGGGAGTGAAAGTATACCCACGTCAGAGCTACTCCTTCATGAAATGATGTCCACATCAAAATGTTTTATTCGGTCATGTTGGACAGGATCATGAGTGATGCTTATCGTTGCCTTATTGTCACAATACAATGAAATAGGATGTACTATTAAAAATCCCAGCTCTGCCAAAAGCATTTTCAATTATAAAAGTTCACACACACCATGCACTATGAATCGAAATTCAGCTTCTGCATTAGATCAAGCAACCATTGCTTGTTTCTTGCTCCTCCAGAAGACCAAATTTTCGCCCACAATGTACAATAGCCTGAAGTAGAGTGTCTATCATTCATTGATCCAACCCAATCAGCATTTGTACATGCCTCAATTCGAAGATGTCCGTGAGAAAGTATAAAAGACACCTTTCTCTAGACACCATTTCAAATACCTAAGAATTTGATATGCAGCTTCCATATGAGCAACGGTAAGAGCATGCACGAATTGACTAACTACACTAATAGCATAGGCAATGTCAGGTATAGTCAAAGATAGATAAGTATTCCCACCAAATGTTGATACCTAACCGCATCAATAAGTCTGCCATCTTGTCATCTTTGAGTCTATGGTTTGGATCTATAGGTGTAGTAGCTGGTTTGCATTCCAACATTTTAGTTTCCTTTAAATGGTCAAGAACATACTTTCTATGAGAGAGAAAAATGCCTTTCGAAGACCTTGCTACCTCAATGCTCAAAATAATTGAGTAGATCCAGATCTTTGATTTCAAACTCCTTGGCTAACAATGTTTTTAGAAACTTTATTGTTTCTACATCATTACCTATAACCACTATGTCATCTACATAGACTATCAAGGCTGCAACTTTTTTGTTGTCATGCTTCACAAATAAAGTGTGATCACTTTGGCAGTAAGCATAACCACTGTTCACCATAGCCAATCTAAACCTCCTGAACCAGGCTCTTGGTGATGACTTCAATCCATACCAAAGCCCTTCTAAGTTTACATACTTTCCCAGTAAGAAAGCGATGCTTGATTTTTATCACAAGTGATCATTATGTTGATTCTATTTGGTGCGACATTATCCCTATGAAGGTGCACATATTGATTGGGAAAACATGGTTTTATGACTGAGATGTGTATCACTGTGGGAGGCTTAATACCTATACCTTCACTTTTAATGATAAGAATATTGTCCTAAGGCCTATGACCAAAGAGCAACTTAACAGTTGTCTTCAACGAAAATAGAAGGTAGAGTCCGCCCCAAAGAAGAAGAATCTTCATCTTCTTATGAAAAAGCAGTTTGAGACAGAAGGCAAGGAAACTAGTGTTGTTTATGATGTAGTGACAAAGAATGTGGACAAACCAACTGTAGAAGCACTTCTAGATATTTCTCAAGAGGCTAAAGTTGTTGTCCGACTTTTGGAACTTGATCCTAGAGGAGCTTCCACCCATATGGAACATCTAACATGCTATTGATTTGGTGCCAGGATCTCAGTTGCCAAATCTATTAGTATACCGCACGAATCCAACAAAACATGCCAAACTCAAGAGATTTTATGAATTGTTGACCAAGGGTTTTATTAGTGAGATCCTTAGTCCATGTGTTGTTCCTGCTTTATTGAAACCTACAAAGGATTGATCATGGTGGATGTGTGTTGATAGTAAAGCCATCAACAAGATTACCATCAAGTATCGGTTTTATATTCCACGACTTAATGACATGTTAGATATGATGACAGGTTTTTTATCTTTTCTAAGATAAATCTTTGCAATGGTTTTCATCTGATCAGGATTCATCTAGGAGATAGATGGAAGACAACCTTCAATACCAAGGATGGCCTATACATGGGTGGTTATTCCATTTGGCCTTTCTAAAGCGTCAAGTGCATTCATGAGGGCAATGAACCAGGTATTACACCCCTTCATTAGATATTTTCTTGTTGTTTACTTTGATGATGTCCTAATATACAGCAAGACTAAAGAGGATCACCTACTTCATCTTTGAAAGTTATGAGGGTTTTGCGACATGAGAAACATGAGAAACTCTACATAAATCAGAAGTGTTCATTCATGGTTTCAAGCGTGGTGTTCCTTAGATTTGTTGTATCTTCTGAAGGAGTTAATGCAGATCCTGACAAAGTTAAGACTATTCATGATTGATCTACTCTAACTATTACATGAAATTCTACTCTAACTATTACATTAAGTACGTAGCTTTCATAGGCTAGCAACATTCTATCAGTGTTTTATTGCAATTGCAGTACTCTTATTTATGGCTCCTATCACTGATTGCATGAAAAAAAGGTAGTTTACATGGACAAATGCAATAGTCAAAGTATTTAGAGAAATCAAGAAATTGACTGAAGCCCCTGTCTTGTGAATTTTAGATCGACTTTTAGATTTTACGAATACATATTGATGTTTTCATCAGTTAAATTGAGTGTGAATTAGTGTTCAAAACCATACCTTTATCCCTTTTAGATAGTAAGTGAGTGCATACAATAGTTTATAGAACAGACAGAAAAATCAAAAATAAAAATTTTCGGTCCACTTGAGATGAATCTCAAACCTAGACCAAGGTCTTTCTAGAAGTACATTACTCTCAACCGATGGTATTTGAGGTCTCATGTAATGCATCTCATGTTGGGATTCACAGAGCTTTGAGTCAAGAAGGGTAACCTATAGCCTACTTTAGTGAGAAGATTAATGAGGTAAAGCAGAGATACTCTACTTAAGATAAAGAATTTTATGCAGTGATGCTAGCCCAAAGATACTAGCAACATTATCTCATATCAAAGGAGTTTGTGCTATATTCTAATCTTGAGGCACTTGAGTACATTAACTCCAAGAAGAAGTTGGGATATAAACATGCCAAGTATGTTTCTTTTTTGCAGGAGTATACCTTAGTTATCAAGCATAAAGCAAGAGTGGAGAACAACAATTGATACACATAGTTCGAGTGGTGTATTTGCTCACCACTATGAATGTCCAGGTCATTGGATCAAGAGAGACTTTTTTTTCTTACCATGATTTTAGTGTGATCTATGCTAAATTATCGGGAGGAAAACAATCTTCATATTTGGACTTCTCATTAGATGAAAACTACCTCTTTAAAGCTACTCGACTATGTAATCTAATGCTTCTCATAGAGACGAGATGATTTGGGAATTACATAAAGGTGGAGCAACATGTCATTTTGGCAGCAACAAGACTATTGCTATGGTTGAGGATAGATTCTACTAGCCTAGCCTCAGAGAGAATGTGGCCAAGATTCTTAGGCAATGTCGTACATGCCAACTAGCTAAAGGAAGTTAGCAGAATACAGGACTTTATATGTCACTTCCTGTTCCACATGAACCGTGGCAAGATCTTAGTATGGATTATCCTTGGTTTGCCAATGAATTTGCAAGGAATGATGTTATCTTAGTGGTAGTTAATCGGTTCTCTGAAATGTGCATGGTTTGCCTTAAACCATTGTCTCAAATAGAGATGTAAAGTTTGTGAGCTAATTTTGGTGTACTTTGTGGAGATCATCAAACATGCAGCTCAAATTTTCTTCAGCCTTTCACCTCATACAGTTAGACAGACATAAGTTACAAATCAGAGTTTGGAAGATCTCTTGCATTGTCTGGTTTGAGATCATGTGACTTAGCAGGATCTTACCCTATGTACAGTTGAATTGGCCTGTAATAGTTCCATGAATAGGAATAGTGGCAGAAGCCCATTTGAGATTTTGGTAGAATACAGCAAATGAAGCCAAATGATTTGGTTCCTTTACCTCCTAAAGTGCGTCCAAGTGATAATGCAAATGAATTTGCTAATCACATCAAGAACATACATGATGACATAAGGCGATTACAGCAATGAGAATTACAAGTCACAGGTTGATTTGAAGTGGAAATTTGTTGAGTTTAACGAAAGTGATATGGTCATGACACGTGTTAGATATGAACATTTTCCTAAAGGTGTTTACAAAAAGTTGCACTCAAGGAGCACTGGTCCATTCAAGATTATCAGGAATATCAAATCTAATCCCTATATCCTTGACTTGCCAAAAGATATGGGTATCAGTAATGCGTTCAACGTGACTGACCTCACTTTATACCATGGTCAGTGAGATGTGTTTCATGGAGATGATCCAGCTGTTCGCTTACCTACAACACTTTGAAAGAAGAGATTGAGGATATACTTGATGATTAGGTTGTTTCTACAGGTTCAGGTGGATACCAGAATTTCTTGTTAAGTAAAAGAACCATCCTAATTCTGACTATAAATGGATTACTACTGGTGATTTCCAATATCTCAACTATGATTCGTACGAATGTTACATTTCTGTAACATCGACGGGGTCAAGTTTTTCCAAGCCAGGGAAAAATGATGGGAATCATACTCAACATGTGAAGACATACCAGAGAAGATGTAAATATGCACCTATTTTAATATGGTAATATAATGTGATGTGAGGCCAACGTGGGAGTTGGAGTTACAATAGACACGTTGGGACAGTCCTATGGGTTCCTTAGATGCCACATATTATAGTGTTAATATGGGGTGTAACAATGGATAAGGGTACTCTGAAGTTTATGTCACTCAATGACATGACCGTAATTATGAGGGAATCTTGAGGGCAGCCCATAGAATCCATATATTAGCTGGTGACAGCTTAGGAAAGCGGATCTTTTTTATTTTATTTGGATTATGTTTATTAGTAAGTATTAGCTGGAGAATCATAAAAGCTTCTAATTAGTTTTAGTACTTTACTTTTTAGAGCCTAGCATTTGTAAGATATAGAAACTAGTTGTCCCTCTCATAGAAGTTTCTATTCTTCTTTGTGGGGTTACTGTAACTCAAAACTGATTGTATACCTCTATATAAAGAGGGCTGGCTGATTGGTATAGACATGTATGAATTATTAATGAAATTTCTGCCACTTATTGAAGTGTAATCACTTCTCAAGGTGTGGTTGGCTTGAACCCTGGGTGTGATTGCCTAGGTTCTTCTCCTTCTTCTTCTTCCTCTTATTCTATATTCTGTAATTTCACGGCACAATCCATACGTTCTACTTGGGGTTTCATTCTTGAATAATCAATTACATAAACTCTATAAACTGTGGGCTATAGAATCAGTCTACTGTTGTTCAATAGTGCTGAATCCCAACAATCATACACCACTACTTCAAATCATAGTTTATCCAACATTTTTCAAATTGATTTTGATGACCCTTTTCAAGAACAAAGGTTTAACAACTTCCACCACCAAAGTTGAAGATTATAAGGACTCCTGATATCAGCATCCTAGTAACTCGTGTTTTCATAGGACAGAACTGCACGTCTTAGTTTGTCTCCTAAGAGGGTTTTTTTTTCATAGTAATAGAACAACTTTTTTATCAAATCTGGTGTAAACAGACATCAAGTGTACATAGCAAATTCTACTTTTTATTTTATTTTTCTCTCCTACATTTATATATCCAGTCACTTATGAAAAGAAAGAAAAACATATAGGGATTACTAAGAAAAATAAAACTATGATGGTAAATGTTGCTAAAAGTTCAAAACACAGGGTTATACTTTCAGTTTTAGTGCACCTCCCACCAGATGAAATCATACCTCAATTTAAGGTAGCCTGTTTTCTTTTGGTGGACAGTATTAATATGATATGATATCAATAACAGTGTTGCAACTGTTGTTGAGTCAGGACCTTCACTTTCTCATGTCCTAGAAATTTTCTTATTTCATTTGTCATCAGAGATTTTAATATCAGTAAACAACCTCATAGTGAAGATTCTGCAAATCTTAATACTTTTACAAAGTCTGACATGCTATAAGGACTAATGGAATATTATCTTTTCAGTGATAAATAAAAAGAGACTCTGTCATACTACAAGTTAGGTTACACTGGCAAGACAAACTATCATGGAAGAACACATCAGCCTGCTTCTACAAACCAACAACCACAGCTCACTGAGAAATCAATGCCCTTCACCTTCATTATGCAACTAGGATTTCAGAGAAAAGCATCTAGGAAGTAGGATAAAACCAGAAGAAAGCCAAAAAAGCAGGCTTGAATGCCAAGTAATTGAAAAAGACAAAAGCATCATATTAAGAAATTTATTATAAGCATCGCAATCCCAACTACTTACAATTAAGCATCTGGTCCATGTTTCATGCACCAATCTGTGATGAAGGTATTCCATTATTCAAATTGAAATCTCTCCTACCACTAAGTGCTACAAACTTGTCATTGAATCTCAACAGAGGACATTTCTCTATCAAATTTGAACCATCATAAGCTTCCTTAAGGAAGACAGTACTCTTTGCACCTTTATTAGTGATGTAGAAGATACCATGATTCTTAACCAAACAAAGCAACAATTTGCACGGCAATTGATACTCTGCATGAAATGCATCCAATTGAGCAGAACTCATCCTCTTCTCCATAGTCAAACTGAGGAGCTCGTGAAGCACTGCCACTGCCCGTTTTCGAGCTTTTGGGTCTGCAGGCTCAAATCTCCTTGCATTCAAATATGGAGAAGGAAAGGGCATTTTCTGCCATCTCTGGACTTCTTCAAGATATTTTGTGTTGGGTCTGAAACCAGCTGGAAAATTCATACGGAAAGCAAAAGGACCTGAGAAGTTACCATCTCTCGATATCTTGGCCACCTTTTGGCACCCACCAAAATCGGAGCTCCCATCACAGGCTGCAGCAATTTTTTCTTCACGAGAAGTGATAGCTAGAGAGGAATCCCAACTTTCCAAATGGAGATAGGCTCTTCCGTTAACGTCTTTTACCGAGAAGAAATGTGGGTACTTTGGAATCAAGGACATTTTGAAGTCCCTTGGCAAACCCAGTTCTGATTCAATGAATTCAATCTTTTCAAGCGGGATGCAACAGTCCATTGACATCATTAGTAGCTTCCTCAGGTTTTTCACCAAAATAGGCTCCATTTCTTCTATAGCATGAGCTTCTTCTGAAGCAATCCTCTCTGCCTTTTCCGTAAGCCAAACTGAAATGGGTGTTCTGTTTCCACCTCTGACGTGAAAGATTGTGGGATACTTTTCAATCACAGACATAAAGTTCCATTTTTGAACAAAACCAACTTCTTTTTCGAGGTCTCTGATGAGGAGAGAGTTGTTTTTCTGTCTTTGAAGTATGGTTTTTAGTTGTAAAATGAGGGACGGTTTCTTCTGAAGCTCCATAACTCTATCGAGATCATAGACTCTGTGATACATTTTCTTCTTGGGTCTTCCCCCAGTAGACTTATGCATGATTTGGACGGACAAGAAACCAGTATTTCCAAACAGGGTCGAGGAGAAGACTAAACATTTGCTAATTTTCTGCCGAATAGAAAAACCCAGAAGAGATTGCTGTAACGACAAGAATGAATTCATGCGATGCATTTTCGAGTAGGACTCTCTTTGGGACCAAGGATCAAACGATGAGAATGCAATCTGTTTGGAGAATCCGAAAAACCATACAGCGTGGTGAACTCTACCGTTGGAAACTCAGGAGATTAAGTCGTGTGTGAACGTGCATAACAAAGACTAAGAAATTTGACAAGGAGGTGTATGCTTATGATCATCATCCGAAGAAAGATGTCAAAAAAAAAAAAAATGCACCCCTTGTACCGTAGTGGCCCCTTAAAGCAGGTAGGAAATAGGAATGGCGATCGATTGATACGGGTTGTGTTCTGGTCGAATACAGGCTGAGATATCGCCCCCGACCAGTAAACCTGGTTAAGTTTAGCCAACTTGAACCTCCTTGAAATGAGATGGGGGTTTGGGTGGGGATTTAGGCTCTCATTTTACTCTGCAACAAAGTAGCTTTCATCTACCACACTATGCACCAATCTTGAACAACTAGGCACTTCATTGCGGACCGGCTATGGACAGGTTATATGTAAACCCGTATCCAAATCCGTTTAAATAGAAGACATATCCGTATAATTTGGATATCCGGTTATACAGCAAGGCAAATTATGAGGAAAGAAGCATTTGAAACATAACGTCAGAAGAGCTCGTGCCATTGAGAAGAGAGTCGAAAAGGGATTCTAGGTTGTAGAAACTCGCTGCCATCTTATTGCTCTTTCCTGTTTGGAATTTTGGTTTTTCAGGTTAATGTGTCACAGAGAGAGATCCAGACAGGGGGAGAGTAATAAAAATCTCCTGATCACTGTTAGCTCCAAAGGCACATGCAAATAAGGGAGAAGATGAACTCATTAAGAAGAGAAAAGAAAGAGAGGAAATGGAGAAGGAGAAGGAAAAAAGACGGCCAACGCCACAGTGCTATGGTGGCTGAGGCATGTCTTCCATAGGGAAGACCCAGGGTCTAATCCCTGGAGGGGGGTGGGGTGAACAGTGCAAAGTGGTGTCGCTTGTTTGGGTTCTCAGTTTTGACTGGTTCAGGCCAGTCCCACTTCAAGCAGCTGTGATGATGAAGGCCCACGTAGCCGTACCACCGCAAAAAAAAAAAAAAAAAAGAGACAAATTTAAAAAAATAAAATAAAATGGTTGCTACCATCTCCAGCCTGTGTGAATAGATTAAAAACTTTAGGAAACTATTGATCTCTCTTTAAGCCGTTAGAGAAGAGAAAGTAATATATTGTATTCATAGAATAAATTTTAAATAATCATATTGTTGTATACAATCAAAGAATAGAAAGAATGAAAGTTGTCAACCTTTATTGTTGACTATTTTGGAAGTCCTTAGTTGTACAAATTGATCCCTAACCCTATGAATCAAAAATGATAAGATTTCGTTGATGCAAATTGATAAAATATCACTCGTAGGGTGGTATGCGAGCATTCAGAAATGTGTATATTCCACTCGTAAGATAGTATGCGAATATTTGGAGATATGTATGTCTCACTCGTAGAACGGTATGAATATTTGCAGATGTGTATGTCTCACTTGTAGGATTGTATGCAAGTACTTAAAGGCTTGTGAGTTCCACCCTTACGGAGAAAGGTTATTTGCCGGAGGGTCAACATTAACTATTTTGTATTTAGATTTCGGATTTGGTCTTATTGGGGACTTTCATAGATTCTTTGATATTTGATGACAATATGGTATTTGGATCATTGTGGGTATGGCACATGGTATACAGTGTACTTTCTTATTCTACATGCATTTATTCATCTACACAATATAGGGTAGTTAGTTCATGGCATATGGCATATAACTATAGTACATGCACATTTTGAAATTGTCTTAGTTCGATTTCCTATTTAGATATTTCAAAGCATGAGCATACTTGATTATAGTAGAGATACATGCATATTATTTTTGAAATGTGCATTTATGTACTTTAATTTTTCTCATCTACTTTGGATCACTCTATCATCTACTATACATGTTTAACTTTCCTTTTGTGTTATATAAACTACATACCCTCCCATTAAGCCCATCAAACTTATTCTAATTATCACCACCCACAAATGCCTAGGCATACACGTATCGAACGTGCCACTTGGGACACGACTCGCATTAAGGAGTTGGGGCACTTTGACCCGTTTACTTTTCATTCGGTCTTAGCTTTCTTTTATGAGAGATGTGTATTTTCCTACTTTTGTTAGGCCCTTTAAGGCAATGGATTTGTATACATTATTATTGAGGACTTTACGTTGGTTATTAGGATATTTGGACATAATGTTATTTTACTATTTTTGTTGCACTTACCTTGGATTGTGATTATTATTATTATTTTGTTGCAATATGATTGTTTAAAAAATAAAACTTAAATGGATGGGAAAAGAAAAGAAAATCAATTGTATGGAAAGTGATGTGAATAGGTAAGAAGGTTAATGGCCCACACCGACCTCGTTGGTCACTCTTCACTTTGAGAAAGGGGTTCATGGTGGGTCATTCCCATGTCACAGATCCGAACCCAACCCACTATATGGCCTGCAATTTTAGATTGTGACAATAGCCCTATGAACATGATCGTTGGTGTTGAGAAATAGGTAGAGTATGGATTGTGATATCAGTAAAGGAAGAAGGTGTAATAGGGAAAGGATCAATTGGTAGTGACTCATAAAATTCCCATCAATTGGTGTGCGGGCAATTGGTGAGTTGTATTGGATGAGTTGTGCATGCCTACAACTTGAATATCATCCATCATGAGAGAAGTCAATGTAACAATAATTCTAGCCATCACATCTTTAAGAGTAGAGGGGAATGGTTGTTGTTATTGCTCAGGAATTAGAGATGATAAACTAGGATCAGGAGGATTAGTTAACATAGTTGATGTGGCAAAAGGGAGGACCTGATAAATCAGAACTTCCAATATAGGTGGTTAAAACCAAATCATCTTGTGGTATGCTAACAACTAACGAAAAAATTTCGTTAGTATAAGGAAAAAAATGTGCATCAAAGACAACATGACGATAAATATATACTCAACCAGTATTAGGATGATGACATCTATATCCTTTATGAAGATTGCAATAGACAATGAACACGCAAGGAAGAGACTTAGGTGAGAAATTGTTTCTTCCGTAGTTGAGAAGCAACATCTAGTTAGAAAACACAGTGAAGAAAAATGTAAATTTTTCTTGTCAACATTTGAAAGGAGACTTCATCCCTAAATTTGGTGATGGCAACCGATTAATCAAATAAGCAACTATTGAAAAAGTTTTAACCCTGAGATTTTTAGGAACTTTACTACAAAACATCATTAAGAGACCTATTTCAACTATATGTCGATGTTTTATTTTGACCACCCTGTTTTGTTCAAGAGTTTTTAGACATGACATTTTCCTTATGATCCCATGGTCATCCAAGAAATTTAAAAACCAGTAATCCTAAAATTCTCCTCCATCACATTGAAATTTTTTTTATGTGAGCACTATATACATTATTAACCATCTTGCTAAATTTTATAAAGCAATCCAAAAAACCGGACTTGTACTTTGTATCTGATGCCAACAACAGATTATGAAGTGCATATGGCATCTTCCTATTCCAAGAAAAATAGGGAAGTGTGAAGTGTGCTCTTAGTAAAAGACTGATTAAGGTAGGTGAGGTACGCCCGGCTTGTAAAATAAGGAAGGAATCAATAAAACATTGTTTATTTTATTGTCCTATGGCGTCTAAGGTCTAATTTGCATCACATATAGGATTCTTAATTAATCAAACAACTTATGGGTCATTTGTTGAATGGTGAATGAAGTAATGTTGGTTAAGCTACTGGATAAGTAGGAGAGCATTAAAAAATTGTCAAGAAATAGCTATATTTTGTTGGCAAATTTGGAAAATTAAGGAATAATATTGTTCTTAAATAGGCTCAGTTTAAAGTTTCTAAACTTCTTTCTCCTATAGACAAGTTTGTGGAATTGATTCAAAAGGTGGAGATTACCACATCATGTCGGAAGGTCCATTTGAGGAATTTTTTCTAAGCCAAATGTTGATTTTGTTTGTTCTGGTGGAATGAGGTTGTTGCCTAATCATCTATTAGAATTTTGACAAAGTTGGGCACCCAAGTGGTTAGGTAACATTGTTATCAAGATCTTGATCTGGATCGTAGGATCTTACGATCTTATGATCCTAAAGCATCTAAATGATCCGACTCACTAGTAAAATCTTAAAGTTGTAGGATCTCTATAGGATCTGGGATTTTGTAGGATCGCGATCCCACGGTTACCTTGACCAATCCCACATATTGTGTTGTTAGGATTTTTTTCCATTGGGTTAATGAAATAAACCTTTAGGCTTTTAAGCCTAATTTAATAGTAATAATAATAACACACTTGGTTGTAGTGCTGACTACCAAATCATTTGAAGTTCATAACACTAGTGACAATAATAATGATGAGCCCAAAAATTCTTTAAAGAATTTTGACGATTTTTCCATGGATGATGTGGGTTATAGCTAGTAACAACATTGATGAAGATGTTGATGACGAAAGCCACTTTGAAGATAAAATTGAACTCAATAATAAAGAACTTGATTTGAATGATTGAATGTTCATATTTATTTATAGAAAGAAAATGTTTTGTGATGAAAATGCCTCTATAGTGTTTATGTTGAATAATGAACTGACATGTGTTAACTTGAGGGGTAAAAAAGTCCAAAAAAGTGTTCAATTGAAAAGGTAGGTGGTCAAATAAAAGACATCAAATTCAAATATGCATCATGTGTCAATCAATGGCATGCCTTTAAAGGTCTATAACAACACGGATAATCATTCTCCATATTTATAATTGTGTTGTTACCCTAGTGGAAATGGATGGAAACATGAAGCATCTAGTATGAATCCACTTAGTTATTTTAACATGTTTTGTTATTGTGTTGTTAAAACCTCAAAAACATTGTAATCCAGTACTTGGTAGCTAACTAATTAACTTTTGGTTAATTTGTATTGAAAAAAGTATAATATTTTTTTAGTTAGTAGAAACATAGAGTAAAAAAGTTATACTATATCAAATTTTATACATCTTTAATGGTTCTTTAACATATATCATTATTACTAGTGGTTTTCAACTTTATTTTTTTTTATCAAAAGTAGAATCTTATGATTCTCAATCCGATCTAAAGGTAAGATCTTGATTTTAACAACCAACTTAGGTTAGTGGAGTCTTTTGTTGCAAAAATGAAAGTGATCATCTTGGGCCTTCGTCTTGCTCACAAACTTCAAGCTTCAAGGGTAACTATTGAAAGTGATGTGTTGGAGGTGGTAAAAACATGTAAAACTCTATCCAGTAGAGTCCATGGATGATGTAAATATTTGGTCAACTTTGTTATCATTGTCTATTCTTAAATTGTCGTTCCTCGAAACCCATACCAGTAGGGCCATGAATTTCGGCATGTGACATTTACACATCACTTCACTTTTCATTCATCCACTCATTCTTAACTTATATAAATTTTCACTTTTTTTACATTCAAATAAATAAATAGTTTGACATAATCAAATCCATCAACTCAAATCAAATACTAAAAATCTCTAACTTAATATATCTCTCAAAATTCAAACTGAAATAACTGAACTAAATTGAAATAAAGTCTTTAATCCAAATAACTAAAATAACAAGTGTCTAGTCTCTAGCTGTTTCTATTTGAAACCACTACTCTACGATCTCTTCATCATCTGTGGTGTCAGATTAGGGTAAGTTTGACAAACTTAGCAAGAAAAGAGTCAAATATGGAAACAATGGATCAAGTCTTAACATGATTTCAGAAACTAAACAAATATTTTTTTATTTACAATCCAATATGCATAATAGTTCATAAATCAATCTTATACATTACTAAACACTTAATAAAAATTATAGTTT
>JAOXJP010000015.1:6919340-6930039 GCA_025762735.1 Platanus orientalis | reverse complement strand
AATGTGTAGATCTATCACAAATGTATAACATATAAAAAATCTACAAGGATTAGAGAAGAAATAAAGAGATTATCAAAATTTTTGTTGAGATTTGGGATTTCGGCTTCGATCATTCGATCCGGCTCAAATATACCTTTTCAAACGAATTTGACTCAAGTGAAGTCCTAGATTTAGGCAATGGAAGCAAAATCAAGCAAAAAATTGTAACAAAAATTAGTTTTTGTGTGATTTTTCAAGCTTGCGATAAAGTCTCATTCTGGCTGTGATACGCGGGACACTCTCTCTTTGATTTTAAAAGAAAAACTGAAAAAATAGTGTATTTTGGACAACTTATAGCAAGACACGTGCAAGACATTTCACGATAAGGTATCCTGGGCTCGATATTTCGCAGGCAATAGGAGTATCGTCTCGTAATACAGGAACGTATCGCGCAATACGGCCCGTATCGTGCAAGATTTTGAACCACGTATGTGACTCCATTAATCCTTGTTCAAGGTTGGTGCCAACTCCAATTCTTGATCAAGAATTGAGGTGGGGTCTTTGTAGTCTATCCTCTTATCATTGTTTCTTCAGTCTAGTTAGTTTCTTTCTTACTTTCTTACTTTTTTTATTCTAGTTATTGTTTTGAAGCATGAATTCTATTTCTTGGTTTTCTACTTCTAGACATCAGGTTCTTGAAAAAACTCTAGTATCTTGAATCTTGAATTTCGAATTATTCTTTAATTATAGTTCTTGGACTGAATTTTAGTTTTAGTTCTTTTCTTTCAAGCGACCTCACTCATACCCATTATTCGATTACCCTAATTTTCCACCTCCTAAGCTCTATTTGAGTCACATGGTAAGCTTACCCATCCTTAATTGACCAGCCTTAAAGTTTTCTGCATTTCCTACTCGACATTATATACTCTCATTTATTGTTTTTCTCTTATTAGGAATTTTACCAAATCCGAATCTAAAACCATATACTCTATGACTCTTAGATCTTAAGTGTTCCCTATAACCCTAAGCTTCGTAACCCATAGTTTCAGATCCCTTTGGGTTTGGTCTGTGTGTGTGTCTAAAACTGGTGTGTTGTATCAGAACCCTTTTCCTGTTTTTTTGTTTTGGGCATTCAATATGTTATGTGCCAATAATTTCATATTTATTTGCAAAAAAACTTGAATTTTCCTCTGTTTTTTCGGTTCTACCTGGATACTAGGTAATTACAAGTTTATCTAAACATTATGCATCTTTTCACCATAGGGCACTGTCGCTATGGTGTGGACCTTGCCAAGCAGTTGGCTGCATCACTGCAGAATGTGCTCACAAGCTGTGGAAGCCTGAGAATATCTTTCTCTAGAAGGACTCCTCAGAAGGTATAATTATATTTTGCAATTCTCTTCCATTTGTTTAATGGTATCATCACTGTTTTTGGATGCTCTTATATACAGGTAGCCAACATTTTGATGAAAGAATTTAATAGTCATCCAAAGGTTTACATTTGGGATGGTGAAGGTATCCTTTGCTTTGAAGGGATTAATATATTATTACCTTTTTTAGTATCTAGAGGATTTTTAACAGGTATCTTGAACTTTTAGATCCAAATCCACATATGGGGCATCTGGCTTGGGCCGATTCTTTTGTCATCACTGCAGATTCTGTTAGTATGTTGAGTGAGGCTTGCAGCACTGGGTATGTTTGAGGGAAACCACCTCTGTGAGATTTAATGATGACTGAGAACATCTTGAAGGTTAGATTTCAAGTAGTTCCTTTTCTTTTCCTTGGTGTTTGCAGGAAGCCTGTCTATGTCATTGGGGCTGACCGATGTACGTGGAAGTTCACAGACTTCCACAAATCTCTACTGGAACGAGGTGTGGTTCGGCCATTCACTGGTAAAGAGGATGTAAGTTATCACCATTCTATTTTGTGCTTTACCGGTATGTTTCTCTTACTAGTGGGGATCAGAAAGTGGCAAAAGAATGTGCGTATTGTAGGACGTATATTCCACCATCCCCCCCTTCCTCTCTCCAAATCTCCCTTTCAAGCCAAACAATTTATAGTTCTTTTGGAAATGGTACCCTAATCAGGATAGTCATTTTCTTACCTTGTGGTGGACCTGGTGATCCCACCACAGTATCTCTCACAACTATTGTCTAACATAAATACCAAAGTGTCATGGAGTTAATTTGTTTACTTCTTTGGGTGTGACCTTCAGATATCTGCAAGCTGGAGCTACCCTCCTCTTAACGACACTGCAGAAGCAGCAAATCGGGTACGTGAAGCACTTGCTGAGCGTGGATGGAGATTGCGCCCATAGTGAATATTTTGATTATTGGGGTCTTTGGCCCATGGATCAGTTGGATGGTGCTGAGAATCGCCTTTCAGCGAGGGTGTTTACTCCCATCTTTATAAACCAAACAGAATGCTGATTAATTTTTTTGTTCACCCAATCTGCAGCTTGAATATTCGCCCATGTTGCTTCCACACAACAGTTCCTTATTGTTTTCCCCCCACCTATTGCCTAATAATATATTTCAGTTTTGAGATGTAAAAAGCTGTAGAATAAAATGGCAATAGCAGTCCGGCTTGTAAAATAGAAAGAGATACGTTTATATTCATAATTTACATATTCTTGTTGAATTGATTTGTGTCATTCCACTGTCAACGTGCCCCCCCCCCCCCCTCCCGTTCTGTTTTGACAGTCCAATATCTTCTCGTGGCTCATTTGCTTTTTACACGTTGAAGCCGATGTGGCATTCCCAAAATGATGATTTTGAATCATCTCCAGTCTGAGTGGACAGATATCACACCATTACCAATCAGTGCATGACATGTGGCCTGAGAAAGGGTGTTTAGGTCAATACATGTGTCAAAGGAGGGTATTATAATGTATCCTTGGTGAAGCGTTGTGTCACATCCTGTGCAGAGATTGGTGTGGTATCTGTCCAGTCAGACTAGAGATGATGTGAACCCCAAAATGATCCCAATCACCGTCTGCCTCAGATTTGGTGTGACCCTTAATGAAGGAACAAGGTCTGCCTGGCATAAGGGATGGACACATCAGCACCGAAAAAGTGATTTACACTTTTTGGGTGGTGCTTTTCACAATTTTGACTGTTGTGCTGTCCCTGATGCCAGGTGGATCTTGTTCGTTCATTTGGGGGTTATACCAAATCCAGAAGGATCACTCTTCCCATGTGGCTAGGTTTTAGCAGCCGCTGACAATAAGGGCATACCTGTGGAGATGTCTAATTGAATAGGAAACAATTTATAAGATGATCTATATTGATGATATGATGGACTCGGCGTGGATTTTATACGCTGACCATATCATCCTCTAAAAGCCGCGTAGGGTCTTTAAATGGCACGAGTTCAAAAAAATTTAAAAAAACATGAGGGGGATAAAACCGGTGTTTGGCTGTGCCTTGGTTAAGGTGGGTGGGTCTTCGGTTAAAATGTCGAATTTGATATTCAATATTCGATAAAAACCCTAAATCAAAAGCCTCACCGTCCCGCTGGTCCTGACTTGTCGTTCTTTTCGACGATGTAGGTGGTTGCCGGTGACTGTTCGTAGCTAGCATCGCCGAAGAAAAAAGGGGCCGACGGAGAAGGTCTCACCTTGCCGGTTTTTTCTTCATTTGTTTTTGTTTTTATTGTTTGTTTTTTGCCATTCTTTCTTTGAGGAGCTGGATTGTCGGCAAAGAAGGTACCCATCTCTCCCTCTCTCTCTCATTCTTCTTTCCCTCTCTTTCTTTCTCCCCTTCCTCTTCCTTCCTCTCTCTTCGTCCTTAAAAATCCTCTGCACCCAGATCCTTACCACCAACCCCCACCCCGGTTTGGTTCCTTGCACCATTTTTTACAAGGACTGTGTGTGATGGGCTGTTCTTGATCCGAGAGAGAGAGAGAGAGAGAGAGAGAGAGAGAGAGAGAGAGAGAGAGAATCATTGTTTGTGTTTTATTGAATTGATATAATCACCGGTTGTGGTGCCCTTTGTTATTGTATTTGAACAACAGATAAAGCTATTAATGAGGTGCGGTTTGTTTAGATGGTGGGAAGGAAGAAGGGCCAACGGTCTGCAACAATAGAAATCTGAGCACATGTTTTTCTTCTATGTTATCCATTGGCATAGAGTTTAGGAAGAATCTGCTGCTACTTCAGTAGGGTTTTGATAACGATAACGATTTACCCACAAATAAATAAATAAATAGCGATAAAGGAAGAATCCATGGATCGATCCCTCGATCAAACATTTTTTTAAAATATTTTCCCCTTCTTTTCTCCCATCTTTGGGTCTGTTTTATGTTTGGAGCTCGATTACTAATTAGAACCGTCGAATTGGTAGAAGGTCCCCACCTACATAGGCTACCCACCTCCATATATGTTCTTTTACAGTTTGATATATACAAGTTCTTGAACATTTAATTTTAATTTTAATTTTAATTTTAATTTTATTTTATTTAAATTTAGTACACATTTTGTGGTAGTTTTTTTGTTTCCTTTGGTATTCCAAGGAGGGATGCAGAAGGCTAGGGGTACTATGGATTGGATTTTAGTGTGGCCGCTGCTTGTGATTGTATTATTTATTGAATCCATAGGTATCTGCATTGAAGTACATTCTAATCATTTGCTGGATCTTACTTTTTTATTTGTCCCTTATAGTTTCCTAGGAAAGAATATAAGCTATTAAAGACCAAAGATAAACTCATGGTGGTATCATTTCAAGGTCTTTTATACTGATCAACAAAAGATACTTGGGTTCCCTAGAAAGTTCATGGTAAACTAGGGTGTGAATGTGATCAATGTACCTCCCATGTTAATGAGCTTAAGGGGATTTTACTAACATGCTTTGCGCTATTTCCTTGTTATTTTCAGCTCTGCAGGTTCTATTTTTCTCTTCACTAACTTATTTGTAGATTTTATGGTCTCTTGATGTAGGTCACCATCTACACTACAACCATAATTAAGCCAATGCTTAACACTTCAAGGATCAGGTTCTTTTGCTTTTCTATTATGGGAGTTGCCTTCTATTCATGTGTGGCTCAAGATATTCCTGTAGTTTGAGGAGAGATATGATAGGAGAAGGTGAAATATATTCAGCAGAAAATGCATATAGTGCTTAATTTGATGGTTTTACAAGGAAACAGGAAGGAGCCTTCTACATTTGGACAAGTTAAGAGTTTATTGGTAGCTTATTTTAGATTTCCAGATTTTGATGAATGTAATATTTTTGTACATGGACAGGGTTAAGTTATTCTATGAATGTAGAATTTGTCAAAGAATGGGTTTAACTTCTTACTCCTCCACTCAAAGCTGACCAAATACAGAGGTCAGATAATTCAATGCCCCTATAGTGTCGTTTAGTTTGGCCACTCCTCCCTAATTTTCTCGGAGGAATCCCAGAGACCTACTAGAAACTATTGATGGATCAGAGGCATAGAAAAGATGATATTCAAGTGCAACTCCATGTACAATAAACACACCTGTACACTGTGTTTATAGCTTTTGTGTACAGTGTTGAACCCATTTTTTTAAACTCTTCTTTTGCCCTTCCCCATGCTTTTGCCCTTCCCATGCTCAACAAACTCACGTATCCTTTGTAAAAGATTGTTTGTAGCCCTTGAAACTCATCTTTGATCTTTTACCCTATAACATCAAGCTGTTATTGTGTTATTGCATTCTTATTTTGTGAGGACAATGCCACATATCATGAATTGTTTGTAATTTAGTGGCCGAGGTAGGTGTTCTGTAAAACAAAAAAATTCTGTTTTGCTACTTGATATCATACGTTTAGTAATAACTTGCGTGGGATTAGGAGCTTAAATTCAGGGGAATCGAGTTGCCAAATGCTGAACGCTAAAGATTGATCAAATTCAATTGTTAAGCTTTAAGTCTTTTACCATTTTAATTCAAGCTGCTAACTTCCAAAACAAAGCATAAGTTAATTTAGTAAGCAAGTATCAGCTGAAGCCTCTTGCATCACTATTGACATACTGAGCTCAACCATGAAAGTCACTAGTCTAATTGCAGCCTACCCACATGGTAAGGTAAAAAAATTGACAAATAGTTGGGGCTATTTGAAATAAGTAATGGGAGAAGAGGTGGAACAGAACAAACAAATACTGATATTGACTAAATTCCTTTGTACACGTCTTCTTTTAAATCAAATAGTTGAAAATAATGAAATTTTAGCAATAATTGTTAAACGATTGAATACAAAAGAAGCAAATCACAATAAAACTGGTAGGGAGTGATGAGTCTTCAATTCAAGCAAATAAGAAAAAGAACAAAATGACGACAGATCATGTCCTCTATAATGTATACCAGTGCCATCAAAATTATGACAGGTTTGGTGAATAGTTTTCTCCCAAACTTTGTTTACACCATAACCATCAAAATTATGATAGGTCCAGTGAACAATTTTTTCCCAAACTTTGTTTACATCATATCCACCAAACTTATTTAAATATAGACATCAGAACAAGCGGTACCCGTTCTTGAACTCAGCAGCCATGGCCTTGAAGGCCTGTTCCATATTAGTACAATTTTTTTGCATTGTTTTCCATGAATGGGGATTCCAATTTCATCAACATACCCACTTGGTAAGCTATGTAAAAAAAATTACATAGCTTCTTGCACACAAGTTATCAGATTGTTATCAAGGAATAATGGACGCTCATTAATCAATACCCAATTGTTCAAGTTTTATGAAGATGGAAAGATCCAAATTTTTGAATTTAATGCTTCAGTTGGCATTGCAAGATTGAATTGAAAAAAATTCAGACACTTGCAACGTTCAGAAGAATGAGATGGGTCAACAAATTGAAAGGGATCATTTACCTCTTCCATTTTGGTAATTATACTGTTTACCAGTTTGGCCATTTTGATACATTTTTCAAGATTTTGCACATATATATTGGCGACAATGGTGGGGATGCGATAGTCTTTTATTGCAAAAATGGCATAATAAACATTCACCCACTCTATAGCTACTTGGTTTAGCTAGCTACTTACATAAAGCTCTTTCTCCAAATAGGTGTGGCAATTGGCATGCAACCGATCATATCCAGCCCTCACAACTAACATTCCAGTAACATACCCTGAATCTCTCTTAACTACCTAACAAACTCATACTATCAAATTGAGCTTCTAACCAAAAACCAAAAAAAACTTAGAAAAGTAATACTAACTGTTTTATATCCTTAACATGTTAGTTGACAGTTGAAACTGTAAACAAGAGGGAGGGGGGGCATGACTTCAACATGGACGACACCGGTTTCAACCTAAGACCAAAGTTGCTTAGGCAACCAAGAAAAACAAAAAGAGGGGTTATTGGAGGTTTTTATTGCATGTCTATGTTGCTGATGGATGAGCTTGTTGTAGTAGAAGTAGTTGAAGCATCTGTGCACTGTAAGTCAGTCAAAGGAAAATGACCTCCATGAAGAGAAATTCCGTCGAGGAGGGGGTGATGATGATGCATTAGTAACTAGTGGTGGCTTAAGCTGTGGATGCAGAGGTGGAAGGTGAGGTGGCAATGACGAGTTTGAATTCGAACTCTCACTACTTTTTTGCTTTCGAAGCTGCTCATGGCAACTGCAATGGTTAATGTGCTTCGATTTGAGTTGGTTGGCCTCTTGGATACACCACCACCATTAATGCCTCTCAAAGGAAAATTTCGATTCTTGACCAAAAAATTAGTGCAAGCTAGTAGGTTCTTGCGTTTCCTGATGTATGCGTTCTCTGGCTTGACAAGGTCTTTAACGGAAGAAGTAGTGGCATCTGCTAGAGTTGTGAAGGACTTTGATTTGCCACGAACTTTGAAATGCCTCTCCTGTAACCAACTAAGAATAACCCAGTATAAGAAAATTGACATGGACTAACTACCAGTCAAAGAGCAAATGAATCTTGCTTTGGGCAAGCATTCATTGATCAAAATGAATGAAGAACCCAATAAGATTTCGAAAAATCAGGGCTCTTGATCAAATGGGAAATGAAAGATTTTAAATTTGAAAAAACAAAATCTTCCAATTTTTGTTGAAACTTGAAGAAAAGAACCATATTCCATTTCAGGAAGGGAGCAGATAAACAGTAACAGCCATGCAGACAAACTAGTTGGAAATCTAGGTGCTTTAATTCCATTCCATCATTTTGAACATCAACCCACATCAATTTCCAAGGGAAGGAGGGGGCTTTTTAATAGTCATTCTAGCTTGCTTGATTTCAGCTAGAATGGCTTGTTTCCTGAGTCATGCTACAGAATGAGAAAAACACCACAAACTGGACAGATGCAAGGAAAAACACTTCTGCAGTTGACCCTGGGGAACTAAAATTACAAAATCAATCTATTATCAGTCAGCATGTCCTTTGGTTAAGCCATGCTGAACTACACAATTCCACTGAGGAAATCACCCCCAAAATAGAATAGGGTTTGAATTCTTGTTGAGCTATGTAGGTCCTACTTCATTGTTAGTTGACCTACAAAACTGATCCCCAATAGAATTGGCTAAATGCCATTGATTGGGTAAAAGGGAAAACGAAATTAAAAAAAAAAACCCTCATCATTGTGCTGCTGTAAGGAGAGCTACGAAAATAGGGGAAGGAAGAGGGAGGGGAGAAGAAAGAGAGGGAGAGAGGAATGAGAGAGAGAGAGAGAGGTTTCTGTACATTCTTCGCCAAAAATGGTCGCCGGTGATGGGGTGATGGACTTGTGAGCGTCGACCAGCGGATTAGGATGTACATGAAAAAAAGACAAAAATCAGTTTGTGTGGATATGGAAGAAAACAATGGTGTTCAAAATGATGTCATTGAAGGAAATGAAGAGGATTGTACTGTTCTTCTACAACTTCATCTTCATCAACTTCAAGGAATTTCGGTTCTCCTTCTAAGAAGACAAAAAACATAAGAGAAATCTATAAAGCTTCAAGAAGGGTCTTGGATGAAGATTTGATCAACTTTGCCTTGTTTATCGATGCCGATCCAATTAGCTTTGAAAAAGCATCTCAATAAGTGAAGTGGAAACAAACAATGGATCAAGAAATTGATTTAATTGAAAGAAACAAGACTTGAGAGCTAGTGGAGCTTCCAAATGGGTAAGAAACAATTAGAGTAAAATGGGTGTACAACACAAAGCTCAATTCGAAAGGAGAGGTTAACAAGTACAAAGCTCGCCTAGTGGTGAAAGGCTATAAGCAAAGGCATGGCATTGACTACCAAGAAGTATTTGCTCCCGTTGCTCTTTTTTTAACAATCTGGATGGTTCTAGCTTTGGCGGCTCAAAGAAGTTGGAAGGTTTATCAAATAGATGTCAAATCGGCATTCTTGAATGAGCATCTTGAAGAAGAAGTTTATATTGATCAACCTCTTAGTTATGTGAAGAAAGGTAAAGAGCATAAGGTGTGTCATTTGAAGAAAACACTATACGGCCTCAAATAGGCACCAAGGGCTTGGTATAGTCTCATTGATGGGTATTTCTTGAAGAATGGCTTCAAAAGGTGTCCATTTGAGCACTCTTTACATCAAATAAAGCACTCAATATGAGTTTTTGGTTGTTTATTTATATGTTAATGATTTAATTTTTACTGGAAATAGCTTGAATTTATGTGAAGAATTCAAGAAAGCTATGATGCATGAATTTGAAATGACCGACATGGGTCTTCTTCATTTCTTTCTTGAAATTGAAGTCAAGCAAAATGAAGATGGAATATTTATCACTCAAAAGAAGTATGCAAAAGATTTGTTGAAAATGTTTAGAATGGAAGATGCTAAACCTATAAGCACTCCAATGGAAGTTGGTTTGAAGCTAAACAATAGCAATGCTCAACTAAGGGTTGATGGAACTCTTTATAGGAGTCTTGTTGGTAGCCTTATGTATTTAACGGCTACAAGACCGGATATCATGTTTGCAGTAAGCATGCTTAGTAGATTCATGGAATCTCTTAAGAAAAATCATTGGGAGGCAGGTAAAAAATCTTGAGAGATTATGTGGAACAATAGATGATGAAATTCATTATAGAAAAGTTGAAGATTCAAATTTGATTGGATATAGTGACAGTAATTGGGGTGGAAGTATTGGTGATAACAAAAGCACTTCTGGTTATATCTTCAACATTGGTTCTGGTGCAATTTCATGGACATCAAAGAAGCAATCGGTGGTGGCTCTCTCAACAGCTGAAGTGAAATATATTTTATTGGCGTTTGCATCTTGTCAAGCTCTTTGGTTAATATGAGTTCTTGAAGAACTCAAGCATTTGCAAGAAGAAGGTACAAAGATATTTTATGTTAATAGTTCAGTCATTGCCCTCACCAAGAATCTGGTTTTTCATAGCGAAAGCAAGCACATTCGGATCAAGTATCATTTCATACGAGACTTGATCAAAGAAAAAGATATTGATGTGAAGTTTTACAAAACTCAAGAATAAGTTGCGGATATTTTCACAAAGGTATTGAAGATTGAAACTTTCTGCAAAATGAAGGAGAAACTCGACATGGTGAAAGTCTATCTTAAAGGGGGCTATTGGTTCATAAGTCTTTTATTGGGTTTTGGAGTTTTGATGTTTCTTGAAATTCTACATTCATTTTGGAGTTCTACATTCATCTTGGAACTTGAATACATTCACCTTGGAGTTCTACATACATGCATTTTCATTTAATGGGGTTGTAATTTGATACATAGAAAGTCTAAAAGTGTTAATGTAAGTCCAAACTCGTTTTTTTGATGTAACC
>JAOXJP010000015.1:6861674-6890570 GCA_025762735.1 Platanus orientalis | reverse complement strand
CTATCTCATCTCATGAGATCAAATAATTACCCATATAAAGAAACAAATTCATGTGATGATAGAATATTAATTATTATCAATTAAATAATTAATTAATCATGCTTATATTTTATGTGAATGGCTTTGTCAGGACACATATTTCCAACACTATTTGTCATAGACTTCGATATAATTTTGTAAATGACATTACAAAGACTAGTAGGCCTAAATTGATATATGTATTTGGGGTTCTTAACTTTACGGATAAGAGTAATAAATGTCTGATTAAGAGTCTCAAGGGAAGAGTGATGATTAAAGAAATCCATCACCGCATCCAGTGTCTCCGTTCCCACTAGATCCCAAAACTTTTGAAAGAAACCGGCCTGAAAACCATCAAGACTAGGAGCTTTTAATTTACCCAAGTCAAAGGCCGCTCTTTTGATCTCCTCTCTAGAGAAGGGGAGATTTAGCCATTCTTTTGCTTCAGCCGAGAGAAATAAAATACCGTTCTCAGTAATTTTAAAAATGTCCTTGTCACTAGGATGGGAAGACTTAAAGAGGTTGGAATAAAATTGATTAGATAAAGACTTAATATGATCATCACCAAACACCCACTTTATTTTCATTTTTCAAAGAAGTGATCTTATTTCTAGCTCTCCTTTCAAGGGTAGAAAGATGGAAAAAATTTAGAGTGATGGTCCCCCCATCTCAACCAACTAACTTCAGATTTCTAGGCCCAAAATATTTCATCTTTACTTAGCTACTTTAGCTTCCTCTTCCTTAATTTTCTCCAGAGAAAACTCGTATAAGGGAGACGAATGGAGACGATTCAACTTAGCTTTGTAAGTCTCGATGTTCTCTCTTAGCTTCCTAAATACTTTCTTATTCCATTTGCAGAAAATTAATGCAAACATATTGAGATTTCCATTAACATTCTCCATCATACCCTCCCCACTACATTTATACCATCCTTTCACAATTTGGTCACTGCCCCTAGGATGAGAAGTCCACATTCATTCAAACCTAAAGGGATGAGGATTAAACTTCCTATCTGAGCAAGTATCCAAAATAATAAGGGAAAGGTCCGACCCACCAATGATATGAATTTTAATACAGGCATTAGGGAACATGAGTCTCCAATCTGGGTTAGCAACTCCCCTATCAAGTCTCTCTAAGATAATCTTTCTACCACTTCTCCTGTTAATCCAAGTAAAGGGAGGGCCAAAATGACCTAAGTCAGTCAGGTTACCTTCATCTAAGACATTCCTCACCTGACCTAAATTTCTAGGGGAAACTCGATCCCCACCTCTCTTATCTTCCTTGAACCAGAGACAATTCTAATATCCTATACAAATGAAAGGATTACAAATACTTTTAATTTTAGTTAGAATGTTCTAAAAAAACCGAATCCTTGGATTGCTATCAGGCTCACCATACACTAAGAGAAAAGATCAAAGAAGATTGTTTTTTCTTCCAAAACTTCAATTTCAATGAATCTAGGGCACTTATCAATCACCTTTACATTGATATCTTTCTTCCAAAGAACCATAAGCCCCCTGCAAGACCAATTGAATCCATAGACTCCATATTCCAAACATTTTTTAATTTAGCCATTTTCTAAAATTAATCCCCCTCACATATTGACTCTGAAAGAAAAACGACATTCTGGTTTTTGGACTTAAGCAAGTCACTAAGAGCTCTAGCTGTCGAGGATTGCCCGATTCCTTAACAGTTTCAAGCGGTGAGCCTCATGGAGGGTGAATGTGTTGTTCTAGGACAGACACCGGAACCACTTCAGAACACTATCTATAACCTTGTCTACCCTCCCTACGTCTTACCCAAGTATAAAGAAGATACCAGAATCCGCAAAAGAAAATTATGCATAGAAGATTTGAAACCGAATTTAGGCTAATCTATAGAGAACTGTCTTGGCTCCCTCAAAATATTTTCACTCCATGTGAACCGAAATAGATTAATATAGGAACCGTAGAGACGTATTTGATATGGAAGACTTGAAAAACCAGACCACACACTTCCCCTTGTAAACTTCGATTTTGAAACTCTAGCCAATCCCCCATCCCAACAAAATCTATCCCTAGCACCCATCCAGGAATAAGTCCTTTTTTTCTTACTCTCTTCCTTTAAAAAAATACAATTATTATCAGATTTTCTGAATTTCAAATAAAAGGGGGAAAACACACATTGTTTCCTTTTAAAAAAAATGGCAAGAAAATTGAATGAAAAATTTACCTCCACCGGTTGAGCCACATGGGAACATCTGGAATCATCTTCGTCACTACCCGCCCCAGTGATTTTCAAAAAAATTTCCTTGGAAGTAGCATGATAATTTTTCAATTTCTTGATAAACTTGTGCTCACCTTTGATCACCATATCACCAGCCCTCTTATTTTTACCTCTCAGAAACCCTGAGAAACTTGCCAAAGTCTGATTTAATTTCTTTCCTCCTAGGTTTGCTTCTTTCCTAACAAGAATCAAGAATCCCTCTCTAGATTTTCCTCCTCTCTTTGAATTAGTAGCCTTTCCCTTAGCTTTTTTCCCAAAATTCCACTCTCCTACTTCCTCCTTCCTCTTAGCAAACTCCTTATCTTGAATCAGATCAGCCGAAAGCTCGTTCTCATTCTTATCCTTAACCCCCTTTAAAGATGCCCCTTGAAGCTACTCTTGACGGTCTAGATTATCAACAACCTCCCAACCTCCGCTCTCCATGTACTTTGCCCTTTTCTCCTAACCCTCAATGCCTGCTATCATTCTCCTTTTCTTTCAGTTTGGATATCCATATCCAATAGGCCCATATTATTTGCCTTACCCATATGGATAACCTTTTCTGACCCGACTCTTTAGTTTTTGCTTGAGAGCTATTACCCATCCACTCATCTTCCCCTCCTAACTGGGTATCCATGACCACATCAATCTCCTTTGAATCACAACCTGAGGTACTTGAAGAGATGTGAGAAACACGTTCTGTAGAAGAGGAAGCATGAGAGAAACTCCTTTTCTTCCTCAATATCTTAGATTTATTTAGAGAATTTGGGATAAGCTTGAAATTCCAATCTAAAAATCCTAGAGGGGGGTGAATAGGATATTTTAAAATTTTCATTTCTAAATTCAATTGTTGTTCAATTAATTTAGTTCTAGTATTTACTTGTAATTGAATTGTGCTTTTGAATATGAATATGTTTAATTCTATTACATGTGTGATTGAAACAATATGTGTAATTCTTGACAAAGTAAATGAAGAATGTATAGGCAAACCACAAACAATAACAATATACACAAGATGTATAGTGGTTTGGCACAACGGCCTACATCTACTCTAAAAAAAGTTCACCACTGAGCTATGTAATTTTATTAAGATTGAAGGTGTTACAATCAAAGCTAAAATTAATAAAAGCCTAGTCTACTGCTAAGCAAGCTACACCCGGTGTCTCTGGCAAGTGTGGTCTATGGTCTACTCTTCTGGTGTCTTCGGCGGAAGAGCTATAAGTCTACACTACCGGTGTCTCCGGCGGGAGAGGTCTTAATTAATAAAAAGTAAAGACAAGTATTTATCTCTTGAAGGTTGGTGTTGCCTTTCACACAAGTTGGGGTTTCTCCTTGCTAGAAGTGACTATCTTTCCCCTATGCTTCTTGGTAGCTCTCCAAACTTGTAGAGCCAACTCCTGTGGGTTGCTCCTCATTGAGCAAGGTGTGACACATAATCCCACACTATCTCTTCTTGGGTATCTTTTTGGACAACCCTTGTACCCTACTTCCAATAGATATACCTTAGTAAGTTTGGAGAGGTGGCAATGGAATGGTCTTGGGTATAAATTTACCTATATAAGCATAAAGAGAGATTTCCCAAAAGTTAGAAGAACTAAATCTCTCAAGATCTACCACAATGAACAATAGAGCTTTCAAGTACATGAGATTTTAGCGAGAACCATTAGTGGATCACTTTGAACTCAATCATCTCTTATATTGGACGAAAATTATCATTGTCCATTAGATTAGAACATTCCCCAACGGTAAAAAAAGATGAGCTATTGATTAGAAACTAACTTTTAAAGTTTAGACCGTTATATAATGTTTCCGCTACTTTTGGATCGATCCAAGTCCAAAAAACACTTAGAACCTACAACCTGAGAGTTGTTGGTTCGATCCCGGATCGATTATGGATCAATCCAAATTATTTGGATTGAACTGGAAGGCTAGGATTGATCTTGGATCGATCCAAAGCCCTATAATGTCTTCTAAAATCTTAGAAATGCTACAGAGACCTTGGAATTATCCTTCAATGGTCTGAAAAGGTCCTAAGACCTTTGGAACCCTTCCTTGGACCCTTGATTCACCTAGACTACTTCACATTACCTTATTTACCTTGTGTGAACTTGGAGTAAGTTGTGAATCCTTCGGGATGATTTGTCGACTCCTGTATTGATCTCTTGAGGCTTTATTGGCACTTGATGATGATCTTCATGATGCTTGAACCCAAGAACCTCCAGACTCTAACATGACTCTACTCATGTCCTAGTCTATACAATGCATGTATTTTAAAGTTCATAGAATTTTCAATACATTACATTTACAAAGCTAACGGCATAACTATGATTCCTCACCTTTCTACCTGCAAAGAGCTTCTGCTTTCGACACCACATCACCATCTAGACATTGCCCAGAGTCAACAGCAGAGGAATTCGGCTGCAGCGGGATGATCATTGGGGATCTTTGTTCCTCCATCGAGTTGACTCGCCTAGCAATTCGAGATGGAGCTGAGTCAACTCCATCCCCTTCCTTGTTGAGCTTTGCTTGGAACAACTCATGAGGTAGCTTTGGACTTGGAAAATCCACCCTTAATGACGCATTAAAGCCACACAAGACTTGCATCTCCTCCACCAGGTCCTCCTTTTCGATACCTTCGATCTTTTCCGGGCAATCCCTTGCATTGTGGTTCAAATGCCCACAAAAGTAGCATAAATTTTTTTAGACGTTCATACTTTAGAGTGATCAGGCAAGGCTCTGGATAATCACAATTAATCACTATATTTTTAACCAAAGGTTCATTTATCTCCCTTTCCATCATAATTTTCTCCATGATCCATCCGCTTAAAGGAACCAACTCTGCGGCATAAAACACGAGTTATAGCATCTAAGACATATTCCTAGGTACTCCGACAAATCTAATCCATAACTCCACCTCTTCGAAAACCACGTCTGCAGGTTTAACCCCCCCTTTGAAACTTTTTAAGAGCAATTATGTGCTTGTTGAAGTTCCATGGCGCCTCATCCCAAACCTTGAAGAAATCAAATTAATTCGCAAATACGATCTTGAAGCATCCTTCTTTCACTGGTGTTATCTAAACTTTTTCCTTCCAGTTCCAAGCTTTAGACATAACATTGCAGAAAACCCTTTGGTTGATCTTCTTCAAACTCAAGGGCTTACCATAAAGACAGTATGCTCCATTTGCTTTCGGTTTTTTTCACTCCTTATTGAGATCCATTTCATTCACTCTCAATTTCATCCCTTTGAACTGATCAATCAACACTTCTTCATCATTCTCCTTCTCTTGTATTAATTCATCTAAACTAATGATCTTATTTCTCCCTCCTTTTATCTCCATCTCTCCACAAACCCCTAGATGACAGAACACAAATCCAGCCTCTATCAACAACACCACTTAGGGTTGATCAGAGCTGATGAATTGCCATCTCTAGAGTGACAGGGATTTAAAATAAATGAGGTTTTGGAGAGTACGATGGATTAGAATTAGAGGAATTGGGGTCCATAGCTGTGGATTTGTAAAATATGAATATATTATTTCTATGATGTGATGGATTAGACAAAGTTGATAACCGGGATCCTTGAATTAGGTGTTTTATTTTTATTTTAAATTATTTTTTAATCAAGAGATGGTGGGAAAGACTCAAGGTCACTATTAGGGTTGTAGAATACATGCAAAAAACTATTGGTTTGGAATCTCTTTTCTTGGGGATTAATAGAATAGCACTAACCATTTAGTCACGATATTTCAATCTAGTGATTTCTTACACAGTTTACAAATTATGAATGTAAAAGCTCGTTATTCTATTGATCCCCAATAGAAAAGGTTTCAATCTAGTGGCTTTTATATAGGGTCTCATCCAAGCTACACTAGGCTCAACTTGTTAAAAGCTTGTCTCATTGTCTCATTTATTTATATAGGAAAATGATTGTCTTTGTTGACACAGGCCTATGTAGGAGTGCCATTGATTGACACGTGATGTGTTTTTGAAGTTGGTGTCTCTTTTTTTACACTTGAACACTTTTTTTTCTTAACCTCAAACACAACATGTGTCAGCTTATTATTCACCATAAACATTTAAAGATGCTTTGTCATGACATAACATTTTCTTTTAAATATATTAAGACAAGTTTGATAAGCCGTTGTAAGCATCCAGCAGTGTATAGTTGGGGAATACTATTGTCCCAAAGTGGATTTTCTACAGCAAGATGTGGTGGTTTGTTTTTTTCCATCACGTGTCATCCAGCACCTAGTGTAAGAGGGTAAGAAACCAGCTTTGTTGTTGTCATAGGAATGGTTGAAATAATTTAAAATAAGAAAGAAATCTCATGAAAGATAGGAGTGGCGACCAAACCACTCTCACTTTTCCTTTATGGAGAGACGTGTATGAATGGGTTAGGATTGCTGCACTCTCCTCTCTATGTTATTAAGGGTTATCTTACAACCCTAATTCTCTCAACCTCCATATATACCGTATGAAAGACCAAACCTAAATGATTTTTTTTTTAAGTTGTAAATTTGGTGACTACATTAAGGTTTTCTCAGAAAAAATAAGAGGAACAAGAAAGAGGTTGCCACATGTATTCTAGAGAGAAATCTCTGACCAAGAAGAAGAGAAATTGTGATATTTGTCATCTTAATCTCTCTCCTTATTTATTCTCTTTGTGTATACAGTTCTTGAACCAGACTTTCTTCTATGAGAAGAGTAAAGTCGTGAATTCTTGTAACAAAGGCTCTTGCTTGGATCCCCACTCTCTTTGTAAGAGAGATCGTTAGATTCAACAAAGAATCATCATCTTTAAATTTGGTATTCTCCTTAAGGAAAATCACCTTGAGCTCTTGAGTAATCTATATTTAAGATAATCATTTTACAATGCCGTTATGCTACCAAATTTTCTACAAAATTAAACATTGAGACTTTTGAGCTTTAAGAACAACAAAGAGGTTTCATTTATCTCTATTGAAGAGTGCAAATCCATAGAGACACAAGGGTGGTTACTTGAACTAGATTGTATCTCAGAGTTAGCTTGACCGCTATCCCTTACACGCATCTCAACTATCTTTACAATACGTAATAACGACACATTCTATATTTGGATGAATTGGTTAATTAAATTCTTAAATTGAATAAGACAACTTAATTTTGAAAAACTAGATATCGCGATTGAACCGTGATTGACATTGTTTGCCGTGACTGACCAAAGCGCCATGACTAACTATAGTGCCGCAACTGACCAAAGATGCTAATTCAAATTTACATTAAAGATGACAATTAGACAGCCATGCTAGGCCAAGTATAGCATCATAAGTACTTAAGGCTGGAAACAATGGTCTGTTCTGGTCCTAATTTGGACTTGTCGTGCTAAGATGGCTATCCCTGCTAGTAACTTGTAGGCCTTACTTATTAGAGTTTAATAACTTAAAATGTTGGTTCTAATACTAACTTATATGATATGATTTATAATTATAATAGAGAAATGCTTAAGAAGGTTATTTTTAATATATATATATAATTTTCAAGACTATTTAAAATTTTTTATCCATTAAATTAGAATTTCACCTGGAAATATGAAAAAGAAGTCTCAATAAACCCACAATATATTTTACAAGGGACCCTTAGTATTAGTCACGTGTATGGTGCCATTGTCCACGTTAGCCCCATTGCCATCGCATTTTGCACCATTTTTTTTTTCCATTAAGGAACAATATAGGAGGCTAATATCATCTTAAATAACAAAATGCACTTAGTTGCTAGGAAACCGTTTCCCAAGAAAAAAATCTTCTATACCCAAAAACTGTCGACTCCGTGCTCCCAATACAAGGCTGGCACATGATGATTATTTTTATAATAACTGTTTTTATAGTTTTAACCCAATAATAACCCAGCCTTTGTGCCTAGGAGAACGCCCGGGAGTAGTTTTTTTCTTGGGAGTAGAAGATTTACACCTATTTCCCAATGCTTCTTGTGGAAACCGTTTTGGTGTTTTGCTTTTCCGTTTATCAACCTAAAAAACATATCATATACTTGTGCTCTGGTGGTTGCGGCATAACGGCACCACCCCTCCAGAGAAGATGTCTTAGGTTACTGCAGTTGTGTGTTGACATCGCCTCGCCCACCATGTTGTTGGTCCACCAAGGAGAGAGAGAGAGAGAGAGAGAGAGAGAGAGAGAGCTTGTCTGCAGCCATACCATCTTCTTGTAAATATATATTTAAGGCTGTCAATGAGCTGAGCTGAGCTCGTTTAGAATCAAGCCTGAGCCTTGTTTTAAGCTCGGTGAGTTAAGTATGAGCTTGATTTAAGCTTGTTTTCTAAGTGAGCCTGAGTCGATCTTCATTAAGCTCAGCTCGGTAAAAGCTTAGATCATTAAGAACTTGGTTTGGTTAATAATTTTATGATAATATTTTATATTGTAATGTTAAAAAAGAAAAAAAATTAAGCCAATGAACCATTAGGATGTTGTGCCTTATTTTTTCTGACAAGCCATGCCTGACCCTACCTTTGCAAGCCTGAGCCGAGCCTGAACTCAGCAACTAGCCTGAACTTGGCCTTTATGTGACGAGCCTGAGCCAAGCTGAGCAAAGCTCAACTTAGCTTGGCTCATTGACAGCCTATGTGTATTACAATTGCTTCCATGTAATCCAAAGCAACATATGTCATGAAGTATTGGACATGAAATTATCTCCATGTATGTAGGTGTAGACTTTTTATAATGAAATCACTATGTATGTTTCAGTCTGCATCGAATTATCAGCCAATTTGCCTCCCTTTAGCCATTTGGACTTCCAGTTTCGCAGCCCATCCCTCTACTATTTCTTCTCATTGTTTTAGTTAATGATTTTTTAGAATAAATCAAAGGCATCCAAGAAATATTTTAACTACCTTACTAAGAGAACCTACATTAACGTTAAATTCATTAGTTGTGAACTTGCTTGCTTCAGGATATTGAAAAAAGACAATACAATAGTTTTTTTTTTTATTTTTTATTAATTGGTTGGGAACAGCCATTTAGCATTGTCTCTTGGTCCATTAGTGAAGTTGACGGGGATTTCTAATAACTTCTCCGGCAAGTCATGCCAAGTCAAAAGATATTTGCAAAAATTCTAACTTGAAATCACGTAAAAAATTCTAACCTTGGTATCACGTAGTTCACGATAAAAAGGCACGTTAAGACTATTAATCTAAATTCATAAGATATGTGGTTCTATAAACAAATATTTATTTTATATAAATAAAAGACTTGAAAATAATAGAACGACTTACTTAATTGGATGAATAGAAAAATCAGAATCAAAATTGATCAATGCTAGTATTTGACACTATGTCCGTAAGACAGATTTCGCCCTTCGCAGTGGTGCTTATGAACATCTTGAACGTTTATCTCCCAGGATGCAGATCTACTACATACAGAAGAAGCACTTTCGAATTTCAGATGCATGGAAATGAAAGTGAGAAGGAATAATTATAAACTATTCATGTTTGTTCAAAACAGGTATAGAGACACAACTTATGACTATTCAAACAAATACAAAAGCAAAACGATACAATTGAGTAGTCATTTTTATGTTTGTTTCGAACAGACAAGAGGGAAAAAGAGCGATTAAACAGTCACTTTTATGACTGTTTGGTTTGGAACAGTCATAAGAGCAAAAGGGTAAAACGTGCGAAGAATAGACACACCTCCATAGGTTAACCATTTTTGAGAGAAATAAAAATAATAAAAAAAATTATTATTTTATTTTTCTTATCGACCCAACCCAACCCAGTTTGGTTCGGTGCGTGCGTGTGTGTTTGGGCTTGGCCCATGTTGGCTTGATCCTCCCCTTTCCACAAAACTGTGGTGTCCCTCCCAAGTTTATGTCTAAGGTTGTTGTATATAAACCTCCAAACTTTTCTGACCTAACCAATGTGAAACTATTCATATTTTACATCCTGTACCCAGTGTTCAACTAGGTACCTTTGAAGATAATTTCTCATTCACCCATTAACGGTTTCAAGCAACCAACCATATGACGTTATTCTCCTTATTAAGGTGAACACAAACCCATATGGACCCGCCTCAAACAACTAGTAGGTCCCACTTTTATTTTGGCTAAAAGATGACAAAATAGTAAAATTTCAAAATCTAGGCTTAGTCAAAACCAAAATCGTTTCTAGCAAAGACTACCTAACAGGGATTTCTAGCCAATGTCACATAGTATGGGTAATTGTGATATCATCTCTCCCAGGTCTTAGGATCAAATTCCCCTTATAATAGTTTTGCAATTGAATGTGGTGTCATATGTATATCTCTCTCTACTTCCAAGGAGTCCCACTCTATGATGTGATAGTGCGAGCTCAACTGGCCCTACCAAAAAATAGAAGGCTTTACTTGATTGATGTCTATTTTTACTTAATAACCAAATAAAACTTGAAGTTCGTTGGCATTGGAACTTCTAAATCCAACCCAATATAAACAAGTTGCAGACTGTGTTGTAAACATTCCACGTGATTATGGTCCCAACAAATAGAATTTTCCCAGTCATAAAAAGGAATTAGGATGGATAAAATCCCTTACCCCATGGGCTAAACGAAATGGGCCATAATTCCAAAGACATGTTGGTGTTAAAATCAAGCCCACACAGTGCCCAATCCATGTTATCCATCCCATCTACAGTGCAAGGAGAAGGAAACCCTCTAGATGTGTTCGACTTCATACCACTCAGATCCCAAAGCATTGAAGGGGTTATTATGTCCCAGGACGAAGCAATGCCGAATTTGCTGCTAGGGGAGGATCCGTGACAGCCACAAATCAAGAAATTCACTTGGAGCCACCATCATCCTCACCAATGTAGCCATCTCGTTCGAGTCAGAAATGTGGAGCGTCGTATGCACATGTGCAGCCTTCCAGCAAGTATCTGAAATCTATTACCTCTACTAGGAACCAGGTATTTTCGTTGTTTCCTAGAATTTTTACTATCCAATCAGATCCTAGCCAATGGAGGTTGATACTACACAATCCCCTTCTTCTACCTTCCAATTGAAGGAGTTAAAAGTTACTCAAAGGGTGCAGAAATGGATTATTTCATCCAATCATCTCCCTACCCTTAGATGTTATATCCTAAGACATGGGGGGCAAAGAAAGGAGGATTATTCCAAAAAAACTATGAAGGCGGGTGAACTTCCTGGTCTAGAAATTAAGGAGCAAACTGACTTCGTTACTCAAAACCTTAGTAAGTGGATTCCCGTGGTTGTCCCATAACAGCCACGGGGTAGCTTGGAACTGTAGAGGTTGTGGAAATCCCTCTATAGTTCAAAGCCTAAAGGAGCTTGTACACTCCAAAAATCTGCAAGCCATTTTCTTGTCTGAAACAGAAAGTAGTATATAGTGGATTAAAGGGAAACTTCTGCTAGGCTGATGTTGGAATATGGATGGGTGTAATTCCAATGGACTATTAGGGGGCATCACCCTCCTATGTCATGAATCTATAAATTTTGAGATCATCTCTATAACTAATAGAGGGATATGTTCTCAAGTCTAGCCAAATGATGGATCACAACCCTAGTATAGTTTTTTTTGCTTTTATGGTGAATCAAACAAATAGTTAAGACCACCCTTATGGACTATGGTGAAAGAATAGGTTAGTACTTTGCATGGTCCAGTGGGGTGCCTGGGAGACTGAAATTCACTATGGTCAATGTTAAAAAAGAGAGGTGGTGGCTGGATAACAAGAGGGGAACTTAACTTTGCTAGAGATGTCCTTGATCACTTGGGTTGGCGTGGACCTAAATTCACATGGTCAAATCAGCAATGGGTGGGTAACCTTATCCAATAACGCTTAGACAAAGCTATAGCCAATTCCCAACGGCATACCTGAATCCCTCTTGCAAGCCTGGAAAATTTGGTATGTTATGGGTCTGATCATCTTGCCATCTTATTAACTACAAATCCAAACCCAAAACGAAGACCTCACCATCCCTTTCGATTTGAGTGGTTTTGGACCAACTATAAAGATACTACCCAAATCATCCAATTTGTTTGGCAATCCTCTAGCCAGTCTAGCCCCCTTTGGACATCCACAACGGATTAGCTCAATTAAGTCTGATCCTTAGAAAGTGGAATAAGGAAGCAATGGGTAAGATTCCACTTCAAATTAAGCATTTGAAAAACAACCTCTAGTTCTTATATGCCCAACCTTCCTCTCCTCATATTGCAAGCTAGACTCAATACACTCAGACCAAACTCAATCTTCTATTGCGGGATGAAGAAATCCTATGGGCCTAGAAATCTAGAATCCAGTGGTTGCAGCTCGGTGATTGCAATACTAGTTTCTTTCACTTAACTAATGACTCTCAGCAAACAGACCAAGAATTGCATCTCTATGATTAAGAATAGGGATGGGAGGTGGATTCATAGGAAGGAGGAATGTGGGAACCTATTCCAACACTACTATCATTCCTTATTTCAATCATCCTATCCATTTGCAGAGAGTATTGCCCAATTCCTCGGCCCAGTTCATTAACACTTATCCATACAAGCCCAACAATTTCTGGATAGACCCATCTTAGCAGAAGAAATTAGAAAAGTAGTATTTTAGATGGGACCTTTAAAAGCCCCAGGGCCAAACGTGTATCAAGCAGGGTTCTTTAAAAAATACTGGGACATTATTGAAGCCTCAACTACTCAGTATGTATTGAATTTCTTCCAAAGCTAAAGTATGCTTGAGGATATTAACCAAACATTTATCACCCTCATTCCAAAAGTCCCTAATCTAGAATTTCCTGTTCAGTATAAACCAATCAGTATCTGCAATGTCCTATATAAAATTATTGCTAAGGTTCTAGCTAACAGACTGAAGGAAGCCATGGATGAGCTCATCTTTCCCAATCAATTTGCTTTTATAATAGGGTGACTCATCTCTCACAATATCCTTATCACCCATGGGCTCCTACACCACTTGCACCACAACGAGTCGAAAAATAAGCTAATGGTTGTTCAAATGGACTTCAATAAGGCATATGATCAGGTTGAATGGAAATATATCATGTGCCTTATGGAGAGAATGGAGTTTAGCACTCAATGGAGGGACTGGATTCAACAATGCCTTTCCTCTACTTCCTTCCAAATTCTAATTAATGGTCACCCGACAAAGTTTAAAGCCTCAAGGGGTATTTGATAAGGGGTTTGTCTCCATTATTGTTTCTGTTATGTGCTGAGGGGCTATCTGCAAATTTAGAGTAGGTTGAGGCCTTGGGGAGACTCAATGGTATCAAGGTCAAAGAAGAAGCCCGTCTATTAACCACCTCATGTTTGTGGATGATTGTTATATTTTTTGTGAAGCCGACTCGACAACTATTGAGGCACTAAAAAACATCCTCAGTAAATTTTCTCAGGCTTTGGGTCAAATGGTTAATCTTGAAAAATCTGATATCTTCTTCTGCTCTCAAACACCAGCACAATTGAAGACTCACCTTGCTTTTCCAACTAGATGTTAGATTGACCACCAACACAGCCCCTCACCTGGGTCTCTCTTCAGACATTGGGAAAAAGAAAAATCACCTCTTCTCCAATATTGATGATCGGGTTGCCAATTGTCTCCAGGGGTGGAAAGGCCAACTTTTTTCTCTAGCAAGCAAAGAAATTTTACTTAAGTCAGTCATCTTGGCCTGTCCATCTTATGCCATGCAATGCTATCTACTCCCTAAAACTATATGCTCCAAATCAATTCCAAAGAAAGATCCTTCTAGTGGGGCACCCAAGACTCCAGGCATTTGATGCCTTGGGTAAGTTGGAGAAAGATGAGTCAAACAAAAATAGATGGTGGTCTTGATTTTTGTGATTTGCATAAGGCCAATCTTGCGTTGCTTGCCAAAGAAGGTTGGCGTCTTTTAACAAAACCTCAATCATTGTGGTCACGATTGATGGAATCGATCTATTTCCCTCAAACTGATTTTCTCCACCAAAAGACGGGTTACTATGGTTCTTAGGGATAGAGGAGTTTAATTAAAGGGAGGGAAATTCTTTTAAAAGGATGCCATTAGCTTGTGGGCTTGGGAACAAAAATTAATACACGGAGAGATGCATGGGTACCGTCATCTCAGGACTTTAAAATTTCCTCAAGGCCACTGGATGACTGCCCAGTTCAAATGGTGAGTGAATTGATTGACCCCTCCTCAAACACATGGTCCCTAGAACCGATAATATCATATATCTCAGAGGAAGAAAAAGAGGTCATTCTTCAAATTCCCTTATCATTGATTGCTTGTGAAGACCAACTAATATGTCACTATGATACCTATTGCCGATTCTCAATCAAATCTGCATATGGAATGTTGACTAAACAATCCCCAATTTCTTCACATCATATCCCCTCCATGGTGTGGTGTCGAATATGGCACATGAATATCCCTAAAAAAATTAAGGTATTTCTATGGAGAGGATGCCATAATGATCTCCCTGTTCATTGTAACTCTAACCACAGGATCCCTTTTATCTCTTCTGTATGCCCTTTGTGTCACTTGGAAGACGAAACTATCACTCATTGCTTGTTTCACTATCCATCCTATGGGGACCTATGGGAAAGGGTAATGCCAGGAATTAAACCGGATGAAAGATCTAATGAACAATTTGACACGTGGTTAATTAAATGGGCCCAATACAGATGGCAGTCCAAACAAGTTGGAAGGGTAGTTCTTCGTCGAATGGCTATTTTTTGTTGGTTGATTTGGAAACAACGTAACTCCAACATTTTCAATGACATAAGGTTTAATAGATGGCATGTCCCTGTTGCATTTTGTGGGATCCTCATGGACCTGGACCACCACAGCTCAGTTAATAACAACTTGCAAGACCCTCTTTTTTGTAATGCCCCCTGAACTTGGACTCGGATATCGTCCGTTTGTGCCCCAGATTCAGATTGTTATATTAACATTCGATCTGTATTTCATAACAAATGCAATCATACATTCATATCATAGTATCATAATCCATTACATTCAGTTATATGAGGAAGCGTAAAAACATTTTCTTATACCTTACCATAGATATAAGCCTTTCATCTTTAAAACATTAACTCTTGATTCATTACATTTACATTTAGCAGAAGCATATCTCATTTCATTAAACATTGTAATGCACTTAACCGGGACTCGAATATGGGATTTATATGCACCTTGGATTTGGATCATTACATTGCATTGATTTGAAAACCAATGCTCACAATCCAATACTCATAATTCAATATCCAATAGTTTGCAGAAGCGTGTTCACATTCTTAATTTGATAATTGTGGAAGCGTACATCAATATCACATAGATCACAATAGTCCAATAACCAATGGTCGCATTGAACCCCAAATAAGGGTCCTAAAACATGTCAAAAATAACAATGAAGAATAAAAGGAAAAAACTAAGGATATCATAGCATGTCTCTTGGATGGAGGACTTGCAATAAGAGTTAATCTGAAAACAAAACTGATGGTCAAGTCCCAACTTGTAGGCAATCTAATTGACTATAGAAAATATAAAGTCCGGAGTCCCAACATGGTTAGTACATGATTCGATATTAATAAGACCGAAGTCCTAATAATTCAATATGATTTCACATAAAATCAATGATTCAAAGTATGTAATTAGGATTCAATGATTCACATGGTTCATATAATCACATATGAGGCATAGAGTTCAATGAAATCAAAGAGTTTAATACAAATCCACAAAAATTCAAATGATTTTCAAATGAATCTAATCATAGAGATTTTCCAAATATCACTCTTAGAATTCCAAACAAAGGGCAAAGCATGATTTCCTTTCAAATTGATCATAAATAGTATAGATCTTGAAGGATTCACAACTTCACATATATTTTCAAAGGTTCACATGGGGGCAATTCAGATTTCATATGTTCTAAAGGATTCAATGAAGGAAATCGGTCCACATAATGTCTAAGAATAATAACCTTTTTACAAAATAGGTGTAGATCTAAAGATCAAAGAATTAGATGATTCAAAGCATAGATCTACATAATTTTTAGAGATTCCAATAAAAAATGGGCTATACCAAGCATAGATGGATAAATACTCATTAAGTAGGATAGAATTCAAGGATCTAGCATAGTTTAATGGATTAAATTCAAAGATTTCCTATAATATCAAGAGATTTTATAGATAACATCACATAATCTGAAAATCAAAAAAGAAAAAAACATCACATCACCCATAGTAAGCAAGATTACTTATCAAAGAGGATTGGATTCAAGGATCAAGTAGGATTCAATGGTTTAGAGCACAACTCTCTACAAATTTCAAAGGATTCATACACAAGTTCACATAATATAAGAATTCCAAAAAAAGAAACACCTCATAATAGCCATAATAAGAAAGATTACATACTAAAAGGCTTAGATTCAATGATCACACATAGTTTTCAGAGATTTCAAAGAGTTTCCATAACCAAAACATAGAGATTTAAGAGATTGAAAGAGAATATGCATCATAAAATCCATAGTGAGAAAGATTACTTAGAATCTTTCTAAAATCCTTAGCTCTTAAATCACCTTGTTCTACAATATTAGAATAGATCTAACATCAAATTAATAAAACTAAGTAGTTTATTGAAGAAAATCACTTATCTTAGCAAAAATTCCTAAAAATGAGTTAAACTTACCAATTTGGGGAAGAATTTCTTATATTTTGTTCCCAAATCTCTCTCTTATTTTCTATGTTCTAAGATGTACAATAGACCCAAATGAGGTCATATAGTGGTTATAAGTTGTCACAAACGAGATTTCACTTGTGTGGGGGTCAAATAGAAGCAAGTCATGTCATAAAAATGGTAAATTGTGTAATTTTCAAAATTTTTAGGATTTTCAAGCATGATCGATCACGGGTGTTTAGGAAAAGTCCCAAGGGCTAAGCTCCTTCTTTTGTGACTGATCATGCTGAAATTATGCTTTCGTGATCGATCATGATCACGGATCACACTTATCCTAGAAAAATTCTGCACTGACCTCCTCCAAGAAAATGGGCATAACTTATTCTGTAGAACTCTGAATTACAAAAATCGTTTGAGGCATTGAAAAGTAGACTTGAAGACCTTTCCAATAATATATAGATCATACTCAAATTGTCTTGGTATTAGTATAGGTTTTCCCATGAAATTACCCCAATTATGCTCATGGATCAACTTTAGAATTTGATAAGTTCGAAACTTATCTTTGTTTCTCTCACTTCTAATGCATTTTATTCGGTCCTAAATACTACAAATGACTTCCTAGAAATGTTAAAATATAATTTTATTCTTAAACATGCAAAATTATATTTTTACCCTTCTAAAGCATTGTAGAGTATTACACATATAATAATAAGCATTCCATTTATAATAATGTGCTATAGAAACATATAACATGGCCCTCAAGGTCTATCAATCCATATAAAAGTATGCAGTGGAAAGGAAACCATTCATTCAACATCATTAAGACCATGAGCATAAAGTGTAATACCCATAGTCTCTACTTACATTCATATGAAGTCTTCTATCAACGTAGTACATTTTATTACATTCAAATCTAACTATAAAAGTATTATTATTACATTCCTCAAAACATCTCTCAAAATGGAAGGTAATAAAAATAAAATATTTCTTCAACCAAATCCATTGCAAGTAAGTCATCGACCCGATCAATCAACCATCTCTTCCAAACCTGTGCCAATTTGGGTGATCTTGATGGGTTCAATAAGTACAAATGCAAACCATATCCAAAAGATGATATATATAACTTACACATAGGTTTTTCTTATGTAACATAAGCATGGATAACAATATGAACGTCATATTATAGGAAACAATAGCATATCAGTTCATGAATGCAAATAAATAAGCCAAATACTCATAATATATACCATGGACAAATAAATGAGTAAATATCACAATGTAATGACAAATGTATCATCTTTCACTTTCGAAGTTAGTTGACTTATCACTTTTTATAATCATTTTCATACTTCTTATCAATAGTTCATTGAATTATCATTAAGATTTGAATACATTCATATAATTTGGTTCGTTTACTTTAGAAACTTGATCAATGTCTTATTCATTAGTTCATATCACTTCTTAATAGATTTCAAAGGTTCAATCGTTGTTCTCCATTGTAGCGACTCAACGGGAGATCCTAGAACTATGTTCAATGAGGTTCAAATAAAGAAAAGGCACAAACTAAGTCAATATCAATAACTTTCATTGTTGCGACCCAACGATAGGTCCCAAAACAATAATCAATGGGGTTCAATGAGTCAATACCTTTAAAAAATATTTTAAAAGGTTTAAAGAGTTCAGTACCATGAATTGTTCAATCTCTATTGTTTAGACCCAATGAGAGGTCCTAAAACGATATTCAAAGGTTCAATGATTCAAAGTTCTGCTCTATTTTGACCTAGTGTTAGGTCCCTTCCTGGTTTAGACCCAATGTTAAGTTCATTCATTGTTTGAGAACAGATTATAAGTGCTCAGCTTATCCACTGCTAACCGCTGCTTGACATGATGATTCGCCACGTACTACAAATAATATTTGAGAGTGCAAAAAGCGAAGACGACTCGTTTTGGACCATGGTTAAGGTTAGGTGGGCCTCGTCAAGTTAAAAGTCGACAACAAAACATTTCTTTTTATCTTCTTTGAAAGCTATATGACAAAATCATTTTACCTCTGGTTTTGGGGATGAGTGTTGCCTGCAAGAAGAGCCGGCAAACAGAAGGCATTACCGACGACTGGTAGAGTGTTTTATGAGAAAAAGACAAGTTGCATGCAGGTGAGAGTAGAGGCTGTTGATTTTCTTGATACAACTGCATCCATACAGGTGAGAAAATTTTCTTCATCCATCTCAACGGCGATTTGGTTCAGTTTTGATGACCAATTTTTTCTTGCGTTACAAAACAGGTATTCTTAAATAAAAAATAGTTTCTTCTTGTAGGATCTCAGTCAGTCAAAATATTTTTGGTGGAACTTCTCATTCTTACCTCTCTCTGGTTCTGTATCCAAAGTAAGGGTTTAGGGTTTCATTATCAATGGATCTCCTTCTAGTTTATCAAGATTTTGGAGGTTTTCTATGTTCACCTGATCCTAACTAGGTACCCAAAATGTGGTTTGAGGAGAGTTTGAGTATCACTTTGAGAACTCCTATGTTCTGGTTTCTATGGGTTGCTTTCTATCATGGTATTAGGGGCTTAGATTATGTGCAAAAGAATTTCATGAGAACCGTGAAAATGGAGACAGGGGGGCTGATGCATCAGCACCAAAAAATGATTTACACTTTTTGGGTGGTGCTTATCACTTTTTGGTGCTGATGTGTCTACACCGTGGTGCCGTTTTCACGGTTCTCATGAAATTCATTCTCACCTAATTTTTTTCTTATTAGGGGGTTACTTCAAAATATTTTAATGATTGTTCCATAGAAAATCAATTTCCTATGGGTTGCACTTCACATTGAGAACTCTTATGTTTTTTTGTTTCACTCCTCTGTAATTTTAATCTTTTTTATTTCCAACATTTAAGCTATTTAGAATCACTTATAATTTTCAGTACCTCCTTATTACAACTGGTGATTATTTGGGTTATGGTTAACATTTATTAATTGCAAAATTTGGATGGATTACCTGCACTGAAATCTATTTTATATCTACGTTTAGACTTTTGAGTCAAATTCAATTTGGACGACATGTGTGTGTGTGTGTGTGTGTGTTCTGGTGGGATAAGCTGTGAATCTCCTTTATATCTAGCATTACATCATTTTCGTTCTTGCTAATACCATCATCTAGAAATCATTTACTTATCTTGTATCAATTATTTTATGGCTTGGTTTATTAATTGTTTCTTATTATGATTCTAATACTACGTGGTTTGTTTTGTCCTTAGAATAGAGATGAGTGGTCTACAGGACAAAAATATGAAGGTGGGCAACCCATTCGAAGAAGACATGGAGGAGGATAATCTACAAGAGAAAGATGTGGAAGTTTATGATAAGGTGTGTCGTATGATAGATTTTAACTTTGGAGACAATATGCAAACCCCAGTGGCACATGAGAAAGTTTATTGTGGTGAAGGCTTTGAAGGCATGGCTTCATTGGTAAACTTGAAGTTTAAGATAGAAGATGAGGCTTTTGACTATTATAATGATTATGCTCTAAAAATGGGGTTTGGAATTCGAAGGGACCGTTCTTTAAAAAAAAATGGTATTGTGATTAGTAGAACATTTTGTTGTTCAAAGGCGGGTTAAAAAAAAAAAAAAAAGAAACCAAATGATGATGTAAAGCGGCTTTGTGGTAGCATAAAATCAGGTTGCACTGCATGTATCCTACTCAAATTAGAAGAAGATGGTATGTATATCATTGCACGACATGTTGTTGAACATAACCATGAGTGTACGCCCAGGAAATCATATCAAGCATTTGAAGGTGACATCGGGGATAGTGTGGGGATAAGACCCAAGGAAACATATGATCTCATGAGTGCTCAAGTTGGAGGGTCAGTGAATCTTGGGTTCCTTCCAGTAGATTATAAAAATTATTTGCAATAAAAGCGAATGAAGTTAATGGAACATGGTGATGCAGGTGGTGTACTGCAATATTTGGAAAACATGTTAGTTGAAAAACTGGGGTCCATTTACAAAATACAACTCGATGAAGATGACAAAATATCTAACATTTTCTGGGCAAATTTGAAAATGATGATCGATTACCATGCATTTGGTGATGTAGTTTGTTTTGATACGACATTTCAGACAAATAACTATCATCGTCCATTTGCTCCATTTGTTGGAATTAATGATCATAGACAAACAATTGTGTTTGGTGCAGCCTTGATGTATGATGAAATGATTGCCTCATTTCAGTTTGTGTTTGAATCTTTCCTTAGTGCAATGTTTGGAAAAGCGCCGACAACTATTCTTACAGACCAAGATAAGGCAATGGCGCGTGCAATATCTGAAGTTATACCTAATACATATCACCGTATTTGTATATGGCATATGCATCAAAATGCTATGAAGCATCTTCACCGTATCTATGCTGAGCATAAATCCTTCAAGGCAGATTTCAACAAATGCATTTATGATTACGATGAGGAAATTGATTTTCTTGATGCATGGGAGAGAATGTTAGAAAAATATAATCTACGGGACAATACATGGCTGAAAACTTTATTTGACGAAAGATAAAAGTGGGCTTTGGTATATGGAAGGAATACTTTTTGTGCAGAAATCAAGAGTACACAATGAAGTGAATCCATGAATAGTATCATAAGAAAGTACCTTCATCGTAGTTACAGTCTTCTAAATTTTTTTTGGCAATGGAACATATTGGTGGCAGATAGACAAATAAAAGAAGATGTAGCTGACTTTAAGATGACACAAAGTACTCCAAAATTGTTTATCAATGTTCCTATTTTGGTTGATGCTAAGAACATATACACAACTGAGATTTTTAAGTTGTTTCAAGACAAGTATGAAAAGGGGATGAGTTACACTGCTGTTATAGAACTTGTGGAAGGTACCAACACCATTTACAAGGTCCATTCATTGAAACAGAACGTGATTACATTGTTACATTTTATGCAGAGCTACATACTATACAATGTTGTTGCAAAAAAATTGAATTCAGTGGGGTTTTTTGTGGTCACATATTGAGTGTGTTATATCGTGCTAATTTGGAACAAGTCCCAAAAAAGTATATATTGAGGAGATGGACAAAAGATGCTAAGCAACATATTGTAAACACTTATGATTTAGCATCGAAGGATAAAATGACTATCCCGACTCGTTATAAGTAGTTGATGCGTACTAGTATGAGGTTGAGCAATACGGCCACAAATAATCAAGAAGCATTCGAATTGGCGTTGGATATGATGAATGATTGTATGAAGAAAATAAAAGTAGCATGCCAATGCGAACCACCAAATGACAATGGTGTTGAACCAATAAAGGAATTTAACATTCTTGACATGGTAGATAATGGTAGAATACTATGTTCTAATGATAGTGCTATTTCATCAATCCCAAGTCAGGTGACGGCTGTTGCACGAAAAGAGAAAGGCCTCAAGGGTGGCAAGAGAAAGAAAAGTGTATTAGAAAAAGTGAATACAGGTGAAATTAAGCCTACAAAGGCAAAAGTTTTCAAAGACAGTACAAGTAGACGTCAAGTTACAAATGCACATATGCCTACTTTGTCTATGGACCAACCTATTATGAACCAACAAGATCAACACCTTCTATTCACATCTACTACAACTCAGGTAACTTGTATGAATTCAAACCTTAGTGATATTACATTAATTAATTACTATTATATTGAATTACAAATTATTTATCCAGGCATCATTAGTTTTGGAGATGCAACCAGAGATGATAGAGTTTGTAGAAAGTGCAATGTTGCTTAATGCTTCCAAAAGTGATGGTACATTATGAAATAGAATAATTTAATTTGTTGAATATTCCCAAACAAAAATATATTGGATACTGTCAACCAAATTTAGTTTGTTTTATTGTGAAACAGGTTTTGCACCAGAAAATATAAGGGTGGAAAGACCTCCATGGCGACCCTAAATTGGGCATAGTTAAGTTTTTTGTTTTTTTTTTAGAAAAAAGGTACAATATAGACATTCTTTTCTTTTTCTAATCTAAAAGTTAAACATTTAAGTTAGCCATTAATATTTCGATCTCATGGTATTGATTGCAGGGTGACGGATTAGACAAGGATATTGTTCCAACTTTGAATCATGTTGTTTGGACAAATTTTTTGGTGAAATATATATACAACATTTCTTGATCTCAATATAGATCAGTCACATATTATATGAAATTTTTTGGACAACTTAGTAGAAGGTTTGTAATTGTTGGTCAATGAAGATTAGTCCCATATTGTTTTCCCATCTCCCTCTTTTTAAGTATTGACACATGAATTCTTGTTTTCACATCTTTGGTGCAAAAACCAACTTTGAATCATGTTGTTGGGACAAATTTTTAGGTGAAATATATATACTATATTTCTTGATATCAATGTAGATCAGTCCCATTTTATATGAAATGTTTTTGGACAACTTAGTAGAAGGTTTGTAATTGTTGTTCAACGAGGATTAATCCCATATTGTTTTCCCATCTCCCTTCTTTTTAAGTATTGACACATGAACTCTTGTTTTCACATCTTTGGTGCAGGAACCAACTTTGAATCATGTTGTTGGGACAAATTTTTTGGTGAAATATATATACAATATTTCTTGATATCAATGTAGATCAATCCCATATTATATGAAATGTTTTTGGACAACTTAGTAGAAGGTTAGTAATTGTTGTTCAATAAAGAGAAATCCCATATTGTTTTCTCATCTCCCCTCTTTTTAAAGTATTAACACATGAATTCTTGTTTTCACATCTTTGGTGCATAACCATGTTCCCAAGTGCTAACACTGAAGGAAAGGAAGCCACTTACTTGTTTGATGAAGGAAATGGGCTTGGGTGGATGAGGGATATGCTGATATGGCATTTGAGTGCTAACATGGCATGCCATTTATGACTTGAACCCTTGTTTTTTTTCCTTGAAAAGGACATGGCATTCTTTGGCTTATAAATGAAAATGATTAAGCACATGTTCTTAGAAATTATACGGTGTTATTTTATCTACAAATTTGTTTAATATGATTTTTGGTTTACTGGAGATGATGTTTCAACTTGTAAACAATCGGGGTAGAGGATCATCAGGTACCGGAGTTCTTGGCACTGATATTTGTTTCTGGTGCCAATAATCACTACGGGGGACCAGCCATCAAAACAATTCCAATCGCATTTACAGCCCTATGGTTTAGGTCAAATTTGATCAATGGATGATTAGGGAGTCTCTAAAATTTCAAGCCATTTGGGTGGTGTCATGTGGCTTTGTAGAGAGTTTTTAAATGCTTCACTAAATCCAGTTCATGTTAAAGGTGAAACCATGACCATTTGACCAGGGAATCTGGGATATCTATTACTCAGGCCGAAGTGGTCTGTGGTTAAAATTTGGTTGAGGTTTGGTGGGTCTGGTGGCATAGTCTATATTGGTGTTTTAGTTGAAGTAGGATAGCAACAAGAGGAGAGAGTTTTTTTTTTTTTTTTTGGGATAATAACAAGAGAGTTTTAATGCTTGATCCTATAGTGTGTTGCATCAGCATGTCTTTGGGATGCCACCAAAACCTGAGAACTCCTTGCACCATTTTCAGATCTGTGACGAACTGGTGATGCCAAAGACTCTGCTTCAAACTTGCAATGCAACAAACCAACAATCCCTTCTCTTATATAACCTGCTTTCCCAAATCCCATTATATTTGTAAGGCTAGAAAAGGCTAATCCGATTCGAACTAATCTGAGATCCAGGCATAGATCGAAGAGTACACAAATATTCATGTGATTATACTCAAAGGGTTTGCGAATAATGGTTCGACCAAGCTCATTACATGTGATATCAACAGTTTTGGAAAAAAAAAAGAAGAAAAAAGAACAAATGGGCCTGCTGAACTCCTTAACAAATATGTACAAAACAAAAAGAACAAAACAATTTCTCCCTTATTTCCATTGGGTCCATATTTGATGGTGTTATAGTCGAACTCCTTGATCCCCTACCTCCCCCGAACAAATTGGTGATACTCATCCGTAACCTGCATTCAACAAAAACAAAATCAAGCAAAGTATTATGCTTTTAGCTTTATCTGCAAGCAACTCCCTCTTCCCCACATCAACCATCAACTCCTTGACTATCTCCCAGGATGACTTAGAAGTGGAGCGGTTTGCATTGTTGATGGGTTTTGAGTTTGTTCTTGACGCCAGATATATATTGAGGCCTCAACATGGTTGGTAATCTCTAGAGCTTGGTGTTTAGAGGACAGGTTGAGGCAATCAGGAAGGCATTCAGGAGAAAACTGATCAGACGTAATATATCAATGGATCATGTCACCTAGGCTGGCTCTTCCATTCTGAAATTAGATACAACTCAATATCAGGTCATTCTCGTTTCATATAATAAGAAAGATTGCATGAAATAGTTCTTTACCTTTGGTAGAGCTTCCATGTATGACTCAAGGACTTCCATTTCAGCTAAAGTAATGTTGTTGATAGCCATAGCAGCTTCAAGAATCTGGTTCGCGCACTCAAGTTTGTGCTGCAGCTGCCTCCTTGAATTTTCATGGAGACCACCGGAGGGACATAGGCCACAGGCAGCCACCATTTTCTCCTCTTGGCACTGAAGAGGTCTCTACTAAAAGAGGCTGATCCATCAACATCGGCCCCCAAAATCCCTTGGTCGACATACCAGAACTCTGTATTTTTAAAACTATCTAATATTTCCTGTGAAAAGTGATCACATATTATTTCAGAGACTTGGCCTATCAAAATTGGAAGCAGGGTACAAAGATTAAAGCATTGTGTATCTTACAAGAAACATGTTGTCTAGTTTACACAGCGCTGGGAGATTGATGTAAAGATTTGATTGGGGTCTGCAAGTCATAACCTGAATAGTATAATGTGGAACAAATCGTGAAAACAAGTTCAATAAATGAATAACCAATTTGTCCAATTGTTATATTTCTTTCATCATTGACAACAAAATAACACATTCTACTTATTTGATCATAGGAATGAATCAAGTAATTAGAGGCTAAATTTGACCAAAATTTCAGCAATTCTAAGCATTTAGTACAAAGAAATAATTTGATCATGCAAAGGAATGGCTAATTTGAGTGCCACAGTTGAGATAAAACACTAAAAACACAAATAAAAAAGATTTCAGAAACTTCATGTAGCTCTGGAGTGTCAGAATTAGAATTACCTCAAGCTTGCTTCCATCAGAAAATGTTTGCCAAGAAGGTATCATTTCAACAATGTGGTCACTCACACAAACAAGCCATTCCATCTCTCTTCGCCACATTGATTTCTTCTCCGGAGGTATAGGCTCTAATCTCCAAAGCTGCCCAAAAAGGGTAGCTACAGATGGAGCAGAAAAGAACAACAACCATCAAAAGAAAAGCTAATGCAGGACTCATTTCAAAGAAAATACTACTTTCTCAATGCCACCAAAACTAAAGCTCAGAAATAAAGAAAACATACCACAGAGATTAGTAATGGCATTCGAAATCGCCAATGCCGTACAAACCCCTTTCCCACATCCTGACATGTCTTCCCCAAGCAACAATTTTGAAAACCTCTCCTTCATCATCTCAACCTCTATGTAAAAATAAAAAAATAAAAAAAAATCAAATTAGAGAACCTAGTGAACAAGAATCATAAAACACATAACTAGAATTTGTCAAAAATATATATTACATACCGGAAATCTTTGATTCTTGTTTCACTAATCTCCTATCTTCCAAATGGGTTTTCTCTTTAGCGTCAATGACATCAGGAAGCAAAAAATTTTGCACCCCCGATTTCCGAATAGGCCATAAGGGTGTTGGCGAAGATGACTCTTCTGAACTGCTATGGCTCCGTTCATCATTCGTTGTCGCCTCAGACGTCAAAGCATCAGAGCAGCTCTCCCGACAACCCTCTTCAATGGAATCCGTGAAAGACCTGCTTTCACCCCCATTCGCATCGAGCCCATCTTTCCTGTCTTCTATCCCATCACTCTTCTCAACCAAACACTCCATCCCGACCTCCCCTGCTTCAATAGAACCAGTAGAACAACATGAAACAGAAATCTTCACAACCAAACCTGAACAAAGTAACCTTCTCAGAACAAATCCATTTGGCAACCGAGCTCTACAAAACAAGTTTCGAAGAGATTTTGAGACCCAGAAGCCAAATGGAGAAAATGGGTTGACATTAGCAAAGCTTCTAATCTTCACTAGTGGCTGACAAAGCTGGAGCTCCTGCTTTGCTTCTTCTATCACTACTTGTTGGGAGGAAGCTCTATCCATAAGGACTCAACCATTGCTGAGGGGTAAAAGGGAAAATAGAGATGGGCTTCCGGGGGTTTACTTGAAGGAACTTCTTTATATATTTAAATGACGGGAGTGAAGTTAGCCATGATTATTAGAGCTTGCTCTAACACATGATCTCTGAGAGACGAAGAGCCTCTCTTTTTCTTTCTCTATAATTACAGTCTCTCAGCCACTCCAGCCTTTCTCCTGATTTCAGGCTGCACGGCAACTGCCTATGACGCTCTCTCTGTCTTCTCTTTTGCGCGCTCGGTCTCTCTCTCTCTCTCTCTCTCTCTCTGAGTTTGCTTTAAAATATAGGCCTGGCTCTAACATTGTAATGTAAATGCACAAAATATTCCCAAATTCGTTTCAAAAAAATAATAATAAATTAAGGCCACGGGAGTCGTGTAACTGACGAATCTGGCATTTTAAATTACCCCCTTACCCCTCATTTTAAATAATTTTTCGAAAGTATATTAGCTTATAGACGAAATGACCCATCTACCCTTGCTGGGTTATTGATAAATTTAGTTACATCGTACACCTAACAAAACCTTAAAAAAGGAATACTCCGTGAACGAATAGCTGCTAATGGAGCCAGGGGCTGACACACCAGCGCCAAAATTGATAAACACCTCCCAAAAAGTGCAAGTCACTCTTTCAACACTGATGTGGCCACCCTTGATGCCATTCGTACCTATTTACTCAAGGGGGTGTTCATACCAAATCAAAGCTCCGGTGAGTTGAACTAGAGCTTTGTTTAAGTTCACTTTCTAAGTGAGTCTGAGTGAAACTTCACTAAGCTCAGCTAAAAACTCATTTGGATAATAATTTTATAATAATAATATGTATTATGACAATGTTATTATTCGAGTCAAATAAGATATATTGGTCTAATGAATCATTAAGGTTGTTGGGTTTTTTTTGTTAGCAAGCCAGGCAGAGCTTGAGATCGACTACCCAGGCTTGTCACAAGTCAAGTTTAGCCTTTATGTGGCAAACCCGAGTTGAGCTAGACAAAGCTTGGCTCGTTTACACCCCTAATGTTAATGATGCTAGTTTAGTTTGGAATGAGGTGAACATGAAGGCTGGTCTAGACACTGGATCCACAATGGTTGGCCTTAAATGAGCCCTTTTTTAACAAATTCTTTCAATTACATTAATACTTGATACTTAGGCTATGTTTTGGCAGGAATATTCTTGTCCTTATATTTGTAAGGGTATATTGGTCTTTTTACAGTTAATTTGGCTCATGCGCAACTCCATAGTTTGTATCATGGTGAGGCCATTAATTCAATGCTTAGCTGGACATTTCTGTCTTTTGGGACAAAAATAAGGTAGGGAATCACAACGAGTTAATGGGTATTTTAGTAAGTTCAAAACTGAGTAAGGGTATTCCTATAAATTCACTCACTGTTTTTTTTTTTTTTGAATGGATTAAGGTAGGGTTTTGGACAAGCGGCTCTATCTTACCTATACCTACCAGCAGGTAGCAGGAGTGAAGGACCCAATCTCTCTGAGGAAGCCCCTTTTGGTTCTCTTGCTTCAGGAGAGCCCTTGCCCCTTTGAGCTCACTAAAAATTAGGTGAGAACGAATCTCGTGAGAACTGTGAAAACGGCATCAGGGTATGGACACATCAGCGCCGAAAACTGATAAGTGCCCCCTAAAAAGTACAAATCACTTTTCGGTACTGATGCAGCAGCCCCTCTGGTGCCGTTTTCACGGTTC
>JAOXJP010000015.1:6847065-6861574 GCA_025762735.1 Platanus orientalis | reverse complement strand
GTGGGGGGGGGTGGGTTGAGCAATTTGATGTTTTGAGTTTTTTGTTAACAAGAGTAAATAAGTCATTTCATAGAGGGGTATGAGATGAAATTTTGAAAAGTCTTAAAATGAGGGTGTGGTGATCAATTTGAGGGGTGCCCATAGCCGCTCTCTACTAATTACATGCTAAACGGAAAGAAACAAATGGAGAACCAGTCCCTAATAGGCTTGGTACAAAAACCATTAGTCCTAATAGGCTTCGTACAAAAACCATTGGAATAGAAAGGGTGTTTCACAGCAACCGATAATTAAATCATTTCATTTCAAATCCCAAGGGCATTTGATGCCATAATGTGATGATTGAAAGTGAACTCATCCAAGGATTGATTTACATTCATTAATGATCACATAAATCATTTTTTTAATAAAAAAATACTTAAGATAACCTCATTTTTAATTTTAGTTAACAAATCAAATATAAATTTGAATGAGTTCATTTGGAATGTCTTAAGGGAAATTAAAATGAAATGATTACATTAAAACACGCCCAAATCTGTTATCACAATTTACCAAAAAAAAAAAAATTGTTATCACGGTAAGTTGGGGCTCTAGGCGTCTTGATTCTCATTCTTTTTCTTACCATCCCATAGAAAGAAAAAAAATATCCAAACAAGTGGTTTCTGCACAGATTGACAACCCTGACCGGGATGGTTCTATCAAATTCCTGCATCCACTTTCCAGCTCCAGCAACATTCTTTTAGCCAAACTAGTCAGTTGCAAACCACTAGCTTCCATGCCACATTTGTGAAGGATATTTTGGTCATGTAAAGTTACTAAGCGAGCCATTTAGCTAAAACTCAAGAATGGAGGGACCAAGTGTGGTTTCTCGTTAATTTACTCGCCCAAAATACAAGCCCTGCGTCTTCCTCTTTCCTCAAACGGAGATGAAAACAAGGTTCAAACTCCCAGAACAAACCCCGCAAAAAATTTCCGTATTTTCCGTACTTACGTCTTCCTTACAGTAGCGACAGCATCAACTCGTCCCAGATTCTCAAAACCCATCTCCAAATTCTCGACAATTATCCTCCACTCTACCAAAAATCTCAACTTTTTTCCCTTAAATTTGCAGAAACCAGTTTTGGTGTTCTTCTTCCATGGCGACATCTTCAATCATGGAGTCCTTGTTCCAGCGCTCCTTAGACGACCTGATCAAAGGAATCCGTCTCCAAATGATTGGCGAATCGAAGTTCATCGCCAAAGCCATGGAAGAGATCCGGCGAGAGATCAAATCCACAGATCCTCACACCAAATCAATTGCCCTTCAGAAGCTCACGTACCTGAATTCCATCCACGGAATCGATATGTCGTGGGCCGCCTTCCATGTCGTAGAAGCCATGAGCTTCCCCCGATTCGCTCACAAAAAGATTGGATACCTCGCTGCTTCACAATCCTTCCACGAAGGCACCGATGTCATCCTTCTCATCACCAATCAGCTCCGCAAGGACCTCACCAGCACCAACGAATTCGAGGTAGGCCTCGCTCTTGAATGTTTATCTGTTATCGCTACAACCGATCTCGCCAGAGATTTGACACAAGAGATTTTCACATTGCTTTCTAGTAGTAAGACTTCCGTTAGCAAGAAAGCTGTTGCTGTGATTTTGAGGATATTTGCTAAGTACCCAGATGCAGTAAGGGTCTCGTTTAAGCGTTTGGTTGAAAACTTAGAAAATTCGGATCCTCATGTGATGTCTGCGGCGGTTGGAGTCTTTTGCGAGCTAAGCTCGAAAGACCCCATATCATATCTTCCCCTAGCGCCAGAGTTTTATAGGATTTTGATTGATTCAAAGAACAATTGGATATTGATCAAGGTGCTTAAGATCTTTTGTAAATTGGCCCCATTGGAGCCGAGGTTGGCAAAAAGGGTTGTTGATCCAATATGCGAGCATATGCGAAGAACTGGGGCGAAATCGCTTATGTTTGAGTGTATTCGCACTGTGATTATTGGCTTGTCTGACCATGAATCTGCAGTGAGGCTTGCAGTTGAGAAGATTCGTGAATTGTTGGGTGACGATGATCTGAATCTTAAATATCTTGGTTTGCATGCGCTTTCAATTCTTGGGGATAAGCACTTGTGGCCGCTCTTGGAGAACAAGGAGGTAGTGATAAGGTCTCTGAGTGATGCAGATCCGAATATTAAACTCGAGTCCTTGCGTCTTGTGATGGGGATGGTGTCTGAAAGTAATGCGCGTGAGATAACTCGGGTTTTGGTTAATTATGCACTTAAATCTGACCCAGAGTTTTGCAATGAGATTCTTGGATCCATCCTATCAAGATGTAGTAGGAATTTTTATGAAATTATTGTTGATTTCGATTGGTATGTTTCTCTTCTTGGAGAAATGTCAAGGAATCCACACTGCCAAAAGGGGGAAGAGATTGAAAACCAGCTTGTTGATATTGGTCTGAGGGTCAAGGATGTTAGACCAGAGCTTGTCCATGTTGGTCGTGATCTTCTGATTGATCCTGCATTGCTTGGTAACCCATTTTTGCATAGGATATTGTCTGCTGCTGCTTGGGTGTCTGGAGAGTATGTTGAATTCTCAAAGAACCCGTTTGAACTTATGGAAGCACTGTTACAGCCGCGGACTAATCTTTTGCCTCCACTAATAAGAGCTGGATATATCCAATCTGCTTTTAAAGTTCTAGTCTTTTGTCTTCATTCTTATCTCATGAGGGAAGTTTTTCCTTCATCAGTATTTGATGATTTGGCACCTGGAACATCTGGTTTGGTTTCTGAAAGGGAGTGCCCAGAAATTTCTGATTTAGCAAGATATGGGGAAGCTGCTGATAGTGAACATGATGGAAGGTTTAACCCGAGGATTTCGAACAGATCAGTGGAAGATCTTTCTATGGAAAATGGTGGAGATGGTATTGTTACTCATGAGGCATCTTCTTCAGTTTCTATACAGAAAGATACTTTCACACATGAATCTATTGGTTACCTGTTAAATTTGAGCAAAATGGCTTTGGGCCCATTGCCAGGAAGTGATGAAGTAGAAGTGCAGGAGAGAGCACGGAACATACTTGGCCTGATTGAGCTAATACAACAAGAATTACCTGGTTGTGTTGTTTCAAAGGAAGGGAATTTTGAGATAGAAGAACCCAAAGCTTCCATGATTATAACACTGATGCATGATGCATTCTCCAAGGAGCTTACTCCAGTCTCAGTTAGTGCTCAGGAAAGAGTCCAGTTACCCGAAGGGCTTATGCTCAAGGAAGATCTTTCTGATTTGGAAAACATCTTCCAGGATGTTCTTCTCCCTCCATCAAGTTCATTTTCTATTGGAAATCGTTGGTTTGGAGACAGGGACAATGTTTCCCTCTCTAACCTGCAAACTAATGAAGAATCAGAACCATCATCTGAATCTACTTCTCTGCTTGAGCAACACCGTAGGCAACATGGATTATATTATCTTCCTGCAGAGAAAAATGAGATTGTATCCAATGATTACCCACCTGCAAACGAACCTCAGTCCATGGCTAGTCTCATTGATGGTGTTCAAGATCTTGTAAAGCTTACAGACCAATCGCTGGTATCAAAGAAGAAGCCAAACCATGCAAAGCCACGGCCTGTGGTGTTAAAATTGGATGAGGGAGACAAAGTGCCTATTTCAACCATGCAACTGAAGAAAGATTCAAAAGATAATTTGCTCTCAGGTGTTGTTAGAGATATTCTTCTAGGTGATCACTCCAATCCCACATCATCACGAAGTAACCCTTCTGATAAGTCATCTGGGAAGAGGAGGGTCAAAGAGGTGTCGTTAAATAATGAACATGCTTCCCAGTCAAAACAAAATATAGGTGATGTAGAAAAACTTGGTCATGGAAGCTCAAGTTCTAGAAGAAGCAAGCATCGTACACATGGTAAAGATAGACATAGAAGTCCCAGAAGGAATGATGAGGCCAAGGAAGGAAACAGTCATAAAGACAAACAGAAAAGTAGTCATCATCATGGTAGACACAAAACTCAGGAAAGAGCTGATGGTTCTCTAAATGTGGTTGCTCAAACACCAGTGATCCCAGATTTCCTCTTGTAACATTAGAGTTTGCAGTGTGATCTGCCTTTTTGTTTGCTGTGGAGGACTTTGTTACTGTTATGTATCCCTCCAAAACTTGCTGTGGTGTTCTACTGTGGTATGCATACTTTTTTGTTTTCCATCGGATTTGAAATTATCTCTGAGCTCGAGTATAGGATCAGTCCCTCATTTGAATCAAATGTGAAAGTTAATTTGGAATACCATATCCAACCACTGAGACTAGTTTCATGCCTGGCACAAAAACATATTTGTCCTTTTTCTACTTGCCTTCTTGAATTAAAGTTTGAAACGGAATACTAGTGCATAGTGACTGTTGAAGATTTATAATTCTGCAACCTTATGGTACTTCAATAATGGGATTCGATGCAGGGATACACACCAGAAAAGATTGATGTGCTACATTTATCTCACTATGGTACTAACCCTAGATATGGCTCAAATTGATCTGCTTCTTGCAGCTTACTTCCTGAAGCCAGAAGGGCAGTTCTTGTGGCTAGAGCACCATTTGATGCTCTCAAGATCACTTACAGATTTATGCATCTTGTTGGTATCGTGGATCACTCTTGAGTATATTCTTTTTCTTTTTGGTCTATCTTGAAGATCACATATCTTTCAAGATATCCTGATTTACCAATCTTTGTGGTCCAGCTGCACAAGATGTAGAACTGCTTTGGAAAATGATCCCGTAAGTTGACTATAGAAAACTAATATCCCTTGGTAAACCTTGTATTGGTTAACATTAGGAAAAGTATTTGGATTAGTTTCTAAGTTTCATTTTAGCTTAATGTCCTCCCCGCCCCCTCTCTCTGTTAATAGCTGTGGTATTAACCTACCTTGGTGATCATAGATTGTATGCTTTATCAGAAATTCCTATAGAATGTTCTAGGATTTTACTAATCATGTATTAACTTGCCTGATCTTCCTGTCAACCAAGATTCAAGAAGATGAAGAACAAAGAAACATTGATGATAGTTACAAGAAAAGCTTAGTGACACCTTGTCTCATTCAACATTAAGTCTTGTGACTCATATTTGACAACTCTGAAACAATTGAGAACAGCTATGTTTAGTGACTCACCCTTGGTTTGACTTTGGCTGGTAGGGATACCAAAGTGGACAAGCAACTTAAATTTATATTTGGTTAAATAGCACAAGTTAGGGGGAATCATCTACATTAAAGAAAATCAGAATAAGGCTGAGAAAATATATTAAATGGCTTATCCATAAAAAATAAAAATAAAAAAATAAATAGAAGATATATCAATTGGCTAATTCATAAGACCTTTGCCCTTATTTTTCAAACTGAAGTATGTTTTGCAGTTCAGATCTTTCAGTTGAGAGGATACCTCTTCCTTTCCTGATTACATCTGCAACAGGAGTCTGACCTATCTCCCTATGAGCAAAGTAATGCTGTTGGCTTTCAACATGAGATGACATTTAGCCAAAACATCAGGAGTAGCATTAGCTTGGAATTATGATTGAAGTCATCCAAATTCTAAACTCAGCATATCAAACTGTTCAGATAGCCAGAAAAAAAAGAAAAAAAAGAAAAAAAAAAAAGGAAAAGAGGGATGAATGTATGATTAGGTTTGTCGAGTATCATGGGTGAGAAATCGAACTTGAAGGTGGTGATGAATTCACATTCCCAGTTGTTTAGCCAGCTGGAGTGCATGTCACTTCTGTGATTCCAAGAACTGCCTATCAATTTGTTTTGAGAATCCAGCAAGTAACCTTGTCTCTGGCATCTAGGATGGATCTATCAAATCCTGTTGATTCTTGAGGAGGAGGAAGCACCATGAGCCATCAATCTGCACCAATCTAAGGCGGCAAATGGTGACTTCCGTAAAAGTGTAAAACTCCCCCAAAACCTGTATCAATGATATATACAAAGGAGGTCAAGATGCTGCCCAACCTAGGGCTCAGAATCAGAAGGACAATTTGAGGAGTCGAAGCTGGGTGGAACGGCCCCGGAACGAGAAGGGGAACGCTAAGCAAGGTGTTGAACCTCATCAAAACAGATGCAACATGAGCAATGTGATTGTGATTCGGGAGGGTGATCGTATGAATGATCAATACAAAAGTATCCCAACCCAACAGGGAAAGGATAGGGGATTATGAAAATGGCAGGACAGGTTCACGATGATTTTGACACAGAGAATGAGGCATCTTCAGATATATATAGCCATGACGGATCAGGAAGCTCTTGGCTGGCTGTTGATCTTCCAGTAGGCTGGATTGAAGCTCCAACAGAAACCATGTTGCTAGGTGAATGAAGTACCATGCGCGATAGAGATGTGCGAGCTTGTGAGGACCTTTGATGCAGGATACTAGGGAAGATACCAAAATTGATGCAGGATATTTCCAAGGCCCTCAAATAAATTTCAAATTAAAGTATGAAAGTAGATAAACCAAGAATTGAGTTTAGAAACAAACAAGTAGCACAAAAATTTAAGAATCAGAAAATAAAATAACAGAAAGAAGATTAGGAATTTAAATAGAATAAATGAGAAAATAGAAGAAAAAAACCCAAAAAGGTATTTATGTAATTTTGGACTAAAATTCAAAAATTATTTAAATGCCCCTTTGACGCATCAGAAAATTCCAAAAAATTTATGACAGTTTCTGATATGTTCAAGGGTTCTACAATTAAAATTTCATTAAATTATGACAATAATTGATGGGTTAAATCATGAAATTTCATAAACTTGAAGGTACTTTAATAGAGGTTTTCAGAACTTGCACATGAAATATGAGAAAAGAAAAAAAATAATGATAGAAAGAAGAATAAAAGAGTAGTATAGAAAGAAAGAGAAAGTTATGATGAGACTAAGAGAGAAAAAAATGAAAGAATAGAGATATACCTTGAAGGAGAGAGGGAGCATGCAACTGCTCCTATAGAAGAAGAAGAAAGAGGGGAGCCATGAGTGGCATCAACCCTTGGAGAAGGAGAGATAAACTAGGCCCACGGCTTATCCTTTTTTTTTGGTAAAAAGGTAATGTATTAAACTGAATTGTTCGTACATAACAGAGTTTCTTGATCTAAAGCACTTTGTATATCACTAGGGATTATACCTAGTGCTAGATCTAAACTGTTATTTCTAAAGCTACTCTTAGTCACTAAGTGTGCCACTTTATTCCTATTCCTATTTGCGTGTTGTAAAATAATAATATCGAAGTACTTAAAGAGTTCTTTGCAATCACTGATGCAATTCCTAATATCAATTTGGCATTCCTCCAAAGGTTCCTTCATAGCATTAATAACAATCTTTGAGTCTCTTTCCACAATGAGCTTCTTGACTCCCATAGTGATGGCCATTTATAGTCCAAATAAAGTTGCATCGCTCTTAGTTAGTAGTGGTGAGCATATTTGTTTCGTTTAAGGCTTACAACCTTAAACCACTAGAAACTCCCTAAAAATCCTAAACATGGAGACCAAGTATTACTGAAAACTTACTTTCCTATTTTAGAAACTACTAAAAACTTCAAACTTGCTGTCTAAGACATACTAAAATCAAAACTCTTCTAAAACATGACTATCCTAAAGTCTAAAACTTAAGACTTTCTAAAAACAATATTTCCGTTTTTTACTAATACACCTTTAGTAATTTGGTCATAACTTTTCAAAATCACCTCGGAATTGCACAATCTTGGTCTCGTTAGAAAGGTAATTGAATAACCCCAAAGGATTAGGTATGAATATCTTAGGTTAGTCAAGGTTTGTATGGCATATGAGGTTGACACATCAGTGCCAAAAAGTGAAAAGCATCCCCCAAAAAGTGTAAATAACTTTTTCGGCGTTAATGTGTCTGCCCCTGATTCCATATTGACCTAGGTCGCATAGGAGCGGTCATACCAAATCCTAGCCATTGAATAACCTATCTAATGACACCAAAATCAAGCCAAAAGAGCAACTTTTGACCTTTGAAAAAGTGGACTAAACATAAAAAATGAGATTTCAACTAAAAACCCAAAAATCTAAACTACCCATGACACTATTGACCTGATTACAAAAATAACCACCCCTTACAAAATTTGAAATAACCCCATAGAACATGTAAATTTAAATTTGACCCTCTTATGTGGGGGCACATACATAAGTCGCATAATGTTGTCTGCATCAATATCAATTTAGAAAGTCCTTATAGCCTATCAGTTAAAGATACCCATGTTGGAGGCTTGAAATGGGGAGACAAAGTAGCGGCTGAGGAAGGTAAAGGTATCCCTGACATGTCAGAATTTGAAATTCCCATGGAGATTAGAGATCGTGGGATTAGTCAGTGCTGGGTGATCGAGGCAATTTTGGAACTTGATGAAATGATTAACTCCCCCTCCCCCTGAGTCTTCTGATTGGGTTGTTAAAGTTTTTGATCTCAATAGGAAAATGGGGTTTATCTTTTGAGGACATGGGATACAAGGTTGAAGAATTGTTCAAGGAGATTAAGAGGAAAAGGAGCTTTAGCCATAGATACAAAGGTGGCAGACCAAGAGGAATATTACTGAGTCGTCCCTCATGCGACCTTCGTCATCTGGCATTGTCGGTGAACTATGAGGCTGGGTCTGGTTTAGTGTTAAGAGAATCAGAAGGAGGGAAGAGGGCCGGGGGGAGGAGCCACAATCAAAACGTTAAGGATGAAGATAAACATCCTTAGTTGGAATGTTAGGGGGTTGGGGGCATAGATCAAAATATCGGGATAGAACAGTCTGTCCGATATCGATCTGAACCATGTCTAGAATGGATCCGAGTTTAAAAGGTATAAAATGATAATTTGACTTGGATCGGCTGATCCTAACCGGATTGAGGCCAATCCGGACTGATCCGACATACTGATCAAATAGCCGATCCAGTTGATCCATTTTGGTCGATCCTCTATTAAGGCCGATCCAACTTAGGATTTGAGATCTGGGTTGAGCGATTTGATCCAAATTGGCTGATTCTAGGCTGGATCGGCCGATTTTTTGAACCATGGTTGGGGGAGAAAAACATAAGGTGGTTGTTCAGATTTGACTGTCTCAATTTGAGTGATTTGAGTTGTTCTAATCCACTTCTTTTGAAGTTCATGGGCCCATAACCTGCAGGTCTACATAACCCCTAGGCTGTCCTGCATCACAGGATCAACCTTCTTTGAGCATAATTGATCGGTTTCTATATTCCACGTGTTGGGGGAGGGGGAGGGGGGGGGAGCAGCTCAACAGATTGCTCTTCCCTAGCCAGCCTTTGATCATGTGCTGCTTCTTTTGAGACACGAAGAGAGATTTTAGGTCTGACGCCTTTTTGGTTTGAGTTGATGTGATTAGAAATCGAAGGATTTGAGGCCAAAGTGAAGGATTAGTGGATGTGTTTGATTTTCAAGGTTCGGGGACTTGTGTCTTTGCCCATAAACTAAAATCCCTTAATGTGGCTATTAGCATACGGAGTACGGATGAGTGCGGAAGAGTGGAAAAAACATAAGGTGTGCCTTGGGAAATTCAGATGTTAGATGAAAAAGACCAGCAGGGTGCTCTGTCAAATAACAAGAGGGTGAAGAGAGAAGATCTTAAAAAGGAATATGCACCATGGGTTAAAATGGAAGAAATTTCTTGGCATGAAAAATCACGCTTCTCTTAGTTGAAGGATGGCAATCACAATATTGAGTTTTTTTTTCACAATGCAACTAAAGCTAGGGTTCACATCAAATTCAATCAATAGCTTATAGGTCAATGGTGAATGGATTTTTAAGGAGGATTGCATTCGTAACAATATCACCGACTTTTTTGGGTCCCTTTTTATGGAGCCTTTTGTTGAAAGACCTCACTTAGCGGGTCTTGACTTTATAATGATTCCAAAGGATTAAAAACAATGGCTTGAACAACCTTTTGAGGAAATTAAAGTACTTAAAGCCCTTAAGAGCCACAAAGAGGACAAGTCCCCGGGCCCAGATGGTTTCCTTATGAAGTTTTTGAGAGAATTCTAGAATGTCGTAGGTGCATATTGAGGGTATTTATGTCACATTATACTACATATATAAATCGTTGTATTAGTGTATAAACTCTTATGAATAAATACTCTTTCGTATGGAGAGATCATAACTCTCATACGATTAAACCCAATTTCCCAATTTTTCTTTCTCGTACTCTCTCCTTTCTTCTCCTTTTTCTCTGTGTTTTTCTCTATTACAGGTCCTGCAGGTATCCAAGTTGGCATCAGAGCAACGAAGCAAAGATCATGACGAAATCGCACATTTAGGGCAATGCTGACGTAAGCGCCCATACAGCTGATGTCAGGAAGATCGTACAGGTGTCAAAGATCGAAACCCTAGGGTTTAGATCGAAATTGGCTGTTGGTACTTATAGTGTTTTTTTTTTTTTTTTTTTAAGATTTTTTTGAAGTTTGGAGATGTGTTTTTCGAAGGGTTTTATGTGATCTTGAAAAAACCGCCAAATTTGGTAAATCTTTCAAATCTGAATAGATTAGGAGGTTTTTCTTTGATTATTCTCAAGAGGATGGGTTTTTTTTTTTTCCTAAGGAATCATTCAAGACTTGTTGTGTGTGATTTGAGGTGTTGGTGTTGATTCTTTGGGTGATTACACGTTAACGTCTTCACGCCAAACGTTGTACATGATTTTTCTTCAATTTTTTTGTTCGAAAATCGATGGTGATTGTGATGTCTCACTTTGATTGAGTTATTGAGGCCTCTATAATGTTTCTTCATGTAGCTCAGGCTATGTGTTCTTGGTGTTTCGGGACCTCTCTGTTAATTTTATGTAAGATATGTCGTCGTGTGACCAAGGTGATCTTGTAGCCAGTTATTTTTTTGTGTGTGTAGTGGTTGGTTAGATTTGTGTTGAGGTCTATCATTTTTGTTACAAGTTATGGATCATGGTGTTTCCAGTTAAAAGATGTTAGAGGAAGAGAGTTGGAGCTCAGGTTAGACTATGGGAGAATCGAATAACAAGGAGGTGACTACTATCTAAATAGTTGAGGATACATCTCAGCCCTAAATAACAACTGTGAAGTTTGATGGCGGCAACTATCTCACGTCGTCCAAGTCAGTGTTGATCTATATTTAGGGCAAAGATAAGAAAGAGTACCTGACTGGTAAGATATAAGTACCTCCTAGGACTAATCCTAGCTATAGGAAATGGAAAATAAAGAATGCAACTGTAATGGGTTGGTTGTTAAATTTGATGAAGCCAGAAATTAGCGATCATTTCTTATTCTCAGAAACAACCCATTAGATATGTGATGCCTTAGCCAAGTCATATTCCGAAATGAGCCACACAACTAAGGTGTATGAGTTGAGACAGAGGATTGCTCAGTTCAAGCAAGACAATCATCCACTTGCTATGTATTACTCTTAAGAAAAATGTGGGATGAGTTGGATCACTATACCCCATATCGCCTAACTTATGTGAAAGATACCATTGAGTATAAGAAGCATGTTGAAAGTATTCAGATATTTGAATTCTTGGCGGGGTTGAATTAGGAGTATGAACAGGTGCAAATCCCCCTTCTTGTGAATGACCCTTTACCCTCCTTGAACGAGGTATATGCTTACATGCACTGGGAAGGACACCAGAGAGTGATGAATGTGATTGTTTCGTTCGAGAAATCAACATTAGTTTTTACCTCTACTTAAGTGGTCGGGGTGACAATATAGGACGTGGTCGTGGTGAAAGAGTGAACCTCACTTCTAATGATAGAGACCGACTCAAGTGTGAACATTCTGGTAGGTTGAGGTATACAAAGGACCAGTGTTGGGATCTTTATGGATGACCACATGATATCCTTCCTCGCTCCCCTCAACGAGGTAGAATTAATAGTGGTTGTGGAGGATGTCGGTTTGGTACTAGTCAACTTAATGTTCATTCAATGACTACTATGCAGACAAAGATCGTAGCTTCACCACCTCTAGATTCTATGCCTTCTAATTCTTTAGACAAGGGCTAATCTGGAGATGAGATTGTAGTATTTCGACGCTTTGTTTCCCAACTGGACCATCATTTTCATGCTCTTCATCATCTTTTACTTTTTCAGGTACTTCTGCATATGCCTTGTTTGTTTTAGTATCTAGTCGATAGGGATCTTGGTTTATTGATTCAGGACCCTTCCACCATATGATCGGTATGTCATCATTCTTTACATCTTATAAGGTCTCTTTAGGAAGGGATAAGGTCCAAATTGTAAATGGTTCCCTCTCCTCTATCGCAGAACAGGGGGATATTCGTATCACCCCTGATCTACGTTTGTTATATGTGTCACATGTTCTCTAAATTCACTCTTAATTTATTGTCCATTAGCCATATTACAAAACATCTTAACTATTGTGCTACCTTTTTCCTGTGTCATCATGTATATCAGGACATGGTGACGAAGAGGACAATGGTTTGGGGCATGAGAAGGATGGTCTGTACCTTCTGCATTCTAATTTACCAGTAGCTACACTAGCAATAAAGAGGGATCTTTCTACTTCTAAATCAGATGAGTTGTTCACTTGACATCGCCGTTTGGGTCATTTGTGCTTTGTGTTGAAGAAAATGTTTCATTAGTTTTCTTGTTCTTCGTCTAATTTCTTTTGTGAACCATGCCATTTGGCTAAACATTGTAGAGTTGTTTATCCTCTTAGTAATAATAATAAAAGCTCTATTCCATTTCTCTTGTGCATTCTGATGTGTGGCCACCATCCCCTACAAATTCTTTGTCTGGTTATAACATTTGTGGATGATTGTTCTCCTGTTACTTGGGTTTACCTATTAAAAAGCAAAAGTGATGTGTTTGTAGCTTTCAAATCCTTCCATAGCATGGTTACTACACAGTTTAACACTTAACTTCAAGTCTTGCGGTCTGACAATGGTGGTGAATACCTTTTTTGGGAGTTCTCCTTTCTTGATACATCTGGCAAGACTGGTATCATTCATCAGACTACCTATCCAGGTATTCCTGAGCAAAATGGGGTAGTTGAACGAAAAAATAGACACTTACTGGAAGTTGCCTGTGCAATCTTGTTTACTATGGATGTGCCACGGACATTTTGGTTTGAGGCCATTCAGACTGTAGCAAACCTCATTAATTGGATGCCTTCTCATGTTCTTTCTCAAAAGGCTCTTGTTGAAATCCTAATACCCGACTCATTACTGTTTCCTTTACCCTTCAAAACCTTTGGATGTATTTGTTATATCCATGTACCCAAATTTGATAACACTAAATTAGACCCAAAAGCACTTAAATGTATTTTTTTTTTTTTTTGGCTATGGGGTGAATCAGAAAGGGTGCAAATGTTTTCATCATTCTCCTCGTCATTCTTTTGTGTCTCAAGATGTCACATTCTTTGAGTCTATTCCTTTCTTTTCGTCTCATAGGACATGTCTTTAGAGGGAGCAATTTGCAAGTGAAGAATTATTTGGTTCTTCTCCAATTCCCATTCCTATTCCTATTCCAAGTCCATTGTATCAATTTAATGACAAAAGTAACATTGTTGGTAGCAAGGGGGAGCTCCAAGTATATACACATAAATAAACAAAGAATGCCTGTGGAAGAAGCATAGGAAGACTTGAATTCTCATGACCCTCTCTAGGAGTCAGCTTTTGAACTAGTTCATGAGGTAGGTAACAATCCTCCACATTCTTCTCCATCTCATGATGATTTGAATCTACCCATATCTCAGAGAAAGGGTGTTAGGACTTATACTCAACACCCTATGTCAAATTTTGTATCTTATGATTCTTTATCACCTTTTTTTCGTAGTTTTTTTATGGTCTTATCTTCTGTTTCTATTCCCCACAGTGTACCTGAAGCCTTAGCACACCAAAAGTGGAAGGATGCAATGGTTGAGGAAATGAAGGCGTTGAGAAAAAATAAGACTTGTGAATTAGCTGATCTTCCCAAGGGAAAGAACATGTGGGGTGCAGGTGGAAATATAAGCTTGATGGGACTATGGAGAGGTATAAAACACCTCTCGTCACAAGAGGGTACACTCAGACATTTGCCCTAATAGCCAAAATGAATTCCGTAAGGATGCTGATCTCTCTAGCAACGAATCAAAATTGGTCACTCTTTCAATTTGATATGAAGAATGCTTTCCTACATGGAGACTTAGAGGAATAAGTATATATGGCCACTCCATCAGGTTTTCGTATAATGTATGTTGAAGGGAAAGTTTGCAAGTTAAAGAAGCATTGTATGGCTTAAAGCAATCTTTACATGCGTGTTTTGAGAGATTTAGATCAACCATGTTGAAATCTGGATATAAGCAAGTTTAGGCGGATCACACCTTTTTTGTCAGAAGATAAGGCCTTCAAGTGACAGTTTTAATAGTGTATGTTGATGATATTATCGTCACAGGAAATGATGCTACTGAAGTGACACGTTTGAAAGAAAGTTTAGCCAATGAATTTGAGATTAAGGATCTTGAATCTCTCCAATACTTTCTTAGGATTGAAGTTGCCAAAGCTAAACAAAGC